>JAGPOW010003316.1:26739429-26770132 GCA_030014935.1 Caiman crocodilus | reverse complement strand
GCAATCTCGCGATATCTGATCTGTCTAGCAGCCAATAAAAGGGAAATCAAAGCCTAGTGCGGGAAAAAGAAATTAGTTAGAGTCTGTTCATTCTCGCCCTAGGGGCCTGTTGGAATTAAGGCTCCGGAGGTGCGACAGCTATGTGCCCAAGGACAACTAAAAACAACACAATGTGCACCACCCCTAGTTGTTCCCAGGGAACCAAACATCCACACCACATGTGTGCCTAAGGGTGCAGACAGAAGTGCAGGTCCCCACTGTAACGGTGAATGCTTTTCAGGAAGCGTTCTGAGTTGCAACCATCCCCTAAAACAAACAGAAGTTCACTGTTGGTTCTAGGGGGGAGGGGAATATAGCTGCTGGCTGTGAGCCTGCAGCTAGTTTCCCCTAGCAATGGGCCCTGCTCCCTGCCAAGCTGCAAAGTTTTCAGAATGATAGTAGGGAAAGGAAACAGAGTGAAGGGTTCTCATTCTAGTGGTTTCCCAGCTGGTGATGGAAAGTAGGACAGATGTACTAGAACCCCCCACCTGAGGGGGCCTCCAGTACACCCTCTCCACCTTTCACTGGGGGCTGAAAATCCCCCAGACTGAGAACCCTCCACTCCTTTTCCCCCCATCCCATTCTGAAAACAATGACAAGCTAGTAGGCTGGCAGACAGAAGTTACAGAAGATGTTCCATTTGAAAATGTCCTCACCTGACCCCTCATGCAATGAGGATTCAGATCTTTACCCAATGAGACATTTTTGTAGCAGTCTGAAGCCATTTACTTGTTTGATTGTGGCTATAGACCATGTGGCCAAGTCAAGTGCAAATTGTTACTTTTGTCTACACATTAAGTGTTGATCTATGCTATTTTTCCTTGGCATATCTAGACTTACATTGCAGGCTGTACTGAAGAGTCTTCCTTTATCTGCATGCAAGTTCTCTGCAGGATACTCTCTTACATGGTCCAGCACTGAAATGCATTTGGCTGTACTGGAATATGTCTTAAGCATTAGCATCCCTGCTCCTTCTCAGGCTGCAGCATTCTGTAGCAGCATGCATGTAGGTGGTTTTAAAAGCTGATGCCAAAACCTTCCTATTTTCCTGACTGGCCCCAGACTGGCTCCTGGACTAAGCCTATGTCACCAGCTCAGCCTCTGATCCGCTCCCTCCATCCTCCCCTTTTCCCTCCCTCCACCATGCATCAGGACTCCTGGGTTTCCCACCATTTTGTCTTTTTGCAGCTTCTTTTCCCCCCTCAGTGAAACTGCCTAAAATGTGGAGCCTATTTTCATATTTTCAGTAGGTCCCTACCAATGGACTAGATAAAAATAACATAAGCAGAGGATTGGATCTATTTTTTTCTAAATGTCTTGGAAAGTGATGCTGAAAGTTGGCCCTGCCCCTAAGTTGTAGAGCTGAAAGATAGGAGAAAAATAATTAGAAGTCAAGACAGAGATCCAGGGAAGCTAAAAGAAGAATATTGTAATCAATAACAAATGAATGGAATGTATAATATTTCCTCTACTACGTCCGCTGATCCTTTTACTTTAACTAGGCTTCATAGCAAAATAATGTTACAAAATTCCCCCCAAATTAGATTTACACATTTTTTTCCCTAATATCATTTAAAATAAAGAATGTGTTACTCTAGTAGCTTTCAGCTGTACCAGGATATACTTTAGAAATGTGCAGTTCTAATTTTCTGATTCTTTGTTCCTCCTGTTTGCTCTTCCAAAGGCATATAGCTACATTAATGCACATCGTAATGTCTTATATTTGGTTTTTGGCTCCTGAACCAATCAAATAGGATAAAATTAGAAAAGAAAAATGAAAACTGTTGCTCAAAATATACTAGATGACATTTTAATCAGTTTATAGGTTTTATAAATCTTACTGACGAGGCTGTTCTGTTTTCTGTCTTATTTTACCAGCTGTATACTTGAGAGAGCTTTTACCCAAGCTTTTGGGTATCAGGTGCCCCTCTTCAAGCAGCAATGGGTCCAAAAAAACATATCACAAAAAATCCTTACCCTTTAACATTTCTTGAACCATCATGATTACAAAACTTGCCAATCTAACTATAAATGTGTTGTAGCATGTTGCGTATAGACAGAATATTAGATAGTAAAGAGTCTTGGCCTTTGATTTCATTGGTAATTTTTTGTACGAAAAGTCACACTTTTGGACCTCTCTGTAGCTTGTTTGTGTTTAAACATATTTATTTTTCATTTTACTAAAATAGTTAATAAGTGCTACAAAAAGTATGTAGATGAGGCATATTCAGTGATAGTGAACTGTGCTGTAGCTTAATGGACGCTATTTAAACCAAAAGGAGCTGTTTTTATTTAACAAGAAAACTCAAAAAAAATGTTTACTTAGTATAGTCATCAAGCATGAATGTACACAGAGTACAGACTCCTTACACTCTGATTAAATATAATCAGTATTCATTCAGTGTCCATATCTAAATGATATGTTATGGCTCAGTTCTATAAATGAACAAAACATCGTCATTTTAAAACATATGCCTTAAAAAGAATACTGAAACTTGATTACTTCTAATGATAACCTTGAGAACTAAGAAAGATGTAGTTAAATATTTTTGAGAAACCCTGCAGAAACAAGCCAAACTCTTTAGCCTAGATCCCTTTTTCTTTATACTTATGTTAAAAAATCTTTTAATTTTAAGAACCATAAAAGCTGATATTGGTACATACAGTAAATAAACCTGGGCACATCTACACATGCACTTTAATGCACAATAGCCTATTTTAATGCTCACTAAACATCACTTTAAAATCATGCTTTTTAATTAATGTGCTTTATGACAAACTAATGTGCATTTTTGTAGTATATGACAATGGAGGTACTAGATTTAATGTGCACTAACTAAAGCACATTAATGCACCCACATAGAACTTTCTGAGAACTATAAGGTTTTAAACATAAAGTGTAATGGTAAAGAAATTTCAAAGATTCATTACAATGTCATGTACTAGTCTCTTAACCCAACATGTACTTCAGTGAATAACTCTGTTAAGCTCAATAGATGCCTATACACCAGTGCTGAGCCTGGTTTAACACTGGAATTAATAGAGTCTGCTGAACTGTGGCAATTGCTGTGCTCCAGCAGCCTCCTGAATCTTATGTATCAGCATCCCCATGGTGCAAAAAGGCAATGGGAGCACTTGAACTAAAGCTCATCAAACAAGCTTTAGTGTAAGCACCCCAGCACCATTTTTTAAACTCAGGGATGCTGATACAGGAGACAAGGTGGCACTTTATGAGAGGAGATCTCAGAACCACTCTAATTAAAGTGTTGCCCTCCCCACCCTTGAAGCATGTGTAAAAATGCCGAATGGGATTAGTTATATATATAAAATATGTCTTCATCAGTGAAATCTAGGGCTTCATTTGCAAGATTGTTTCATATCCCTATTGCCACATGAAGTTGTAAAACATCTAATGTTCAAAATTGATTCCTAAAAGCCTAATATGAGTATTGGGAAGAATATCCATAGAGAGGTAACAACTGAAAAACAAAATATTTACTTCTCCTTTTCTTGCATTTTTTTCTGTGTAAAACTAGTGCTTCATTTCAGTACCTAATAGATGACTCATCTCATAAACTGATCTTTCCAGTAGCTATAGGAAACTGATGACATTCTAGGAGATGTCTTTTCATGGTACCCTGCTAAGTGAGTAATTAGTGATCCATAAATATCTGGAATAGCTTAGAGTGGAAAAGTAAAACAGAAGGTAGGCCTAAGGAAATATAATTCTTTGGGTATTGTGGAAGCTGGTCACTTCTGTTGGCTCTGTGTCCCATGTAATATTCCCCAGTTTTTCTGTGAGGCTACTTACTAGGGAAGATTCCAGTTCTCTCTAAACATATCATTTATCCTTCTCTACGATCTCTTTTCTTCAAGGTCACATTTCCCCAGCCTTTGCAGTTTACATCCCAGCCTAAACCCAGTTCATGTTCTTACATTTCTAGTACGAGGTCAAAGTGGTCTTCACTGATGAAAAGCAGGAAATGCTTTACACATTGATTACTAAATACAATGATCGAAAACAGTTGATTATGGTTCTATGAGTGTATTTTTTATATTCCTAATGACTGAAGTGTGTGTACACTGACTTGAGGTGCTTTGTAAATGTTAACATAGACAAGAGATACACTGAAGTTTTCTCTAGAAAGTAATGTTTATCCTTATTTTACTTGTATATCTCTCCTATTCACCCCCCTTGCAAAAATTGTATTTTTTTTTCATTAAATGGTCATTGGGATACATGAACTGTTCATAAACATATCCATTATTATGTTGTTGCATTTATGGCTTGTTGTTCTAGGTCATATATTACTTGAAGCAGACAGCTATTAACATGTAAATTGCAATTTCATGCTTGTGGCCTCTATGAACTCAAAGGGGAAATAAAGTTTTTACATGAGAATTTGACAGATAAAGTACCAGCAGACAAAATCATAAATACAAATACAGCCTCTATTGTACTACAGCATGTCATATTACAGATAAGTAAATTGTAAATTCATAATGTATAACTTGACTTTTGGCATCTCTGGTTCAGGGTCAATATTGATGGCTTACACTAAACTCTCTCCTGTTTTTAAATCAGTGCTTTTCCATTCACATCAGTGCAGCTGACATGCATGATCTTAGGATTCAACCCACATACGTTTAACAGAAGAATACATATTTAGAAACTTTCTAGTGGACAGCTTCATAACTAGCCCATTTTTTCTTTAACTTTTATGTTTCTAAAAGCTGAAGGTCTCCCCATCTATACCCAGTTCAGAACTTGAGCTAACCCTGGATCCTTGGTAGTCATGTCAGCACTGTAATCTGCCTGGAAGGATGACATTAGAACTTCACATGCTGGAGGAATAGTCAACTCACAACTAGTTAATAGCAATTAGCTCAACACATCTGCATTGGCTACTTCTTTTCTAGACCAATGTGGAATTTCATAGTTATGTTTGTTGTTGAGTAAGGAACAATTGCCCGTACATGGTGAAATGATTTGATGGTGTTGGTTTATTTTAGGCGAATAATCTCAGTAGTGGCTTGCAGTGCATCATAATCAAGAATTTACAGACACATAAGTAGTTGTGATCTTTTTTTTTTTTTTTTTTTACCCCAGAAACAATTTCAAGAGCTCCCTTGTCAACTTGGATATAATTCTTCTTGGTTGAAATCTCAGTTGATGTATAGAAGCAATTCAAGTTTTATGTCCATCATTTTACAGATGACTTGGGACAGTGTCAGTTTCATATGGTTAAATCTCTCAGATAAGTAGCAGTGACTTCTCCATGTCAAAATGGATTAATAAGCTGTCGGATGAAACACAAAGCTTTGTGAAATATAGTCCATTTCCATGTTGCATCCTGGTCCAATTAGGCAATGTAAAAGCTCAGAAACTGTGGTCTTGTCTTGTAAGAACTCAGTATAAGAAGTACTTGCACCCCTAGTTGCCAGTCAGTGATCAGAGGGGAAGGTCCCCCTGCAGCCAATTATTCTGACTGGGGGGGGTCCTCCCATAGCCAGTCATGCCAATCAGGGAAGTCCCTCAGCACCCAGTTATTTGGGTGGGAGGTTCCATGCCTACTGGGGTCTCATGATTGGCTGCAGTGCAATTGGCCATGGGGAGACCATGGGGATCATTTCTCCTGGCATCCCCCTTCCTCAGCCATGCACTCAGGCTGGGCACCAGTGCTCTTGTCTGCCCCACCCCCACCCACCCCCCATTGCCTAGGTACGGGATGCTGGTTGTCAGGGGGTGCACCAGTGCTCTGAAAGGTTTACATCACCACTATAAGAAGCAGTGGTTACAGTTAAAGAAACTCAGGAATGTTTGCATTTTTTTCTTGTTCTTGGCCATTGGAGCTCCACGAATTACACATACTTTTGCATTCACTGGTTAGATTCTATTTATATCAACTTGGAAACTCAGGAACTCAGCATTTCTCTTTCTTGAGTCTTAGGCAGCATTGATGATGTGGCATAAAACTTCTTACATTTGAACAGTTACTTAACTGCATGGACTCCACTCTAATAAGAATTTCATCAAAATATGGCATTACTCCCTTTAGGTCTGTGAGTAACTTTTCCATACATATTTGGAAAATTCCTTGTACAGTTATGACTCCAGCTATGGGTGCTTTGCCTTTTGCTCAGAATGCTTAGTGGATAATGATCATGGATGCATTCAACAGCATTCACAAGGAGATATCGATAAGTTTGTGCCAAGTCCACGTTAGCGGAAACCTTCCCTCCAGAAGAAGTAACAAGGAGCAGGTTTAAAGCTAAAATTTGATATGGATGTTTCTACAGTGCTTTGTTTACTGTACATTTATAGTCAGCACATATTTGGACATCACCATTTAGGTTCCTGACCGGTACAATGGGAACAAACAATGACATATTTGCTCCTTCAGAACTCTGTGCTAATCTTCAGATGGAGGATGAATTAAATACTGGGGATTAATATATGTGGTGCCATGGTTGGATTCAACTCAAATGAAACTTACAATAATCATTCACTTCAATGAAGGCAGTCAGGTAGGACTGAGAGAAACTAAACAGCATTTTTTAACTGTAGGGCAGTAATCATAATCATGATTCTGAAGTCCTCCTGCCCAATGTATCCCAAACTATTGATATGTAGGACCCACTTTTTTCTGGAGTAAAATTGATGGCACACTTCACTTATCAGTCCATGGTCCAGAACCGGTTCATGGGATGAATCCCTCCATATGGGTCCTATGCAGCCAGGGCATGATCCATCCCATCTCAACACAACTTATGCTGCTCTTGCAACATGTTAATGTGCAAGAGCACTCCCTTTGGGAATTACTGCTTAGTCTCTCGAAAGGCTTTGACTGAGGATACAAGATAACAAAATATTTCAGAAGATTGTGAGCCCATGACAATCAATACCAGAGCCCTGGTTAGCCTCAATTATATCCTTGCCTTCCAGAGAGAAGATGAGCTGGTCAGCATAGAAGTCTCGGAACGATATCCTGTCCACATCCAGTTGTTCCTTGAAATCTGAGCGTGTCACTCTGGAGGGTAGCTACCCTTGTTATGTCCTGCTTGATGTCACTGGAACAAACAAATCTGCAAAACAGCAGGCAGCAGCAGAAGATGAACACAATACAGAATAGCCACATAATGCTCAGTACAGAACAGTAACGGCTGGTTTTGTGAAGATTATAGCTTCAATATGACCATCAATTTAAAAAAAGCTTATTTATAGTGACATAAATAAAATGGTAACACATTTAAGTTTAGGTGCAAGTTATAGCACTTTCATGGTGCATGTGTTAGGGAGTGGCCTAAGGAACAACCCGATATACTGGAAGCGTGGGGAAAAAAACAGTCAAAGTAAGAGTTTTCGCTTGTGGGCCCAAGGAAGCTGCGGGCTCACTGTTAAATAACCAGATGGAGCTCTTAACAGAAGAAGCAAAGAAGGCAGAACTACTCAACAACTACTTTGCATTGGACTTCACAAGAGAATGAAGCTACTGCCAGATACCTAATAAAGATTTTTTGGATAAGAAAAGGGGCAAGCTGAGGGAGAAGATAACAAAAGAGATGGTCATAATGCTTTTGATAGGTCTGAATGAATTCAAGACAGCAGGGCCTTATGAACTTCATCCCAGGCTACTGAAGGAATTGGCAGAGGAGATCTTTGAGCCTCTGGCAATAATCTTCATGAAATCATAAGGGATGAGCAAGGTACCAGAGGACTGGAAAAGAGCTAACATAGTGTCCCTCTTTAAAAATGGCAAAAAGGGGGACCTGGGGACCTACAGACTGGTTCTTCTCACTTAAATACCCACAAAGTTACTGGAGCATTTTGTAAGGAAGACCATTTGCAAGCATCTAGAGGCAGAAAGGCTAATCACAAGCAGTCGGCATGGATTTACAAAAACCGAATTGTGTAAAATAAACTTGATCACCTTCTTTGACAAAGTAACTGCTTGAGGGTTGAATAGAATGCTGTTCATATAGGCTACTTGCAGACATTAACTCCCCATCTATCCCCACCCCCAAAGAGTACTTTATATTAAACTGCATATTCCTGCATTGAGTCCAGCATATGCGCAGAAGAGGCATTGTGTTAAACCAGGTTCGCCCAACTTCTGTATAGATTGGGTGCTTTAGTGGGGCTTTTTGGTGCTTTTACCTTATAGTTATAATATTTGCAACATTGTTTCATATCCTTATTGCCATATGAAGTTATAAAACATCTAGTGTTCAAAATTGCTTCCCAAAAGGCTAATATGAATATTGGGAAGAGTATCCATAGAGAGGTAACAACTGGAAAAAAAAAACATTTACTTCTTCTTTTCTTGCATTTTTTCTCTACAATGTACAAAACTAATGCTTCATTTCAGCACTTAATAGATCACTCATCTTGTAAACTGATCTTTCCAGTAGCTATGAGAAGCTGATGACATTTGGTGCTAATAGCTAATCACTAATACCTGATTCAATAGCTATCAGATAAAAGCACCAAAAAACCTAACTGAAGCTTTTGATCTATACAGATGCTGTGAAGCCAGCTCAAACTAACATGCTGCTACTACTGCGAAAGTGCAAGGTTTTTTGTTTTGTTTTTTTTAAACGTCTGCCAGCAGCCATAGTGTATCTGAAATTCAGAAAGGCTTTTGACAAGGTCCTGCATGACATTGTCATAAAAAAAGAAATTGGGGAAACACAGACTGCACAAAACTACTATGAATAGTTTTGATAGACAACTGGCTCAATAGCTGCAAGAAGAAGGTAATTATAAATAGATCCATGTCAGAATGGCAGGATGTTTTGCATGGAGTCTCACAGGGGTCTGATCTGGGCCTAGTGCTATTCACATCTGTGTTGGATGCTGACACAGAGAGCTTCTTGAGCAAGTTTGCGGATAACATATGAAACTGTGAGCACATTAGAGGAAAGGAGTGCAATTCAGAAAGATCTCATCAGACTGTGAAGTTTGGATGAAATGAACAGAGCAAAGTTCAATGAAGAGAAATGCAAGGTGCTATATCTTAGGAAGATTAATAAAAAATACAAATATAAAATGGGTAACACTTGGTGTGAGGAAGGGTCTGGGAGTCTTGGTAGATCACAGACACAATACAAATCTGCAGTGTTCGGTGTTGCAGAAAAGCTGCTTCGGAGGGTGTCTAAATAAAAGGTGACCAAACCTTTCAAACGCCAGTCTGATGTAAAACATCACTAATAATGTGAATTATGTTTGAAGTGTGAGGCAGTTACAATCACAGTGTTAATGAGGCATGTGACTGCACAGCCGGCAGTCACAGTCTCCTGGCTGAAAATCAGCAGACACACAGGGCTCATTCTGATTGGCTCTCTAGCTTATAAAAGAGGAGAAATTTCTGGAACCAGCAGGGATCCACACAACACTGGAAAGGCCTGATCACCTGTGTCCACAATATCCTACCCCCCCCCCCCCCGAATGCTCCCATCACGACCGAATATATCATTCAGATGTGTTTAGAGCTCTCGGGTTCCCCATAAGCTTAATCTTGAAGCTGCTGTAAAGGGAACAGCCAGCACGGAAGTGTGAGTAAAGCATTTATTTGTTACATCGCCTCTTTAGATTTTTTTTTTAAATGAGAAGAAATATAAGAGAAGGAGAAACAAGGGTCTGTAACCCTTTCGTCCCAGCGTGTTTGAATCTAAGGGTTAGCCACCCCCCCCCCCTTGCCACAGAGGGAACATGAAGGGCTGCCATAAAGAAGACGGAAACCACCCTGTCTTTCAATGAAAAGGGCAGGATGCAGACCAACGGTTTAAAGTTTTCCTGGTTGGATATCAGGAAAAACTTCTTCACTGTTACAACAGTAAGGCAGGGTAATTGAATGCTTAGGGAAGTTGTGGACTCTTCATCACTGGCGATGTTTAAAGAAAAGGATGTTTAAAGAAAAGCCACTGGTTGTGGATATTTTGGTCACTGGTTGGTGAGGTGGGGAAGGCTTGGCATCTCTAACTGGGATCTCCTGAGTATGTATTAACAGACTTTTACAGAAGCAAGATGGACTGCTAAAGTCTACCCCTGCTTTTCCTGTGGTAGTTTCAGATGTTATATCCTGTATTGTGTCAGGGTTGATGGTAGTTTTACTAAGAGGCTAGATTATGGATTTCTAGGGACTTGGACTAAATGATTTAAATTTGGAGATCCCTTCTAGCCCTATTTCTCTCTGATCCTATGGTTCTCTATAGAATAATGAAAAGCCTCTGAATTATTCTCCTAACAACATGCTGGACTATATAAATGAAATTATGGATTTTTTTATTCATGTATTCTTATATAAAAGTAACTTTTATATAACTTTACTTTTTATTGAAGGAACAAAGGATCTTAGGATCATTCATGTAATTTTTAGTATGTGAATCATAGAATAATAGAAGATTAAGGTTGGAAGAGACCTCAGGAGGTCATCTAACCCAACCCCCTGCTCAAAGCAGGAAAGAAAGTGCATGCTAAACCACAGCCTGGAGCCTTTCTGCACTCAAGGAAGGGCCTTGGACTGAAGACTAAGGAATGTCACAGATGGCTTCAAATAAGATTCAGCTTTCTTTTGCTCAATAGCATAATAGAGCTATTTAGAATTCAAGAATGAACAAAACTGAAAACCTATGTAAAAAAACCCCTAAAAGAACAGCATATATCAGTTCTGTAAGTAACATTGCTTATGTTAGTGGGATTTCTTAGTTAAGCTATTCCATATAAAATTAGTATCCACATACAGATCAGATAGAGTCAATGAACCTTTCCTGAATGTACCTCCTAAAAAAGAATCCTTTAATGAGTTAGTGTAGTTATTCAAGGCTTCTATTCACAAATAAATTTGTGATAATGACTGTTATTGCATGCAGGGTCCAGCTCCCTATCAATCATGTTGGAGAACACATTTTTTTTTTCTATTTGAAGTGCAAATTGCATCTAAATTAGCTACTGTTTCTTCTGCAAAATAGATGTAAATCACACCCATTTTGATACAAATCAATCTTTTCATGACCAGGCTAAGTAGAAAGCATATATGTCTTCTATCTTGTCAGCAGTCAGTTGTTGCCTAATGAATTGGCTATTAACCTCATTAATTTGTATTGAGGCACGAAACAAGCTTATGCCTGGCTACTTAATTTGTTACAAGTTTTACTGAACAAGGTTTAGTAAGAGAGAGTAATAATGCTATTTAGAATGAAAAATCACTCAAAAAGTGACTTCATTTATTTTCATTATAAGTTTATGTTCACTGGTTTAAATCCAAATCTTCTTTTGGATCTTTGAACTCTACTCCCCTCCATTAGCAAATGGGTATGAGATGTTTATTCAGTTTAACCAGAATTTTATATTGACGTCAAGATTTTAGACAAAAATTCTGGAACTGTTGTTGAGAGGCCATTTTAATAGGATTTCCACCATTTTGAACCAAAAGTTTCTTAATAGTTTGTGATTTCTTTTCTCTTTAGTTACCTCCAAATCAGGATCTATATCCTAATTTTGATTCTTATATTCAAACTCCATAGATTGTTCTAGATCTAATCCATATCTGGGTCTAAAAAATCACTTCTACAGCACAACTCCAGGTGGAAAATAGAAATTGAAATGATATTAAAGGGGCCTGATGTTCTGGAAAGCTGAGCATCTGCTTTATGAAAATCAGTCCCTTTATACTGTGTCAGATTAAATATCCAAAACCAATAATCATTATTAAAATTTAGATCTAGGTACCTAAATGATCAGTTAACATTTTTAAGTTAGACTTCAAAGTCATATTGTACATCTTTCGAGAATGATTGTTATATCACAATGACTTTAATTATTTTAATAAGTGCTGTCAATTTAACAGCGACTATTATACCAGATTATAATAGAAGTGACATTTGTAACTATATATCAGGTAATTAAAACATAGATTTAGAATTTGCATGCAATCAACCCAAGTTGATTGGGTTTACAAATCTCAAGAAATGATAAGGTTTATTTGGTTTTCTGCATTTAAACTGAGCTTGTTCCCTACATGGTAATCAGTTTTTATCACTCTCTTAATAGCAAGATTCATATGTTAGTTACATAATAATATTTTTATTTTAGGATCTTCTGATCAGAAATATGGCATTGAATGCAAAGTGAAATAATTGGATTTTTTTCTGTTAAAAAATCTAAATACTATACTCGGATATTTTTTACATTCAAAGGTTGGACAACAGCATCACAAAGAATTGGAACAGATGTCAGAATTATTGGACATTTCCAAAGCAGTAGTGCCATGCTGGCAAAATGCCCATAAATTATGAGAACTTTCCTGAAATATGCCATCGTTACTCTCAAAAGTATTTTTGACACTGTTCTCAGTAGCTTTTATCACATGTCATTCAGTTTTTGTTCTAGTTCCCTTTTGATACTTGTCTTCTGTTGCTGTAAGAGAAATGTGAGAATAAAAATCTGGATACACCTCTTTATCCAGATATCAGAACCTGTTCCAAATCCACTTGTTTGTAATGATAAAAAAGGCTATTTCTTAGAAAACTGGCTGCTTTTTAACACTGTTTCTGCCTAGTTCTGGGCTTCATTGAAGATGGAAAGTTCTTCTCCCACAGGGCTCTATTTTACAGTGGGTAGGTACAAGTGTTACTTTTAGATTACCCTAACTGAAGTTAGAGGGACTTAAATGCCTAAGTGACCAAGTGTTCATAGGGCTTAGGTTGCCCTGGAAATGGCATGCTTGAGAACTATATTTAAATTGTCATGGGATAACTTGACCTAGTGAGGGATAACCCAGAATAACAAATGCTTCCATGCATTCCAAGCACAGCCCCAGGTTTGGGAACCACTCTACAAACCCCCATAGATGTGCTGCTTTTATTCCCTGACTCTGACCAGGCTATTTTTACCCTTTGACTTGCCCCTCCATGGACCTACCAGCTCTGACTGACCTTAGCTGCTTGTTTCTCCTTCCAGCAAGTGGGGAACACTTGCATGCTGTGATTCCTCCTAAACCTGAGCCAGGTCCTGTGAAAGCTTGTTCACATACAGTGCTAAAGTCTATAGCCTTGCTGATAGAAACTCTATTGTGCCCTGATAGTCTGAAATCAGAAGGGAGACAGGGCAGAGTGGCACCTTAAAGGCTAGTTTAGTCTAATGATAGTTCATTAGAGATGAACTATCAACCAGTTCATCTCTAATGACCCCCAGCTCTGCCTTCTTCCTATTGTTCTAGTAGTCATTGTTGGTTCTCATCATTAGATGCTCCCAGTCACAGAAGCATTTGCTGCACTCCCATCAGCTGATGGGGTTCCCAGCACTAGGGTGCACCTGGCCACATGTTCAGTTAATGGCATGATAGGAGCCAATCACAAAAGTATTCTGTGTTTTTCTGGCTTCTTTTGTTGCTTCTTCCTTGCTTTATGACTCGGCTAATTGCTTTAATATAAGTCAGGTTATAACTCAAGATGTGATTAACTGGTTAATCATATCTTAAGTGCAACACATGGCAGGGGTATATGGTTCATAATTCAAATGGTATTTATATAATGAAACGGAATTCAAAATCTCTCCCAGACTTATGTCCTGTCTGTTACTCAGGTATATAGGTTAAGTATATTACCTAAAAAGCTGAGTCATTTGACTATTATTATTGTCCAGCAAAAGTAGAAAAGCAATATAGCAGTAGTGTTGGGGTGACATTGTAGCTGTGATGGCCCAGGAAAAATACAAGAAGCAATGCTTTTGGTGAGTGATTATCTTTTGTTGGACCAACTGAATAGTTTGGAAACATATAAACACGTTTTCAAATAACATTATAGAAAACTCATTTATGTCCTCACATCTATATAGTTAGTTCAAAAAAATCACCTACAAAAAATCTTGCCTCTTGAATAAAAGCAATATGAGAATTTGAACAAATCATTCTGGAGATGGTAGTATTGTTGTATTTTTAAAAAGTAATTACTTAAACAGATGGATCATGTTCTACTTATTCAGAACTAGCTCTCAGTGACTGTTAACAACCTGAGGAATTAAATCCACCAAATTATTTGAAAACCAAAATCTTGGTTACTGACTTAATTGAAACAACTTATTTTGTGCAAGAGTTTCTCATGCTAGTACTTGTAATGTTGAGTCACCAATAAAGAATTTAAGAAAGACAGCTAATGAGCTTCTTCTTGCAACTCTAACAAATATCATGCAATGTAATGCAATGATTACACCAAACTTAATCTATAAATAGAAAGAGCCTGGATTTAAAGGATAGTTTATTTTTTAAAGATATACACTGCAGCTTTTACTCTAGAAATGGATTTTATCATCTCCTAAAATATGTTGATTTACAAAGATAGAAATGCAAAACTCCTTGCACATAGGTTAACATTATTTTTACTTCCCCTAAACAAAAATTATAGACACTTTAGACTAAGGACCAGCAATATTTTTTTCCTAACTAATCTGAAATTAACTTACAGATAAAGTATATAACCTATTTTGTTGTGAACCAGCTTTAAATAGAAAAAAAATTGTAGCGAGAGCAAATAATGGATCAATTATGGCTGACAAAGTATATTAAACTTTTAACAGTTCATCAGTAACTGAGAAAATTGTTTTTCAAGAATGTTTTTTCTTTGCCATGAAGAGACTAAATTTAGTTTTACAAATAATGCATTTTTTACTCAATAGTTTCTCTACCTCTGGAATTACATTTGGGCAGTTTATTAATAATATTTCAAAGTATTATACCTGATTGAAGGCTATACATTTTCTACAAAGGGATACATACTGTTCATGTACTTAGTTTGCTGGTTGTACTTAGTGCTTATCTGTGAAATATTGTAATTCTAGAGATGAGCCAAACTAGAATCTTAGTCCAAAATTCTCAGATTACATAAGGGATTTGAATCCTTTGTTTACAATTTCCACTTACGTTTTTGATTCTGCATCACCTAGAATGTGTTCAAACTTTCAAATGAACTATTGAGAAAGTTTAGCAGTTAAGTTTGTGTAGTTGGGAGACCTACCAGAAAAATGTAAATGTCCAGCTTGGTACCTGATGGCACCTGGCTAGGAGTCCTCAGAGCATCCGAATGTACTCTGCAGGATCCCTTGTCTGACCTAGGGGCAGATGACAACCCCTGGGCAAACAGGTCTGGGCTTATTAGCCAGCTTCTTGAAGGATCCATTCCCCTCTTCCTCCTAACATCACCTTCACCCTTTCTCCCTCCCAACTGTCAGTCTTTCAGACAGCAAACCCAGAATGTAGCTGCTAACTTTTCAAGCCAACATCATGGACCATTCTGGCAACTGCCAATGGAACCACTTCAGCACAATTTGCATACGCTTTATTGGGTTTGGCTACTGGCAGGTCAGTGCTGCTATGGGGGGTTGGATTGTGGGGCTCCATTACTGTTGGGGTTCAGGTCAGGTTGGTCTGCATTGCTGTTGCTGGTGGGTTCAGGGGGTTTCAATAGTCTCTGTTCTTTGCAGAGACCCTGTCTATACTGTTTGGGAAGGAGGAGGATCTGACAATTGCAGTGGCAGAGTTTCTGCTGCTGTGGTCCTGGGACTGCCAGTGCTTCAGCTCTCAACACGGCACTTGCTCTCAAGAGGGGCCAGAGCTAGATAGTAAGGCTTTGCCCACGGTAATGCTAGGATTGTTGCCACAGAAAGCTTGGCCACTGGTCAGGATGGTAGGGCTTTGCCTGAGGCCCTGTGGGGGTTGCACTGCTGAAAGCCAAGCCACTTCAGCTAATGCCAGGGCTGCTGGCACAGGAAGCCTGGATAGTGTGGCCAGAGCTGGGGTTCTGGATCTTGAGTAGAACTTTGCTTACAGTGCTGCTTTAACTGCCAGCACCAGGACTCCTGCTGGAGTGTGGGTTCCCACCATAGGAATCACTGGCACTGTGGCCAGAGGCCCCACAACTCTGTCCACAGTGGCACCATCTCTCTCTCTCTGCAGGGGTCAGAGTCTAGATGCAGGTAAAGTGGCTGGCTATGTTTTGTGCTGCAGCAGAAGTGTAGCCCAAGTCACAGATGGGCTCCCTGGGGGGGAGACAATGCATGCTGGGATAATGGAGGACTGAGTGGTAGCTTCTGTCAGAGACATGAGTGTACAAATGTTCATTCCTCTGGGAAAAGCTCTACCAGAAGTGACTTCTACTTCATTAGATGTGACAGAAGTTTCTGCTGGACCTGCCATTTTTGTTTCAGTAGAAATGTCCTTAATGATTATACAATAGGGTTTCTACTAGTGGAACTGTGATGTACATCAGTAGAAACATAATGCTTGCATGCAGCCCTCATTTCCAGAAGACAGCAAAACAGCTGGCATCTTGAGACTTTTGACATTTTGAGCCAAAATCAAACAGCATGCTTTCATATTGAACCCCTGAATCATTAGCTCCTGATTCAAATCTACACACCATTTCCCAGGTCATTTTTTTCATTACCGTTGTCCTACTGCCATCGTAGATGCATGTAATAGTGATCATCCTGCTGATTTCCTTACAGACTTACAAGGATAACAAAATTTGATTCAGCATGCGTAAATGACTATGATATGGGTTTATTTTATTTCATAACTCTAGATATATTTGCATACAGCCTTTTGCTATTTCAGAAAACTCTCAAGTATCTTAGTCAAACAGAAACCTCTTGCATCAGCTGTTGGGGGTAGTTATCTTTCTCAGACAGACATGTTCATCCAAAATGTTCAGCCAGCATTTTTTTTCCATTATTTTTAGCTTTGACAGAGCAGCTGTCATGCCCACTATTTTTTTTCTTTTCCTGTAGCCCTTATACTTTTAATTATCTTGTTATCATAAGGAAAAATAGTGCAGAGTCTTGCATGGAAATGTTAAGCATTTTTAACAGCCTACACCATTCTGCAACTGTTTAACAAAATATACGACTTCTGAGTTCAGCTACACGTAAGTATGACTGCTGCAAATATTTAAGTGAAAAGCCTGGCCTGACTTGCCGCTAAGTTTTCAGACTAGGCACCTGTTTTTCCATGGGGAATTTCAGTGGAAATATCTTTCAGTAATCACAATGGACAAAAAAAATCTCATTGATATGTCTGTAAAAAATCAGATAATCTTCCTGTCTGGAGCCATCACCACAATAAACAATAGGCACTATTAAATCTCAGTTTTCGGAGCTGCACATAGAAGATTTCTTATAGGCACTTTTATTTTGCAGCTGTAAATACTTATTTATAAATAAGCAAATATTAGAATTACCATGCTCTAGTCAGTGGGCTCAAATTCTGATACTTCCTTATGACAGACCATCTGTATGGTGCGTCACTACTCTGCCTTCTGCCCTTTGGCAAGTTGCACTTATTTTTAGCACATGTGGTCAGAATTAAAAAAAAAAAGAAGCAATATTCATATTTTGATCTGGTTCTTAATAAGGTATTATTGTGGAGCATTTTTTTCTGGGTTTTATTTTCATGTCCATCTCTAAACAGAATTTGGAAAAAATGTCTAATGTTGGGTATATCAGATTGTTATGGCAAAACTGAAAATTACAATTTTACATTTTTTTTTAATATTCACAGAAAATAATTTTAAAAGTGCAGGAGAGAGGATGTTGAGAAGGGACTGTGTCAGTGTCAGCAAAAAGAGATGCAAACAGCAATTTGTTTTCTCACATTACAACCTAAAGTATATTTCTATGGAAGAGTGAGCTATTATGGTCAATATAACAAATGAAGGGCCCAAACTCTTCTGTGTGTATGTTTAACCAAAATTTCCCACGGAAAAACAGGTGCCCAGTCTGAAAGCTTAGCCATAAACCAATCCAGGCTCTTTTATTAAAAAGCATAAGGGAACAAAACAAAACTGCTAGCTGTTAAGTAATTGAGGTACCCTCTATATGGTAGTGGGGTTTTCAGCCACACTAGCTGCCTATAAATTGGAATAAAAAAATAGGTAATGAAAAAAAACCATAAAACTTAAAATAAGTATAAAATGATATATTCTGGAGATGGTTTTACCAGCTGAGGAAGGGAAATAAAATTCAGTGCATTAGGGCCTTTCATCAGTGGTCATTTCACTCACTGACAAAAGAAAAGCAAATTAACTTGCAGCCATTAGGTCATAGCTGACCTGGGGCTTTCTCCCCTTTACTTTGCCACAGAATTGTCTTCTGTTGTACCTTTCTTTTTTTAGTCTCTAGACAGGAGCTAAGTGATTTTTTTTTTTCTTCAGAGACAAAAACTGGATTTTTAATGCATTATTATACCAGACAATTACAAAAGAAGAAGTTGGATTCCTATCACCTTCTGGTAGTTACATTTCTAATAGGAGAATAACAATAAGGTATGCTGCCAGATGGGCTACACAGTAGCCACAGTAACCAAATGCAGGTTGTCAAAGTTAGAAAAATTAAAATTTTAAATTAGACACAGATTGCTAAAAGTGAGGATAATTAGCACAATAGTGTTAATAGCATTGTAGTCCCTGACTAGTGTTGGGACTACAGAGTGGATTTTAGAGTGGGTGTTTGTTTAGTATAAGTGGCTATATTGGTACATTCAGTGCAAGAATTAATAATATATGGTTTTGCTAGTGTAGGATATTGGGCTACATATTTCCTTCCCAGTGTAAAATCCATGTACTTTAAACTTTTATGTACTTTTATTAATAATCTAGATCTGAATTGCTGAAATTCAGATGAAGAATACAAACTCTTCATCTCACCAAAAAATCATAAACCACCCATTAAAAATGGCTGTTCTTCATGTATCTATGCTATTTTTTTTGTTGTTTCCCTGTGGGCTATTGACTTGAAAGTGGTTTACAGGTGGTTTAGACATGAAAATCTAATTTGGTTTTTAAACTAATCGTTATCATGCAAGAGCCTTGAGCATCGTCAGCCTCTCACTGCTACTATTGCTCTCTGAAGCTGCACTACTCAAAGCTCTGATGCTGTATTGTTTGACATGTTACAGATGCAAATAATTAGGACATAAGATTAATCTTCAAAAGTGACCTTGACTCCCCTACCTAAGGCATGAATCAGTTACTGCCATCTCATATGTTCTTACATATTGTTCTTGATGTGATAGTTTTATACAACTCACCTTCCAGTCATATGGAAAGCAGAAGTCCTGTTTTCCTCTCCATGATTACAAGACTGGTGATGTATCTTACAATGAACTGTTGACCATAAATAATTTCAGAAGGGATCAAAATCAGGACTTTCCTCTTTTGGGAAATGTGTTAACCACTAGGCTACAGGCTCTCTTCAACTTTTTTCCTAGCCCCATCAATATTTAATTTATTTCTCCATAGTGGCCCAGGTACAGGAGGAGAAATGGAGATTGCCAGATCTAGCATAGCCTGATGGTTACCAGCCTCTCCTGGAGGACAGATATCAGATTGAGGAGGGCACTGAACCCAGGTTTTCAACTCCCTGGGCAAATACTCTAAACTTTAGGAGTGTTTATACATGTGATCTGGAGTGAGAAATTTTAATTAAAGCAGCTCTCAGGAGCTGTTCTAATTAAAATGCCCACAACATCTCATGTATTCAGTGTCCCACATTTCAAAATGGTAGTAAGGGTGCTTTAACTAAAGCTTGTTTGATGAGCTTTAGTTAAAGTGTCTCCACTGCCATTTTGAAACATGAGACACTGAATACATGAGACACTGCAGCACACTTGCGTGTTCTGATTAGAGTGCTTCAAAAGGCTTAATGATCAAGTCTGCTCCAATGCATTATAGTCAGAACACATCAGAGCACGTGTAAAAGTGCTACTAGGGTACTAGTTCAAAGGTGGGCAGTGGGCAGTGAGTACCATCATTACCTCTTTTAGGGTACATATAGATGTTCAGGGAGGTTAGAGCATGCTAAAAATGGCTACCCATTCTAACTTAGTTTGTCTAGGTGTGGACCTTATACTTAGATCCCTAGTTAGTCATCTAAGTGTGACCTGTACAGAAGGTCAGGCCATTAGATTAACCTAAAAATGTCTGACCCAATCTAAGTTAGGTGAGGTAACCTAACTTAACTCAACTCCAGCAAGACAGATCAAACTGAACTTGTGTACAGTTCCCTGTGCATCCTCATGGCTGTGAAAGCCCAGCTTCTGGCACCAGCCATGGGGCTGTGCTTTTCCTACCCAACTCCTGGTACTGAGTTATTTTTAGCTCTCCAGACCCTCCCCCAGATAGATAACCTCCCTGTAGACCAGTCAACTCCTCCCCACCTGAGTCCACCAAACCCCGCATCCTTCAAATCGCTCCCAGTTCCAGTTGTGCCATCATTTGCTGGTTCAAAGTGCCAAGGAAGTAATTTGGGATAGGTGACATGATAGGAGGTAAATCTGTTGGTGTGTGATGGTTCCATCTCGGGGTGGGAGAGTCAGGGGGCTAAAAATAACCTCTGGTACTGAGGGGTGATGGAGAGCTCCCCCACTTCACCAACTCTCCCTGTGGACCCCTTTAGTCCCCCTGATCCTGCCAAAAAACCTCCTGGACCCCACCAACTCAACCATGGACCCTGCTAGTGCCCCTGATCTCTCCAAACTCCCTGTAGACCCTGCGTGTTCCCCTGTATCCCCCATCCTTCCCTTGAAGTCTGATTGATCTCCTGATTTCCCCAAACTCCCCCATCCTGACTTACCTTAGTTCAGGTTGCATTTTTAACTTGATCCATCTTCCCCTTAACATTCCCAAATGTGTGACCATAGCTTTAGTAGCCATCTTTTTAGAAACCATTGAGTCTCACTTTAATTCCTTGAAAGAACAGTTTTTAATAGAAAAAGGAGTAAGCTAAGGATATAAGTATTTGCCAGTAGCTCTGAGTCAAGCATCTTACCTCCAGGGGGAGGTGGGAGTTAAGTTTTCCTTAACATTGCAGTTCTAGTTGGCTCTTTGTTTAGTGTGTGGGTTTTTCAAAGGCATGTAACTCTCCACAAGCACTGCCTAGAGAGTCAGCATTTAACTTTGAGGCCTGGATTCTATTCCAGAATCCAACAGCCTAAAGGTTTGCAGCACACACTTCATAGACACCTAAGTCTTCTGTTAGTGTACCTTAATATAGGCCTTAACATGCTGAGCCTGAGAATGGGTGACAGAATCAAGCCTGTGGCTAAATTTGCAAAGCATTAAGCTTATACATCCTGTTTCTGCCTCAAAACAGAATTAATATCATACAGCCTAATCGCTTCATGATGTACATAATATTAAGCAAATGCAAAACCAAATTGACTGAAATAGGAGTTTCAGGTGCTCAGAATATCTAAAATACCAGGCAATTTTTATTTGTAATAGCCTGTTAATTGCAATGTGGTCATAGAAATAAGAGAAGAAAATGCCTATTAGCTTATATAGTTTTATTAAACCTTGGAAACAAGACCTAATTTTAAAAACATATTTAAGACCTTGTAAGGCCAAAGTGGATTTCTTTCAAGGACTAATGCTGTCATCAGATTTAATGAGTAATGTGGATATTACATGGTTTAACAGATTCAGAGATTTGCTTTTTCTGGGCTTTTTTGCTTCTCAAACATCTGGTGCAAGTGAATTCCTATAGGTCTATTTTAACAGATCACCCTTTTATTTTTGGTTATCTCATCAGTTCAAGCCATCTTTAACAAATGTAACACTGAATAACCCCTTAAGTAATATTCCAGATGGCTAGGCCTTTTTCTTGAGTTCTTTATAATCTCTTAAAAACTCACAGTAAAGCAGAGTGTACATCCCTAAGGACATACACATGTCTATTCTCTAAGTACAGGAGTAAGCTATGCATAAGCATCACATAACATTATGAGGATAATCTGGCATGTATTATATTATAGGAACACCTGAGCAATCAAGCAAACTCACTCTGTAGCAGATTGTACCAATGGAGTTCTTCTCTACATCATCTATTTTTTTTTTTTCTTTTCTGTTTTACATAGTATGTGGCTTGCCCTTGAGATGTGATTAAGGAGCCTATCTTTCAAGGTACAATGTGCAAGTTGTTTCAAGATGTGCATGTGTCATTAGTTACATTTAGCCACCATGAACACTTATTAGCTGGACTAGGTAACAGGATAAAGAGAAAATAAGTAGATCTGGCATTAATATTCTAAAACAGCATGTCATAAGCTTCTAATCATAAAAGCTTAAAGGAAAGCACACATGCAAATATTCCTATTTTTCCTTTAAATTATTATCAGGGATTTTACTGACAGAGATTTTATTTGGCCTGGGTTTTTTTCATTTGTTTGTCTGTTTGTTTGTTCTCCTTTGCTATTTTTTTCTTCTTTATTCTTTCCATTTAATTCACAGTTTTGCTTGTTATGAACCTGTTTCGAACAAAACCTGTCTGGAATTCCTTCATGTACCGGCCAATTTATAGATAGATAGTGGCTTTAATATCAGGGAATGCATTAAACACATAGTAGATGTAAACGGTGACATTTATCGAGTAACAGCTGTTAAATGTACCCCTTTGGAAATACACTGCAGTTCTTTACACTGTGTTTCACCTTCCATAGAGACTTCATATGAAAAATGATTTCTTCCCACATTCCATCTTGCTAAGTACATCTAAGGATCTAGAGGCTTGGTTTATTAGAGGTAGGGATTGAAAGATTAGGATACTTATCTGAAACATTTGACTTAGTAAAATAAATTTTTTAAAATGTTGGAAATTACATAAAACCTTATCCAGTTTTCTGTCAGTTTTAGCCACTGTTCAGGTAGGAGTTAAGTTGGAGAGAAGATGTATTGCTCCTGTGAAAAAACACTTTAAAGAACAAAGAACAGACCCCTCTTCCCAACACTATCCCCTGCCAGATGGCTGCTGTCAGTGCTAGCAGCAAGGGGGGAGGCAGGTGGTATGGTAGGGGAATGGAGCCTCTCTCTACTGTGTGGACTCCCCCACAGCTTGCAGGCTCTGACCTTGGGGGCCCAGCCATGTGTGCATGGCAGAGAAGTTCCTCTCTACCTCCCACCCCTACCTCCTAGTGGTCACACTGAAAAGAGGGGCAGCCCCAAGCTGTAGCTCCTGGCTGCAGCTGGGGGAAGGCAGCCTCTCTGCTGCACAGACTTAGCCTAGCCCCCACAAAGACTCATGTTCACAAGGGGATCTGCATTGTAGAGAGGCTCTATTTCCCCACACCCTTGCCTAGGTGCTCAGGGAGGAGACAACATTTTTTCTGTCTTCTCTCTCTGATAGCCTGGGGATAGAGGTGGGCTGATGGTCACATAGAGCAGAGGAGCACTGCCTGAGGCTAGCAAGCCACCCAGTAAGGCTCCCATGGGGTACTGGCAGAATGCAACCTATCTTGATTCAGAATTGGATGTTGTATAGATGTTCCATAAAGCGCTCCAGCCTAAACCACTTTAGTCTGATACTGCATTCATCCAGGATTAATGTGAAGTGGGATCATCCATCTTTGAAGAGTTCTATGTACATCCATTCATTTACAACTTTAGAGTGCTTGCTGTGTGTTTAGGGCACAATAATCATTACTTCTGTACAGGCCTAATGACCATTTTCACTAGATTTATAATCATGGCTTATTTCTTAAAATTATCTCTTCTTTATCATTGTGTTAAAGTGTGCAGAAAAAGAAAACTGAGTAGTGAAATGACTATAGAAGAGCACCAGAAAAACTAACTGTAAGCAATGGGCAAAATCTTAGCCCTGTTAAAGTCAATAGAAGTTTTGCAATTAACTTCAGAAGCTCTGGAATTGCACTTCAGGGATACTAAATGTACAAAAAATGTTTGGGGTTTGTTTTGATTTTGTTTTGTTTGTTTGTTTTTTCAGAATATCTCAGTCAGATACAGGCTGTCCTCTTCCTTTTGGTTCCTGAAAACCACATGTTATGTCCCAGCATTGCAACTCAAAACCAATTTTCTCATAAGAAACAATGTTATAAATGGGGGATCGGTTCCTGAGCAAGGCCCAATACCCTATTTTCACCCAAAAATACCCCAGAATTTTGTACTTGATCAATTATAGATGAGTAATATATTACATTAATGTATTTATACTGTAAATAGCAATTAGATTGATTTGGAAGAATTTATTTAAGATGACTTTGCTGGACTTTTTTGAAGGGCTTTTGGTTGGACTTTTTTGAAGGATTCTTGGCTGGAGTCTTTTCAGGAGTCTTGGCTGCAGGATTTTCTGGAGTCCTGTCTGCTTTCTTAAAGAAAGTGTCCAAGGAAGTTTGGACAGATGTTCTCCAGGGAGATGGGTGATGCAGTGAATTTGTTTGCTGACATGACGTCACATCGGCTCAAGCACTGTAAAGTCGAAACTGACATCAGAAAATTGAAACAAGGTTGCAATTTATAAACGCTGTAAGTGTGAAATGTTGTAACTCAAAATGTTGTAAGTTGAGGACTACCTGTACTTGATAACCAGGAAGATATCAGACCCAGAAACATTGCTCAGTAAAAAAAAACATGTACAACAGATCTTGTGCTCTAGTTTCCTTTGGGAATTATAACAGTTTTTACCTGTTCTTAGATAAGAAGAGTTCATTTGTGTTTTGCTCACATATCAAACACCCTGTCATCTAACACTTTCTGATATGAACTTAATCTATCACAATTTCTGCAAATATTGTATAATATAGTACTCTGAATGCACCAGTGTTTGTCTTTTTTCTCCCTCTTTCTTCAGTTCATAATGGTCAAAATCAACTTAGAAAATTACTAAGAAATTAAAATAAGAAAAGGTTCGATTTTGCCATTAGGGGAATTGCTGTATTTACCTCAATCTCATTTATTTCATTTATTGTAGATTGTCTCCCAATTGCTCTTTTGAAATTTGTTTCAGATTTTTCCCCTCTAGTCTACATTGTGAGCTTTCCTTTTTTTTTAAATAGTGGTTACTTGAATAAACTAACATTTCATCATTTCTAGCACTCATTTTAAAAATGAGCTTTGCTTATGTTCTGAGGCTGGCATGCTAAAATGGCACTTATTTTGTTTTTACATTTTTAATAGAGCTCATTAAGCTTGAATTTCAGGGTCAGTGCACTTTCTCTCTTTCATTTAATTTGAATTAGTCTTTAAACCTTTAATTCAGAATCTACCAGCAGCTGGGTGTAGACATTAAGGAATATTTTACTGTCCTTAAACTTTACAAATTCTATATTATAACACTGTATTTATACTAAAAAATTATCTTTATTAATAATGCTATAGAGAATTATCCTACAGAATCCTGAGGCCCTACAAAGACAATACTATAAAACTTCTTTTTTTTAATTTGAAATCTATCAGTAAGTTTTTACTCTGGACACTTAACCTCTAATCTGAACCCAGTGATAAATACAATTACTCTTATTCTTGAATGTTTTATATGTGTTTGTGATTGTTATAAGCTTAGATATATACTAATGAACTACTTGCAATGGATTTTCAAACATGCCAATACCCTCCCCCCACAAGATCCCACCAAAACTTTTTTTTTTTTTTGGCAAATTCAACTTCTATGAAGACATGTTTGGAAGGTTTACTCCTTATGTCATTCCTTTCTGTTATTATCTTAAAACCAGGAGCGACTGTTGGTCATCTGGTCATTTTTATTGCCCAAGTCTCATATCAAAATAACTTTTAGACATTTTCTTCTATTAAAATAAGAAAAGGTTCAATTTTGCCATTAGGAGAATTGCTGTATTTACCTCAACCTCATATATTATCTCCTCTTTAGGAAGTTGTATTTGAAAATATGAAAGTTGCAAAATATTATGGACCAAAATATAAGGGAATTAATCTCTCTATGGATTTTATCTGCTGTTCTGCATATTTTCAGTGACAATCTGGACATATCAATTTCCAGTGGAGAAAAGGCTGCCTCTATCTAAGCATGCTACTTTGCTCAACCCTAAACACTAAGGCCATGTCCAGATGAGTATAGACAGTTGGTTCCCTGGGGACAAGTAGCAGTGGTGTATCTTGTGCTGCAGCTACTTGTCTGTGGGAAACACCTGTGCTACATGTCCTTTGATGCATGGCAAGTTACTCCGGGGACAGTAGGCACTGTGCTGGACTCAGCCTCTCCAAGGTTCATCACTTTGTTATGGTGCAGAGGTTTCCATGTTCCAAGGACACTGGGAGTGATGCCATCTGGAGCTCATGCTCCTGGTAGGGCCACCCATGGTGGCAAGGTCAAGGGGTAGGCTCCAGACAAAGAAAGATCCAAGAAATCCTAAACAGCAAAACAGGCAAAAGCCCCATGGTGATGGAGGATTGGTGATGGGGACAGGGCTGTGATACCTAGAGGTTCCCAGCCAAGAATCTGCACACAGGCGATGGATGTACAATGGTTATCAGGCACCTGTGTCAGGACAGGGGTGTCCTTTGGCAGCTTCATTTGTGACTGAGCAGTCCTTTTTAGGATACCCTCTGCTTACCCAAATGGGGAGGGGACTAGAAAATGTGGCCCAAAATAGGCTTTTCCATCTCTCCTGACTGGGAAACCACACCCATCAGGATCACCATTCCTGCAGTTGAAATAATAAAAGCTAAATATTGGAACCTGGAATGTGAGAATGCTCATCAACAATGCAAAGAGCAATTGCCCAGAAAGATGAACTGCCTTTGTGTCTCAGGAGTTACGAAGGCACATTGACATTGCTGCTGTCAGTGAAACCTGGCTTGCTAGGGAGGGACAGCTGAGGAAGGTCAGCAAAGGGTATACCTTCTTCTAGAGAGGGAAACCAGACCGCAACCTCTATATCCACAGAGTTGTTTTTGCCATCAGGAACAAAATCACTGATGTGCTTCCCAAACTCCCTTCGGGTGTCAGTAAAAGGCTGATGACCCTTTGCCTGCACCTCAGCCAAAACCAAAGTGCCACTGTCACCAGCATATACACTCCAATCTGGATTCCAATGAGGAAGTCAAGGAAAGGTTCTACTCTGATCTTGACAATGACCTTGCCTCTATCCCCAGGGAAGACAAGGTCATTCTCCTGGGTGACTTCAATGCCTGGGTTAAATATGATCATGAAATCTGAAGTGGAACTGTGGGCAACAATGGCATGGGGAACACCAATGCCAATGGAATCCTGCTCCTGACCAAATGCTCCCAACACAGCCTGATCATGATGAACACCATCTTCTACCAGAAAGACTTACTCAAGACCACATGGAGGCATCTGAGGTCAGAGCACTAACATCTCTTGGACTACTACTAGCGACCACTTGTCACAAGGGCCATGAAGGTATCTGAAGACTGCTGGACAGACAAACAACTTGTGCACTCAGTGATGAACATCCGCCTGGCACCAAGACACCGGAAGACCCAGAAGCCCACCTGGAGATGACTGAATGTCACAGCTCTGAAGGATCCTGTACAGCAGGAGGAGTTCCAGGCCCAGTTGTACAATGCATTGGAGCAAGTCCCTACTGCTGATGAGATCCCCATCCAGGAACACTGGGAGCAACTTAAGTCCACTGTCCAAGACACCTGCACCCAGACTATTGGGTTCACATTGTGATGGAACCAGGACTGGTTCAACGCCAGTGATACTCAGATTTGCAACCTTCTCAAGCGGAAATGTGCAGCCTTCATCACCTGGCAAAACCATCCATGAACTTAACAAAAGATGGCATTGTACCACCAGCTGAAGGCTGAGGTCCAGCAATGCATCTGTGACACGGAGAACAACTGGTGGATGGAGAAGGCACAAGTAATCCAGGGCTATGCTGACCAGCATAACATGCCTAACTTCTTTCAGGCTACCAAGACAACCTATGAACCCCACTTCACTAGACAAAGCCCCCTCCGATCACAGGATGACTCCCAGCTCCTCAAGGACGATGATGCCATCTGTCTGCATTGGAAGAAGCATTTTGAACTCCTCCTTAACTGGGAGTCCACCGTATCAGGAGACACTTCAAGCCATCCTGCAATGCCCTGTGGTGGATTCCCTTGGTAATTCACCAACCACTAGAGAGCTGAAGCAGGTCATCCAACAGGTGAAAACCAACAAAGCCTGTGGGCCAGATGGTATACCCATGGAGGCCTACCATGTCAGTGGTTTCCAGCTCACATCACAACTCCACCAGCTTATCCTCTGCCTTTGGGATAGAGAGGACATTCCCAGGGATGTTAAGAATTCAACCATCATGACCATCTACAAAAAGGGGGAGGGACAAATCTGGCCATGGGAACTACAAGGGGATTTCCCTTCTTTCCATTGAGGATAAGATCCTGACCCACATCCTCCTGAACTGCCTTCATCCCATCACCAAGTAGATCTTTCCTGAAACCCATGGTTTTCATTGCCAGGAAGATCCAAGAAAAATGTCAGGAGCAAAATCAAGAAATGTTCCTTGCTTTCATTGACCTGAACAAGGCATTGGATTTCTTAAATCATGAAGCTCCGTGGACCATCCTCCAATGCCTTGCCTGCTGAAGTATGCCACCATGCTGAGGCTTCTGCATGATGATATGACTACCACTGTCCTGAATGGAAGATCTGAAACTGACAGCTTCCACATCCAGACCAAAGTCAAACAAGGTTGTGTGATTGCCCCCACACTCTTCACCATTTACTTGACCAACATCATTCACCATTTGAGATGATCTACCATCTGGTGTCATTATCCAGTATTGATTGAATGGGAAGCTTTTCAACGTTGGGTGCTTCTGGGCAAAAAACAAAACTAACTACCAAGGACATCCATGACCTTCAGTTTGTGAATGATTGCTATGTGATGGTTCACTCTGCACAGGATGTGCAAGAGAGCTTAGATCTCTTCCAAGCTTTGTATAAGAGAGTTGGCGTATCCTTGAACATCACCAAAGTGAAGGTTCTCCACTTACCCTCCCCAGGCCAGTTGAACGTCCCTCACACTATCTATGTAGACAGGGAGGCTCTGGAGTATGTGGAGCACTTTCTGTATCTCACCAGCCACCTCTCTCAACAGGTAACAATCAATGAAGAACCGGGTCAACTGCACCAGTGCCACCTTCTTTAAGCTTCAACAACTTGTCTTTGAAAATAGAGGCCTTTGTAAGTCAACGAAGGTCCTGATTTACAAGGCTGTCATGCTGACCACCCTCCTATACTGCAGTGAAATCTGGATCATCTACCAATGCCACATTAAAACACTTGAGAGGTTTCACCTGCGGTGCTTGCATTGAATCCTGAGGATCAAATAGGAGGACCACTGGACCAGCACAAGCATCCTCCATGAAGCTGTGTTCACCAGCATTGAAGCCTTGCTCTTGAGAAATGAACTGTGATGGATGGGCCACTGTGTCTGAATGTCCAAGAACCACCTCCCTTGCCAAATTCTCTTTTTCCAGCTCTCCATTTGCCAACACTCAAAAGGTGGCCAAAGGAAATGGTACAAAGACACACTCAAGGTCACCTTCAAGCATTGACACCAACGGGTGGGAGGAGCAAGCAGCTGACTGTTAAGTGTGGTGCCACCTGGTCCACCAAGGCATGCACCACTTTAAGGCCCAGCAATTCAATAGTGAGGCAAAACAGCGGCAGTGGAGGAAGGAGAAGGAGACCAACTAGGGGCTATGAATCCCACTCCCCCATGCAACAACATGCCCCCGCTGCTGAAGAATATGTGTATCCAGAATTGGGCTCCTCAGTCACTTGAGGACACATCAAGATTGACAGATGTCATCCTTGACTTCAAGGGACTGTTGATTACAGCAACACTGCTGGACCCAGCAGCCTTACCTGGGATCCTGGGGGCTCACAAGGCTACAGCAGCAGTGATTCTGCCAGGCAGAGCCAGGCCGGCAGCTACAGTGCAGCTCTGGGCAGCCTGGCTCTGCTTTTCAGTGGCTTCCACTGCCTGTGTGTGTGCTGCTCTACTTTTCTTTTCTGTGAGGTTTTTTTGTTTTTGTTTTTGTTTTTTGTTTTTTTTTTGACCCCTGGATATCCAGAGGTCAAAATAAGCTGCGGCAAATAAATTAGATCAGTGCATGCATGGACAGTGAGGTCTTGCAGCACAAAGAATGCCTAACTGTGTGGTATGTGATGCTGATGATGTGTTTGTGGCACCACATACTGCATGACTGTGCTCCTCTGGACATGTCCTAAGTGTTTATTTCTATAATCTTCTCATTCCAAGATCAGTTTTAAGATTTCAAATAAGTCTTTGGACAAAAATATAAGACTGACTGTATGTTACAGTGCAGTTCAGCTAACGTAACCAAACAATATTAGTTTGTCTTTCTCTTTTAATAAAAAAACCCTTTTTTAAAAGTTGGGGGGAGCATGTAATAACTAATAACTATGAAGTTAATTTTTAAAATTAGCCATGTTGCAACATTTAAGTATTATGGAAATTAGGAAATTTAAATGGGAAAAGTTATAGTCTATTACTTGTCATGTCTATTACTAGTCTATTACTAGTTATAGACTAGTTATAGTCTATTACTAGTCTATTACTTGTAAAAAGGCATGACCACCAGCCAGATTATTGGTACCATTGGAACCAGGTTAAGAAACCCAACCAAGTTCACTGAGTTAATCAGTATCAAGGTTAAGTAACATTGCCAGATGTTTCGAGTTAGTTAGTTGCAGAGGGTGAGTCTTGTATGTATGTATATAAGTCATGCAGCAAAAACATGAACAGCGCGTGATCAGTTAAGGCCTAACCAATCAGTGGCTACCCCAGAGACATGACTGTCTGGCCAACAGCCGTGCCTTCTGGAACCATCCAGCCACAGA
>JAGPOW010003316.1:26646314-26739329 GCA_030014935.1 Caiman crocodilus | reverse complement strand
GCGCGTGATCAGTTAAGGCCTAACCAATCAGTGGCTACCCCAGAGACATGACTGTCTGGCCAACAGCCGTGCCTTCTGGAACCATCCAGCCACAGAGCTGTCTGATTGGCCGTGGAGATTATAAGAGGGTCAGTACGCCTCAGTGCGAGGTTCCTCGAGCACTTCGTGAGGTAGACTGATTACTGACCTAGTTCGAGGCAACCCCTAGTCCGTAGGCTTCGTTATTTTGAGGCTTTGTTGCTTCACTGCATTGTGGCTTCTTCGTCATGCGTATAGAGCTCTCGCATTTATGTTATTGCTGGCATGTTACATCATTTCGTAATTGCTGTAACAGACGTTTTCACTGTCATTTCTCCGTTATACAACTGACCGACTGTTTGTATCTGTCATCACTTCTATGCATTTACTGTGAGTAAAGTTTCGATTTTATTTCACTTCTATTTGAGTCTACGCTTACCTTGTCTCCGCAGCCTGCTATCACCCAGGTTGGTTTTACCACCTGCCACGGAAATCTTTGTTAGTAACATGGCGATTACTAGCGACATTACTAATTTACTGTTTTGATTTTTGCTTACGCTGGAATGTAGAATTAAGACTGGATGGACTTGTCTAAATATGTCCACACATGAGTGCCCTTAATACTTCTTAAAATGACAATTTTAGGCAAATCCCACCTAAATTAGATAGCTACTTAAAGCAAGTACCACATGTAAACTGGTATCTCTAAGTCACCCTAGCCCACATGTTGATGCTTAATGTACAGTAGTATGGCTTCATGTGAGCTAATATGCCTTAGCTATGCCAGTCTAAATTCAATGCACCTTAATGTGCATTAGTGTGTCTACATGTAGACATATGCCTAAATCACCTTAATGTGCCTTAAAAGCGCACTAAGTTTAGGCATATAACTACTTGTGTAGACATGCCCAATGATGCCTCTGGAATGGAAGGAATAGTCTGGGTAAATAATACTTATTTATTTAGAGATTTTCTAAGCCTTGGATATCTTTTACATAGCTCAATTTCATATTGTTTTTGTATGTTATCTAGATTCTATTCTATTCTAAGTGCAACCTTTAAATACCAAATATGTTTGTGGGTTATATCTATTATTAGACTAACTGCATAGTTGGGGGAGGATTAGACAAGATTTTGAGTAACAAGGAACACAAGGGATCACACTAACACTATAACAAATTTTAAAAACTAAATTTCTACTTTTCTAAAAAAATAGGTCAAAAGTTAGCATTAGCCAGAAGATTGAGCCTTTTTGGACAATGCTTATAAGGCCGATTAAAGTGCAGCTTCCATCATTAGCAAATCTACAATATATGTGGCATGTAGAGTGCCAGGTTTTACAAAATATATCAGGGTGAAACTTGAAGAATAAAGGTTAATTTTGCATAAAGAAGGGTTTTTATGCAGCATCATCCTTTATTCTGAGGGGGAGGGGAAGAGGGCTTCATTTAGTCTCAAAGCCTGTGTCTGCCTCTGGTAGCTCCCTCACCTTATCATTTTGATCATTTGGAGCTAGTTCCAAAGCCCATTGAAACTGTTGAGTATCTTTCCTTTGGTGTCAAAGTATCAGACTCTGTGGGATTTTGAGGAGATAGAATGAGAAAGAAACATTAGTTTCCTGCCTTTACCCTTTTAAATATTTGCTTTAATACATACCCAGATAACACTGTCCTTGTTTATTCTGTTGTGAAATGTCACTTAATCATTACTTCTTCATGTATGTAATAGTCTTTTTTCATTTCACACACAATCTTCTTTATTCTCATTTTTCTGCGCATCCCAAAAAGATATCTGTCCTCAATGATGTAAACAAAACAAATATGGAGTCCATGTGTCAATCCACTTTTCTAAATATGACATAGGGAGATGTTTAGGAATCATTAAGAAATGCCTAGGCAATCAAAAAGAATGCTAAGAAGAATCTTTAACATTTTTTTTAAATAACCCTGCAGTTGTTTTAGAAGTGGAGGGCAGTGGGGGACAGTTATACATAGGCTGATATGGTGCTTGAAATTTCAGGAAGATTCCTTTGTTCCTAGGGAAGTTGGGATTGCATTTAAGGTTTATAGCAAGAAACAGGCTCCAAAGTCCCCACATAATTGTTCAGAAGAAAGGAAATACTGTGAATAGCTTTAAGCAACAAGATGAAACTATGCTTTGACACCCAAAGAGTATATTTATAGTGTAGACTTATCCAGTTAAGAAATATTACAGACAGTATTAAATATGAAGGTGTTCAACAGTAATGAATGCCACATCTGCAGCTCTTTCTTGTGTCACTTTATCATAGAGCTTAGAAGGTAAATATTTAAACGAGGAGAACGTCCCCTTCTCTTCTGGCCTCTCTGTATATTTGTAAAACATATGAATTTTAACAAGGTAGATGACATTTTCCATCTTATCTTCTGTTCAAATCTTTTTATTTACAACCAGTATGAAAACAGTTGATGCTGTACTTTCAACAAAAAATATTTACAGGCATGGCCTGTACTGTATATTGCTAATGAACAAAATGGCATACTTTACAATTTACCATAATTCTTTTTTGAAATTGCACCAATTTTTTGACAAATATTTGTCTTCAGCTACTACATGTTGGAACTGAGTGTTGAATGAAATAGCATATCTTTAGAATTTAATATCACTATGTACTCTTACAGTGAATTGGTCAGTCATGAGCATAAGTCTTTGTGTGTTTGTTTTATTTTGTTTTTAATGCACAAAACTAAAAAAAATTCCTATTATTGTGTATTATTTCACAATGTATAAGCCATAGTATATATTTGAAGTCAGAATTAGAGCTGGTCAGAAAATATTATTTTTATAGCAAAATTCACTGGTTCAGTGACCTCAATAAGCAAAAAAAATCAGACAGAACCCAACTTACATTGACACAAAAGACACTGCCTCATGGGACCTATAGTTCTGGATGCCTTATGCTCCCATTCTCCTTTGGGCTGACATATAACTCTTGTAATGCAATCTTTTTGACCCTGCTTTGGAAGGGGAAAGTGCCAATTAAAATAGTCCATGGGCTGTGGTACATCATGAAGGACATGTCCCACACAGAACAGTAGGAGTATTAGGCAAGAAAACTACAATTCCTATGTGACAATAGGTTGTCATTTTGAATTAAAATGCTTTGCTTTTTACAGTTGTAATATTTTCTTTTGGGCAAAAAAAATTAGATTTTTTTAGTCTCCTTGCATGAATTAGTTGGTAAAACAGATATTTTTTACAGAAAACAAAGAAAATTGCTTTAATTGAAAAGCTAATTTTCCATTAAAAAAAAAGTCTGAAAATACTTGATCAGCTGTATTTCCTATTGATGTTTATTACATTCTTTTCTTCTTAAACTTGGGATATGTACAGGTCTTACTATTCTACTAGTAAATTAGCAGTTCCACTGACTGAAACACTAGATGTGCAACTAACCACAGCACTTCAACTGAAAGAAAACCAGTATGCATAGCGCATCACATGTCGTGTCAAATTCAGGTTCTACCAGTTAAGCTAATGCTTACACATATACCCTATCAATCAGAGCTGCAATGCCACCGTCCATCAGGCACACATGCATTACTCCCATGAGGCAGCTATGCACAGAGGGCACAGCTGCCTCACCACTCAGTGCAGGTCTGTACAAAGAGGCTGGGCTTTTCCAGCCCTGACAATGACAGGGTATGAGATTTGGGCCATGGTCACCTGGAGTAGTAGAGTGCAGCCCAAGTCACAAAGTGCCTCATCACCCTGTTGGATAATGAAGCAATCCAGAAGCAGCTTCACAATGTGCACTACAGTGCGCTTTATAAGTGAACTCAATTGCTTAGGGCATGTGACTGGCAACACAACCAGGTCTAGTCACAGGGCAGGAGCAAAACTAAGTAGATAAAAGCCTGCCAAAAGAGGTCTTTGGGGCCAAGAGGTAGACCACATCTTTCCATAATGATCTCAAGGGACAGGACTGTCAGAGGAACTATGGGGCATATAAGCAACTCTCCAGGGCCATAAGTGAGTGGGTTCCCATATGGCAGCTACAGCTCGGTCTCAGCTCCTTTGGCATGATGCTAAGTGGTGGGGCCTGTGGCAGTGAGGAGTGGGATGTGGGGCACAACTGAAACAGAGATAGTCCTCTTCAGTAGAAGATTAACTTCAGCTAGTGTTAGGAAGCTCATTTTGCAGTTGTCAGACTATTTATGCATATAACTCAAACTGGAAGCAGTCCTCCAGCATCCTAAGAGAGACTGCTTCTCCTGGATGCTTTAGCCTGCTCCAGAGTGACATCAGGCAGAGCCTACAGCAGGGCAGTTCTTTGCCAAGACCCCCAAAGGCACTAAAGGCAACAGGCAGAACTAGGAGATCAATGAGTGGATTTCAGCTTGGAGAGTAGCTTGGGAACACTATTGGGACTGGCTGCAGATTTGAGCTAAAATGTAATACTTGAAGTCGCGTTACATAAGGGGAGGGGTGTAAACAAATCTCAGGTGCAGTAAGAATTGTCATCCATTCTAGTCATGCCTCTGCTTGCCAGCTGTCTAGTGGCAAGTCAGAATTGTGCAGGTCAGAGATGGCATTAAGCCTTAACATGTGACTACTCAAAGCTCATTCTACCATTAGCACTGTTTAATATTCCACAGCGTTTAGTATAATGTGAGAGTAATGTGTAACAGCACCTACCTGAAAATAGTTTTTTCAGCTGCCAATTTACTGTTTTTTGAAGAGAGTGAAAATACATTAAAAATAGATTCTTCACCAAGAGCAGATGAGAAACTCGAAAGTCTCTTAATAAGGACTGTCTACAGATCACAGGAGGTCTTCCCTCTGTTTCTTTGTACAAAGTCACAAATACACCAGTCTTACAGAGATGGTGAGCTGAAAACTTTGTTATGTAATCACAGAACTGTTGGAAAAGACTTCCCTTGAACATCCATCTACTTGATTTTTTTCTGTTAATGTAATAAACAGTGATTAAAAAGTTTAAAAGCATCATAGTTGTTCTTTTTTAAAGGTCTGAGATGCATGCAACAGTTGTAGCAATAGTAGTGACTATATGAACCATAATAGATCTTTAAAAACACACATATAGGAAGAAACCCAACACAGCTAATAACTGAGGCTATGCTGAATCTGAATACTAATACAAGCTTCTTTAAATGTCAGAGGGGTGTGGATATACTATTTCTTTAAACTCATTTATAATGCAGACATTTGAAAATGTATGCATTTGTTGCATAAGAGAACCTCTAGGACCATTTAGTTTCAAATACAGGCCATTAGAATTTTTTTTTAGTTATTCCTGAAGTAAAGTTCTCCAAATATTTTGCAACACCTAGTCAAGAACTGAGAAAATGTTCTTACTTTAACAGAACTAATTCTGAAGAAAGATTCTACCTAATGCACCTAACAGCGTCAGAGGCTATTCCTCTGCATAGTTACTACTCTGTACTAGAATATAAGCTCATTGAGAACGGAACTTTCTAAGGTCTGTATTTTTATGTCATGTACATATATGGTGCCCTGCTAATAATAATGTGTAATATAAGTGGATAAAGAGTTAAAATGCACAGTGTTCAGATATAAGTAAAGCTCTGTTATTACACATGTTAATAAGGTGTTTTTTTAATAGAAATGAAAAAAGGCATGGAGAGCATGTTAAATTTCTGCTGAAATAAACGTCCTCCTCTAGAAGGCAAAATGAAGAACAAACATTTGCATCTATTGTTGAGATGTTTTTCTTAATTGTGTTGGCATAATTGAGGGATAATCTGACTCCCTGCCTTTCTGTGTTGCTGCCTTGTCAGGAGTGAGGATTTGGCTTGTTTAGTTTCCAACTGAATAAACAAGGACACCTCCAGAGGTATATAATATGCACATCTGTGTATCTATTTCTAAATGGAGGTATAAAGTGACAGTCATATTTATTCAGTCACCACAAGCTTATGAAATCGCTGAAGAAGAGCTGGGAAATGAGAAAAAAACTAATTATCATGAACATAGACAAACAATCTTCAAAGCTGGGTAAAAACCATTACAATTATTAGAGAGCCACCCCAAGCCCCTTATATTGTGCATCGTGTACATGGAGAATTTTGAGGTAAAGTTTTTGTTAATGAAATAAAAACTTCAAGATTTTCAGGTTTTCAATAAAATGTGTCTGTAGGGATTCTTAAAGTTAGAAGGCAGGGATGCCTGGCTGATCACTGTCACTACCTCCATTTCCATGCAGTCAAATCATACTGCAATGGTTCTTTGCACCTCTTTTTAAAAAAGGGCAATCATTACAGCTGCATTTTTCATTCCATGCCTGTCAGGAGAATGGGATGAGTTTCATGGAATTATTTCAGTTCTTTATTATCAGTTCTGTCTAGATTTATTCAAAAAGCTTAAAATGTCAAATTATGGGTTTTTTGATGTGTAAGTAGGCAGATGTGATAGGGAACAGCTCCAGTAATTTTGATAAAAGTTCTTAATAAAAGCTGCCCAGTGAGAAGCTGGTCTGTATGGGAGAATGAAAGCTAATGTGAATGCCTAGTTGTGATGCAGTGTTTTTTTAGGATGTCTGGTTTCATGTAATAAGTGGTCTAGAAGAAAATGGCTTAAAAGCATCATAAAATAGGTTTTAAAAAGTAGCCCTGAGGTTACTGTTAATGTTTGTATTATTCAATGCAATGTAATTAACATGCCATGAACTTTGACTTCAAACTGAAAATCAGTTTGTATTTGATTTTGGAGTCAACCACTTTTTGGCCAGGACCCAACATGCAACCAGCTGAGTTCAGATATGACTGACCTGGAGCCCTTCCCTCTGCTCCCACAGCCCAGGGCTCCCTGCATGCACTGCCCTGACCTTGCATTCAGAATCCCACAGCCCACCCTGCCCTTCCTTGCTGAGGTCCCATTCCCCCTGCTTCCAACCCCAGGATTGCATGGGACCCCAACCAATATCTCAAGCTAATACTGCTACCTGCCACTTATGGCATGCATTCACATGTGTGTATGTGTGTGTGTTTAAAATCCTATTTTTTTTGTATAATTTACCATGACAAAGGTATGTGGAGGGCTTGCCAGTAGCAGCCTGGTTTGCTGGCTAAGAAGTGCTCTGAGTGATTGGTGGGGCGTTCCCACCAATCAAGTGATGGCAAGGGAGAAGCTTGCTCCAACCCTATTCTGGGGCAAGATGAAGAGCCAGACCTGAGAAGGGACTAACACCCTCATCTTCCTGATTGGTCTGTTTCTAATCCAGGGGCAGAGCCCTTGAAGGGAATAAAAAGGCAGGATTCCTGGCATGTGCATGGCTGAATCAAGGGATGGAAAAGAGTGTGGAGAAGAGGTGGCAGAGCTGGCCAGTGTGGTGGAGTGGTTGCTCCAGAAGAGCCCCCAAGCCTCCTCACTGGGTAGGAAGCAGCAAGCAGCTGTACCCCTGGCTTCTTCACAAGGAGGCACAGCGAGTGGTGCATGGCCAGTTCACAGAGGATCTGAGAGGGACCGAGACCATGGAAACTGCATGAGGCGGCTCAGGTCTCCACCCCCGTGGCATGAGGCCAGGCAATTGATACATGGCCAGAATGAGAGCAGCTTTGAGAGGCCTCAGAGAGTTGCGAGTTTCCTGGGAAGGGGATTTCCACAGGGGAGGAGGGTCTTTCCCCCCATGATGAGCAATAGGGATATTTAAGATGGTTAAAGGGACAGCTGGGGCACCGCAATCCCCTCTTCTCATCCAGGGCCATTCCCTCTTCTGGGGCGTTGCTATTGTTTAATTCCCTGGACCCATGGCCTCATATTTCGTGAACCCCTGTGTCTCATATTCTGTGAGTTTGTGCCTCGTGATTTGTAATTTGGTAATCCATTAGAATATAAATTTATATGCTTTAATGAGACAAATGGTTTGATGCTTTGGATTCCTCTTCTGTTTACAGAGTTTACATAGATATATAAATATACTGTTTATATTTCCTGTAAGTCATGTGTATAGGGATACCATATACATACAAAAAACTAGAATTCTTTGTTCCAAAATGATAGCTTTTATTAGACCAACTGGAAAATAGCAAGAAAATTGTCCTTTTCTGTAAGCTTTCGGGATCCAAGTCCCTTCATCAGGCACTGGGAAAAATGTAGATGGTATAAGATGCTAAAAAGTCCCCGTAGTTAGGAAATAGGTATATATATTAATTTTTTAGGCTTTATATCTTATTAAATGGGTAAATATTAAAGTAATCCTTTGTCCTTGCTTTGCTCTATAGGGGAAGGAGAGAAACTGCATGAAGCTGCCAGTTTCAACCCTGACAGTGTACCTATCCTGCTATCCTTCCCTTCATTTGGAAATGGGGACACAAACCTGGGTATCACTCAGGTTTCACTTAATCTGAGCAACACGCAACTATAGCAACATGAGTCACCTAATATACACTGATTGGCTGTAACATTTATCCAAGTGTTCAGAAATGTAGGCAGTAAAGGGAGTTCCCAAAAGCAACAATTCTTTAAAACTGAAAAATGGAAATGATGGTTCAGTTACAGACAACTGAGCTCTCACCAAGGTGGCAAGTACAGGCTTCCCTCACTTTATGTGAGTTCTGTATGTGTGAATTTGCTCTTATGCAATGAGCCTTTTTATACCAAAAATGTGCTATTTGCAAGGTAAATTCACTCTTATGTGATCAGTGTGGTAGAAGCCCACAGTCAGTGTGCATTGTGGGAATGACGCACACCAAAATATAATCTCCTGTGTGTATGTATGCTCCTTGCTCGTTATCTGCAACACGTGTTTCTGTAGTTGCCATCCCCATTATTTCTTCTGAGAATCCCACTAGCTTATGTCCTACCCCTCTCTGCTGTGATTTACAAGACAGTATTTGTACTCAAAGTAGTATAAATGGCTCTGGGGCTCAGTACCGTCAACGTCTTGGAATGTATTCCTATTTGTTACATTGTAAAGTGGGTTCTCTTTATGGGAATTCAAGTTATCTGCCATTTTCCAGGAACACGTGTACAGCATAAAGTTAGGGAAACCTGTATGTGTGGCACGGGTGTCTATCTGAGTATCTCAAAGGATCTGTCTTCTGTATATTTGCAGTAGGGCATTTAGACCAGAAGTGATCCTGCAGTTCATATAATACCTTTAATTTGTCCTTTTCTCTGTTCTGGCCATTCTGGGAAGCTGGCAGAGTCTTAAATCTATAATTGACCATTATGAACATGTAGTCTGATCTTTTCTATATCACAGGCCATAATCATGTACCCAGTGATTTTTACATATCTGAACCTAAGTTCTAATACTTTCCTCTAATGAAACTGTCAAGGGCCTAAGTCAATAAGACAACTGCAAAATGAGGATTCACCAGAAACGTATTTTTTTCCCAGAACACTGGAATCTCCACAAAACCTGAAGAACCTCATAGAAATTTATATTTTTCCCAGCACTGTAGCCTTTTTTCATTCACGTCTAATTAACTATGGTTTAGCTTCTACTTACCATGAGATAAAATCAAATACACAGGCAATTACTGTGAAGAAACTGAAGTATGATAAAACCTCTATCCCTATTCCCTTTTAAAATGTAACAGATTTTTTACATCCATACTCTTAGTGGAATTTAGGTGCTTGTAGCCCAAATGCAATCCTCCAAAAACCTGCTTACCCTCTTATATGCATATAGATTTTAGGCATATATATTTCCATCAATAGTTTCACATTTACGTCTTTCTGAGCATACCAAGAACTGTGTCTGTTTTGTCAGGATTAACTAACTTCATATTCATTTTATGCCCAAACCCAATTGGTGTCCTCAGTTTGGACATTTCTTTGCCTATCTCTTCTGAAGGAATTGAACTGGTTTAGGACACAGCAAACACACAATGACAAGATACAAAATATTACCCATTTCATTTGAAGAAAGTGTAGGAGGAGGGGAGTATTTTACATTAAGCAGTTGTTGAATAAAAGGCACAAAAATATTTTCAGAGGTAGGATGGGAATCCTGGTGTCTTGTCTAGTAGATGAACACTCAATCACTCAGTTTACAGTCATTCTGTCTCTTGCTCCTTTTTGTGTTCCGATGAATGTTGAATACCATTTTTCAAAAGCTTTGGCTATAAGGGTGGAGAATGCTCCCACTTATACCCTGCTGGTTAGGCTAGTCCTCTCTGTCCATTGTTACAGGTAGCTTTCAGGCAGATCAGAGCTAGGCATATTTGATTAGACACCGTGGATAAGTACAGACAGTCACAAAGCCTGAGGCTGAATTGATACAGTTTTTGCAAGTTAGTATAAGCAAATTTACAGTCATTCACTTGTTATTCATAAAATGCAGCCACGTGACTACAATGGCTCAAGCCACAAGTCAGGCAGTACTAAAACATAACTGCTGGCACATAGCCAGCATAAGCTGTGTGTTCACTTCCTCTTCCTGCTCCCCTGAGGTCTCTGGGGATTTTCAGTCCAGAATCGGAGCAGCAGGGCTCTGCAGGGTTTCTCATCACTTCTTCTTTCTGCTTCCAGGTACTTCTGGGATTTGTAGTCCACAGTTGCAACCAGCACTAAGTAAACCAGCAGGGCAGAACAGTTGTGTACTTGGGGGAATGTGAGTTTAACACTCTTTCTTGGCCTGAGGCCCTAGCCTGGGTTTGCCTTGGGAGGGGGCAGTGAATCAGCTCTGACTATTCCAGCTGGGGAGCAAAGGGGCAGGACCAGCCCTGGTCCCTGGAGCAGACAGCACAGCCTAGCTTAGCTCTGGACTGAGAAGCATACTGGAATGCTGAGAGACTCTGATTTAAACCTGAACCAGGAAGGGGACTGGGACAGAAGTTTCATAAACCAGTTTGACCTAAATCAGTTAAGTCTAATACTACATTTAACCAAGTTTATCTTAAATCAGTTTCAGCCATTTAAAAACAGGTTTATGTGCACTGAACTTCTGTTCTGTTACAGGTTTAAACCTGTTTCTGATTACTTAAACTGATTTATGTGTAATTTTCCTCCTTAGCCCTTGAGCCAACAGCTTTTACTTTCACTGATGACTTTAGCTAAGGATTCACTGTTCAGGGTCCTCACCTCTACTGCAGTTGAATTAGTCTGTTGCATCACAAGGCTACCCTCAATTTGAAAGAAATTAAAAACAAACTAACACAGTTCAACAAATAAACTTCCACTTAACTTTTTACTGGCTCCAAATTTCTGCCTTGCTAGGCTTTTCTCAAGCTTTGTCTCCCTTGCCCCCTTATCTTTCAGAGGATAACTCTAGGCAAACAAATAAAACAAGAGAAGCCTTGTTCTCAGCCCCTCCCCAGTGACTACTTGACCTAGACTTCCCCCAGGCTCAGGGCAACCTGGTTCTTTGCCTCTGCAAGTGCTGCAACCCTGAGGCTGCTTTCATCATCTTTTTTTATCTTCCTCCCTGCCAGTTACATGGGCCATCTCTTCTTTATTCCTCACACCCAGGTTAGCTTCTTTGTTTGGGAGGTTTACTGTGTTATTAGACCTGGATCCTTAGCCCCCGATAAGTCCTTCCAGGTCTGGGGTGGATGTGGGGAATGCTTTCATGGTGTGGGGCTGTTTAGGTTCCTTCACACCCTTAGTAACAGAGCTAAGCCTTGTTACACCCTCAAAGATGAAAGATAAGCACTTGAAACCCCAAATCAAACCCAACTCCCACACTTCCTGAGAAGGTGCTTTGACCACTGAGCTATTACGTAAAGTGAGGGTGGTAGTATTACCAGTTTTTTTACTACTGCATGCAGTGTTTTTCAAAATCAGCTCCTGTTCTGCTTTTGTAAAGGCACCAAAGTCCAGAGTAAGTATTTTTGCTGCAAACCTAGTAGATATTCATTTTTCTGATTCCAGACACAGGATGGGTTTTAATTACATCTCTTTATCCAGTGTACCTATTGAGTATGAAGATTCCCACTTAGAATGCTGGCTATTGTGAAACCCAATTCTCTCCACATACTGTGTTAGAAAGCTTAGGTTCCTAACTCAGGGTTGTAGGTCCTGCTTAGAGACCAAATCATCTAAACACTGATAAATGTTACACCTCTGAGTGTTGCATGTCTTAAACCACTTTGTAGATCCTAGTCTTGTCACATTTTAAAATACAACATTTGTTTCTTGGTCACTTGGATACTTTTAAAAACTTCTTTGTCTTGAGTAATTAAAACTGTTCCTACCCTTCAGCGAAGCAGTTTCTTTGGTTCTCAAGCCGTCAATAACCATGATTACTCATGGATATCCCAAATATTTCCTGAAAATATTCTGAAAAATTCCTCTGATTGCCTTGTAAGATCCTATTGCCATATAGGGTTAATAGTGGTAGATTCAGTTTACATGTACTTATTTAAAGAATCATGGAAGGCCATGATCCCAACTTTGAATTAAAGTGGGATCTGTCATTCTGAGCTACTAACTGAATGATTAAACTACATAACTGAGCGAGTGTGGGCCAGAATATTCACTGAATAGAACCTTTTAACTTCCAGTGCCTTTCAATTTTCTCTTTCATTTCTGGTAGCTTTGTAAAGCTTCATTATCTCAAAGTTCTGATTCAGGCTTGGGGAAGTTGAGCCTTCAAGTCAAAAATGGTTTTGAACTTATATTGCCTGAAATTAATTCAATCTGTATCCATACGATGTCATAAAAATAATTGAAACTTTTATGGATAATAAAAAAAGACACATTCAAAGTTAAAAATGAGCTTTGGTATCATCTCGAGATTTATAGCACAGAAAAGTATAATATTTTAATACAAATCTATAATGTGTGTGTGTGTGTGTGTGTGTGTGTGTGCCATGAATACACTTTCATATTTAGTAAAACCTAATGAATACATACAGTTGAATAAGTAGCACATTATAGCTCTATTCTGTTTTTTAATTTCATGACACTTCCATTTTAGAATGCAATAACCAAAAGGTCAGTTGCAGAGAATAATTACATGGTAGCAGCGATTGCACCAAATGATTAACTAGAATTTACTACAGTTTTCTAAAAGCTTGTCTTAATGTCAAGTATCGTGCTGGAGAACCAATAATACTAATTGAATTATGGTCCTAAAGTAATTAGAATTTCAGGATAAACAACATTATTTTGTGTATGTATGACTGTGTAGCTGGAGATGGTATGCACTATTCATTAATTAATAAAAGCCCCATATGTTCTGTTTTTTAGTGGTGCTGGAGGCTGAAATATTTTGTTTATGGAGGGATAAATCTTTTATAATGGTTCACCTCTGAAATCAGACAAAGAAAATGCATCACTTTTGTGACTTCCTTTATCCACAACACTTTTAATTGTAATTTAATATCAGCATTTATATTAAATGTTCAATAAAAACCAAGAACAGAAAGCAAAAGAAGGCAATTTTAGCAAATAGCATCATTATTAGGTTACGTCCTAAGTCTGTCTGGAATTAAATACAAATGTTGAAGTCAAGTTGTCTTTCTATTACTGTTTCTATACATCTGAATATATTGGCACTATTTATTGTATACTTTTATCAGTGTTGGAGATTAATTTGACAAAGATAATTTAAAAACAATACTTTTCTCTCACATTTTTTTCTGTTCCTTTGTTTTATTTTTCCTTAAATGTTTGTCTGAATTAAGTTAACTTCTCTGAAAACAAAGACCTCTTAATCCACATACCAGTAGCAAGCAAAATATTTTATCAGCACATGCTACTTGCTAGGTACATTAATTTATCTTATATTAGTTCCAAAAATTCACACCAAAAATATGTATACATCTAACTCTTCTAAACTACACTGGTGGTGAGGATAGTAGCAAGTTGCTTACCCTGCTTTGTATCTCATTCTATAGAAGGGGTGGGCAATTATTTGGGCTGGAGGGCCACTTAAGGAGTTTTGATGAGCTTTTGAAAGCCAAGGAGGTAGAGGGGCCTGGCTGCAGCTGCAATGCCAACAGGAAGCCAGGTAGGAGAGGAGATGAATGCAGGAAGCAGAGGGGGAGGAATCTGTGTGGTGCACAGCCCAGCCTGGCCCTGACTATATGGCAAAGAAGAGCAGTATGGGGTACAGTCCTCCTTCCTCAAGCTCCCCAAAGATAGGATCAGCTAGTGAGATAAATATGGCCCATGGGCTATATTTTCTCCACCCCTGTTTTATAGTGTTCTTTTCCTTCCAAGCTGTGTCCAGCAGTTGTTGGGCTTACGTCCAGACCTTCAGTTCTATTCTGAGGCAATGACATTGACAATTAGCAGCAGCCTCCAACAAAGCAAAGTATCAACTTCAGATAAAACATCTTAAAATAAAATTAAATAGTTCAGTTAGATCAACATATTTACAAAAAAGTCAATCAACCTTCCACCGGGGGATGCTGGTAGAACTGCACCCTACAGGCCTCATAGACTCTCACATTGTATAACCTTGCTTACCGATGCTCCCTGGATGGTCTCTGGTGATTTGCCCCCTCTCACAGGAACCAACTTGCTTTTGTTTTATTTATAGCCCTTGTATCTTGGAACTCCCAGCTCTAGCAAAACATGATTTATAACAAGATGGGAGAGAGTGCATTTATTGTTTCAGCCAAAATCTTGGCCCATTGCATTTCAAGAGTGCACATAAAGAATGTTATTTCGAAAACTATGGTCCTGTTTAACAGTTTGGTCCTCCCAGGACTCTAACTGAATTTAACCATTTTGACATGTGATAAACATTCCACTTCATCAACATCTGTTATATTCTCAGTTTCCAGGTTACATACAGTGCTGTTGGATTCATACCTAACCCCTTCAACAGCATTTATGTTAATAAGCTAATATGTATACACTCAGATTCTGCAGCTGATCCAGTATCATCCCTCTTCTCTGTACTAATTCATGAGTAAGTATGTTGTGCTGTTACATGATTACTCTCAGTTATACCAGTATATACGCAGAGATTCTGTAATAAAGTTAGTGGACTTATACCACATTTATGAACTCTTAGTATAATTGAGTCCTATGTAAAGGGCTTTATTTCAATGAAGGTAACCCATATAATGTGTTCATCCTACTTTCCAATCACTTGGATGCAGTAAAAAATGCTTGTATAAAACTGTCTTTGCATTATACTGTAGACTTTCATGCAAAGCATAACTAGAAATGGACAAATGGGACATGATCCCTTCCTGGGTGCTGAGTTAGAGGACTGCAGCATCAGGAGCCCAGGGGGGGGTTGAGGGTGGAGGCTGCCAGGGGCACTCCTGTTGGTCGGGGGGGAGGGTTGTGTCCTCATGATAATGGGATTTGCAAGTGCTTCCCAACATAGCAGCAGTGTCTTCCTCTGAAAGGAGAGCACTAGGGATTGTGCTAGTGTTAGCACTTATGCCTCTGCTTATAACCATTGATTCTTTTCTATTGACTATTCTTTCCTTGTACTGCTCAGTTTGGGAAAGGGGCATATGTCCACCATGACTTGTCAATAAAATCCTTCAGCTCTTGGTGTGTTTCTAAATAGGATGCAGCCTTTTACTCAGATGTATTATGCCTCAAATCAACAGAAGGAGACTTCTACATTGCTTGTTGGGTAGTCTGCTGCTTTTAGTTGTTCATTGCTGTGTGTGTGTTCACTCAGTTTCTGAATGCTGAGACCTGAACATTACAATGTGATTTGATTTCATGATGTACAGATTAAAAGACAGGACCCAGGGATCTGCTTTTGAAATACAAAATCATACAAAATGCCAAAGAAACATTTTGGAAGGTATTGCAATAAGCCACACACAAGATTGTATCTTAAATAAATGCTTGAGTAATTCAAAGAACATAGCAGCTGCATAATTCCTAGAGATCTGCTTGATTTTTTCCCTACATGAAACAAACAAAAAGATGAGCTGCCATGTTGTAATTATTAGACTGCTATTAAACAATGCACTGTTCACTCTGTGGAGGAACCACAATGAATACCAATATTCTTAATTACAACAAGCTCCAAGTGCATTTCAAGTGAATTCAATGTATCCATAATAACTACACTTTTTAACTGGTTTTGTTGCTGATATTTTGCATACAGACTGTGCACAGTTGTTGTCCCTGTGAATAAGTACATCAGTAATGAGATTCTTATGAATTATATATTCCTGCAAGTAGAGAGGATAAATTTGTATTAGTGTAGTTCAGATGTTTTTATTTTTTATTTAGAGTATTTGAATGAGGTTCCCTTTACACATACAGGTGTAGGTGCAATGGGCTCTAATGCCTCATCCACACAAATACACATCCTACCATGCCACACAATTATGGGAGGAGGTATGATTGTGGAATCATGCATTACATCCCATTGCACTGTATTGCTAGTGCAAGGGGAGCCCAATCCTAGGCTCCCCCTGTACTTGCCAGAAGCAAGCTCCCACAGTAGCTGTGAGGTTTCTTCAGCTAGGTCCTCCATCCTCCTGGAGTAAATTTCATTGGGAACCACAAACCATTCATTTACATTTGTCAAAAGTTCTCTGATGTATTATTCATCTACCCTGTTATTCATCCCTTAACCTTTGTTTTTATAGTGATACCATTTGCTTTTCTTGATTGCCTGAGTCTTTTCTGAAAATATGTCATATAACCTTAAATGTTTGAGATGTTTTCTGTCCAATTTTATAATTTGCTCCTTGTTATTTATCTCTGTTAAGATCAGGTTGTTGCATGCCAGCTATTTCCTGTAGCACATGGTAATTTTTTTTTTTTTATTGCCAGATGGATGGGATGATACAGAACAGAATACTGAAATTTTGTAATAAATATATCTTGGGGGATTTTATTAGTTAAGTATTTTGCTGACTCTTTCTTGAATTGAGGCAGTAGTTAGTTACGTCACACAACAGGTTTTCAGCTGTGGTCAAGCTACATCTCACTTAAACCATTTAATTTTTATACAGTCATTAGTACTATCCTTACACTTAATGGAAAATCACCATTTTAATGATGGAATTAAACTTGTCTATTCATTACAGTCTCCTCTGGAATAAAACCTTTCTTTTTATATGTTTAAAAATGCTTTCCCCAATTTTGATTCAATTCTATTAACATAAAAGGAACTTATCTTCTTTAAGGGACTTCAGTGAATTTACCTTTCAGCTCAAGTTTGCTCTTTGTATTCTTTATTGTTCCTATTTTGTTTTGAAAATTAGTCTGAAATTACTTTTGAAGCTGATTTACTTTTCTGGTTATTTCTACACATATGAATTGCATGGATCAAAGAACCCTGAGGTCAAACTTGTTGAACTCAGTATCAAAAAGCTAATCTTGGTCCCACAAATAATATCGTTGAGCTATATGACAAGATTGCCTTGTGTACTCAACTGTGGTAAAATGTATTTTTATTTTAACTATATGTTTACAGCATAAAGGTCTTAAAATGTTGTCATGATAAAAAATACATCTAGATTTCCTGTCATTAATAACAGTTTTTATGTGCATTTTCACACACACACACACACACCCACACACACTATTTTTCATACTTGCTCTTTTAGTAAGGGCACTTTCAACTGGTAGTATGAATGGGAAAGACATATTTTAAGGTTGTAAAATCTATGTGAAGTTAACTGCTGTTTTGTCTGGCATCTAAGACAGACTGTGGGAGAATATACCCAGAGTGGCTTCATAGGTACAATTTTGGCTTTGATGTATGCTAATAGGAATAGGTGGGCAGGGTGATCTTAGGAGTGTACCTGCCAGGACACATTTGGGAACACTGTGTAGATATAACCTCACTTTCTTCTGGCTCTTTTCCCATCATGGTACAGGTGCCTTTTAATCTTCCCCATCTTAAAAACTTTGAACTCCCAAGCTTTTCTGTCATTATTGAGGCCAGTAACCTGAGTTTCATCTGTATCTGTGACTTCTTTCTGAGTCTTCACATCCTGAGTATGGTTAAACCCAACTGACTCTTTCTCTAAATTACCACACATGTTATCCATCTGCACAGCAAAACTTTCATCTGGACTCTCATTTCATGTCTCATAAATGACAGTCTTTTGGTGAATTCAGCTCTGCAGCCTAGGGTTTCACAGTTTCTGATGCCATGCAAGTTTATAGTCTTTTCTAGACACGTCTCCTTCCCATAATAGGCTTTCTTGTCAGGCAGTGTTTGCAATGCCACAAATAATCCTATCTCTAATCAAAGATGAAATGGGGACTCTAAACTGAAGTTCAATTTAGGGCTGATTAAACCTCCATGTCATGAAGACACCCCACTGACTTGCCTCTCTGGCAGGGAGGGAAAGCAGCCAGTGGGTGGACTGGTCCCTGGGATGGTGGGAGGTGATGCTTCCCTCTGTGGGCGTATGGGTCAGGTGGTCCCAGGGGGGACTGCAGCTGCAGAGGAAAGCACCGGGCCCCACACAGCTCAGGCAGGCAGGCTCCAGCTGGGGCGTGGGGAGGAGGGGAGAGATCAGGCTTGCCAGTTCTCTTGGGCATAGCCTGCACTCTCAGGCTGCTGCCAGGCTGCCTGCAGGGCTTCCTGCAGAGCCATGGAGCTGCACGGAGCCTAGTGTTTCACTCTGAGGCTGTAAAGGCAGTTTGCTGTACCTCAAGTCATTTAGGGTGCATTATGCCACTGAATTTCCTAGCAGCTGGAATTAATGCATAATATGTCACTGAGGTGTGCAAACACTGACACCATTAAAGAAGTGCAAAAGCATGTATTCCGCTTTAGAGTGTCATGCACATATGCCTTTTGTAACCTAAAGGTATTATAAACATCCACAATATGCAAAGTGATTGAGGGTTTGACTTTATCATTTTTGTCTGTTGCCCCTCTGATTGTTAGATACCACTGGCAAAACTTTGCATAAACACCCTCCATTTCTCTGTGTCCCAGGGACACCAGGGCTAGGGGGAAATCCCGGCCCAAACCCAGAGGGAGCACCCACTTACCCTTCACAGGAGGCGAGGACAGGAGAGGCACGCATGCCGGGAAACCTCCTATGCGGTTCATTAGCCGCGCTTACATCCAGCTGGGTCCGGGTGATGTCAGGGAGAGGCACCACCCGGCGAGAATAAAGCATGACTCCGAAGGCACGGAGGGGCCACCGGGAGATGCCAGAGACAGAGGGAAGCCTGTGGCTAGAAGCAGGTTCCCATGGGGCATATCAGCCGTCGAGGAGGTGAGTGACAGCAGCGTTGGGAACAGCAAAAGCGTGGAGAGCCACAGCAGTGGGGATCACAGCTGCGGAGCCAGTGCTGGAGCTGGTAAGGAAGCGGGAGCAGGAACCATCTGTGAGGAAACCAGGGGAAGAATCGGCAGGGCCACCGGCGAGGGAGCCGGGGGAAGAGCCGGCAGGGATGCTGGTGAGGGAGCCGGGGGGAAGAGCCAGCAGGGATGCCAGTGAGGAAGCCTGCAGGGGCAACGGGCCTCAGGACGCGTGGTCCTTGGACCGGAGATAAGAGGCTGAAGGGCCCAAGATCCAAGGTGGCGTTGGCCGGGGTATAGGGGGAGGCTGGAGTCCTGTGAGCACCCGTCAAAGGCATGTTGGCCCTGAAGGCCGCGGAGAATGGAACCCCACCGCTGAGGGTCCCGGTAGGACGGCGACGGGTGAGTTCCAGGGAGTGGCCACCGTCCCCCAGGACACCCTCTGGGAACCATCCCACAGGAGTGGGGCTGACCCGGATAGCTGTCCACGCAAAAGCAGCCCAGGAAAGCCTTTTCGAACTGAGGCAGGCACACTCTGCTACAGTGTCCAACAACAGAAGGGCAAGAGGAGGTTGTAACATTTCCACAAGTATTGTTTTACTTAATGATGGTGCAGACAAATCACTTACAGAGGCCTTTGTCCTTCCATATGGCTGTATTGCTCCAGATTCTCTCAGTTACCAACCATCTTCAGTTTGGCCCTTAGTTCTTTCTTTTTTTCTACTTCTAACATCATGTAGTAACTATTGTGTTCAGTAAACAGAGCCATACCTGAAGGAGAAGAACTAAACTAATTGTGGAGCAGTAGGCAACCTCTACAGAACTCTTTGTTTCTTGCTTACTCGCTGGTCACTTTCTAAGTGAGGGACTGTCTACCAATTCCCACTTCTTCTAAATTTGGGAGTATCTCTAAACTATACCTTTTATCACTACACACCATTTACTATTTAATTATGGCTGAACACACTAAATACAATTAAAAATTCAGCTCAAATTTTAATAAACAAATGTGATTAACTATTGGGAAAAAACATACATCAAGGGAAATGTTAGTCTCTGTTTCTTGAGGTCAGTGTGACTTTGTAGAAAATATTCATTAGGCAAGACAGAATCTGGCCAGAAGAGGCCACATCATGGGGTAGAACTTTTCATTAGTAAGGATATCTCTAAGGGAGATAGAGTTTACAGACAAATATACAACAAGCATGGAAGGTAACATGGCCCTGAACACTGTACTGCAAATGGAAAACTATGTTATAATTGTGCCAAGAGGAATGTTTTGCTCACTGTTACAGATCCCAAAGAGCAAAAAGATCAACTGAGAGTATATCAGAGGACATTTATGCTGATATTGTAGAATCAGGCAAAGCCAATGAGAAGGACTGGATTTGGCCAATTGAAGCGCATAGAACTCATTTTTCATTTAAATTAGACAGTGGAGCTCCAGTTAATATTTTATCAGAGTGTGAACATAGAAATTTAAAGTTGAAACAAAAAGTGAGCCCAAGAAACTTCAAAATAACTGGCCACTCAGGACATTTTTTTCCCAGTGACAGGGAAATGCATTCTTTGCATCCATTATAGAAGAAAAGTACGTAAACTCCCAGTCATCCTAGTGCCTAGAGAAGTGACACCAATTTTGGTTCTGGTAGCTTGTGAGCAAGTCAATCTAGTTAAGTATGTGTTTACAGTACACGAAGGCACAATGTCCATGCCTTCCCAGGATCCTCTTGGCTGTCATGGTCAAAATCTGTAGTTTTCTTAGGACAAAAAAAAAAATTGTTCCAGAACTCAAGGAGTTGGCATGTTTATATGAGAATAAATATGCATCTGGCCAGAAATGCAGTTATATTTCAGAAAGAGGCAATCAGCCTCAGTTGTCTGTTGTTGATGAAGTTATTACTATGTCCAGAAGCACAGTTACCAGAACTGCAAGTGAAGGAACGGTGGTAAAAAAGCAAGTGTTTCATGCACTAAGAACAATGACACTTCTGATCTCAAACATAATGCTTCAAAGTGATAATAGGATGCCAGTATAACGCCTAAAGTCTAATAAAGGTTTGAGAGAAAAGCTTTCCACCAGAAACAAACTGGAAACTGAGTCTGATAGGAAAGTAAAACCTCCAGAAATAATCAAATAATCTTGACAAAAAAAGAGTTGTAGAAAAGGGTGAATAGGAAATTGAGTGGTAAAGACTCACTTCAGAGTAATTTGCTAGTAACATCTCTGTATTAATGGATTTTGGTGTTAATATTTTTTCAATTATTGGTAAGAGAGAAGATGCAGTCATAAGGGTTATAATTAAGAGAAATGAACTAATTTAGAAGAGTTAGGAACTGGGAGATGGTCCCTTCAGTTAGGTAGTAACCAGTTAGTTCAAGAGAGACAAAGCATCTGGAAAGGTTACCCTACTGCTCCACAATTAGTTTCTTGTTTAGTTTTTCTCATTTGTATAGTCCTGCATTTTTTGGACCCAGTGATCACTACTGAGATCCCTAAATGGCCTCTGCAAACTAGATAAGGAAAGTCAGAGGAAGAGACTGTCATTTTTAGTGATCAATATGAAGACTTTAACTCAAAAAACAGAAAGCAAACAAACAGATAAAACAAACTGAGTCCTATAGGCAGAGGTGGATTAAGGTTCACTGGGGTCCTGGGCAAGCACAAAATTGGATGCCTCCTCCCTGCATGGGAGCTGGGCTGCAGGGGGTGGTGGGCCTCTTCCCCTCCTAGTGCTGGTGGGTGAGGCTGGGAGGATCTTGCCAGCCTGGGGGGCACATGGCCATCTCTTGTCCCTGCTCCCCCTCCCTGCTATGGCCCAATGTGCATACACACAGGCACACACAAACACAGGTATATTCACTCTCCTGTCACTCTCTGCATATGGACACAGACTCACATGCACAGAACCACAAACACACACTTAGCCCTCAGAGGACCTCCCCTCTCCCCCACTTTCGAACACACAGAGGCAGGCTCTAACTACTCTCTCCCCTCATGCATCCACCCCCTTCCCTGCTGCAAGCCACCTGTGGCTCAGTCCCGCTCCCCACCAGGTCCCTGTTACAATGACATGCAGTGAGCTGCTACTCAGCTTGCCATGCATCCAGATAGATGCAGAATACCTGCTGGTTTAGGCCAGGCCAGTGGCACCATGATGTGTCTCTGTGGGTGAACAGCGGCACTGGGAGGGGTGGCTGCATAGGGGCTAAGGTGAATGGGGGGGTTGGGCTCTAGCCTCCAAGGCCCTCCCAGTGCCACTACCCACAATGGCATAGTGCAACATGTTGCTCCTGGCTCGGCCAGCCCCAACCACCTCTCCACCACCAGGTGAGGCATGGCTCTTCCAGCCCAGCTTGGCCCCCTCCCCACCAGATACAGTGCTGCCTGGCCCACCTCCACCCCCCAGTGCAGTGCAGGTCTCCCAGCCTGACAGCCCTGCGGGCCCCACACCACAGCCTTATTGTTGAAGGGGCTGTACTTCCAGATCCCAGGTAGGAAATGTTAAAGCCACAGTTTTAAACTTAGCACCAAAGATGGGCCTGCTGAAAGATCCTGCTGATGATGATCCCAGAGCCAGGGCCCTGATTTGGTAGGGGCCCCTGGGCTCGTGCCCAGCTGACCCATGCCTTAATCTGCCTATGCCTACACAATATATTTATGTTAAGCAAAGAGAAACTGATTTTGTTGCCAACGTGGTAAGTGTTCCATCTGTACTTAACCTTGAAACCAACTGTACTTTGCACACAGTTTTCAGAAAACTATTAGATAAAGGGTGCTCTGTAGTCCTGAACCTTTAGGTTGAGGATGTTTTTGTTCTACAGTGTGAATCACATGACTCTCTTACACTTGTTCTAATTATGTCATGACTAATTGAAAATATTTCCTGAGTATTCTAGAGTATAGAAATAGGTTAGAAAATTGTAGCAAGAGGTGCAATATGACTCTGGGGAAATCTTCTAAGGGAAAAACAGATCCCATTGCTGAAAACCATGTATAGGTAACTTCCTAAGACCTGCATTGAATTTTTTAGTTTTAAGGAAAACTTCCAATATGCAGTTTTGAGCCCCTTTGTCATATATTAAAACTTTGGCATGAAACTTCCTATGGAATTTGTCCTGCTTATGTTCATCCCATATATTTTAGAGTCGAACTATGTATCATTGTTTTACATAAGAATGATTATGGCTTATAACTTATTTATTACCATAAGCATAGCAGAACAAAGAAGGTCAAAATTTTAATCTAGTATATTATGTGGATCATTGAGATTAAAGCATGGGTGTTATTTTAATTTATATAATTATAAACAGTCAAGTTGAATTCTGTTTGTATCTTTTATTTCAATATTCCCAAATGTTTGGAAGAGAAAATCACAAAGGGAAAATAAAGAAAATGTGCAACCTTTTTATTCTATTTCATTGAAATGGTAATAGATATGGAAGGTTGTTGTTGTTTTGTGGGGTTTTAGTCCCCTTTTTTTTCTTTTTCACTATTTTCTTTCCCTTCTACTGATATAATTTCTCTATTCATTATCTGATAAGCTGAATATTGGAGTTTGAAGCTGGTAGAAATTCATTTGGAAACCAGTCAAAATTATAAGATAAACATCTGAATAATGAAATGCTGTTTGTTATGAATTGAGAGGCAGTCTGTAAAATAATTCAAAATATGTATGACCATTGTCAGTCTTTTGTCAACAGGGCCATGAATCATAGTTCTTGCATTGTTTTTTTCCAATACACCAATTCCAAAACCAGGAGTCTACTATGCTCTGTGAATGTTAACATTTTGTGGCCTCTGTGTGAGAATTCAGGGGAAAGGAAGAAAAATTAACTCTATAAAGTATGCTATTTTTTTTGAAGTGATGAGGAAGAATTAACTTGTAAGAGAAGCTGAGAGGATTAGATCTATATGTACTGTTTCTAATATACCTCATTTGCTTTAAGCAGTGTTTTTCTGGCATATTTTATAGCTGGAGGTGAGAGGAAAAAAACACTACTTCCCCTAACCTATATAAGCAGTACAGTGCTTCTGCATATAGTAGCAGTCATTACCACTACCTGACTCCATGACTCCTATCTATCAGCACCCATTAGCTTCTCTCTGCAAACAGTGATCTTACCAGCAGCACCTAATAATCCCAGATATACACAAGCCAATAATACTCTTCCAGCACAGATCAGCAGAAGTCTCTTTTACAGAGAAGCCTTACCAATCCCTCAACCCAAATCTGCCACACATTCTCAGCAGGATCCCTGTCCTGTAAGGAAAATAATATGACTGATTGCATACTGTAGCATGCAGAGGTACTAAAAGCTATTTGGTGAGTGGCAGGGACCAAGCATTTGACAATTATAGTGTAAACCTTCAAGAAACAGTGCATGTCAGCATCAACTCCATATTCTTTTATTATTGGAATTTCTTGACAAAATTTTTACCTGGAGTTTTCTTCCATTCCTGATGCTGCAGTGTTTTTCTCACACAGTGTTTTGATTACAGCTGGGTCAAATGAAACATGTCACTTAACTTCAAATTGAAAAGGTATATAGATCTTGTATTCAAAACCTTTTCAAACCAATTAAGTTTTGGCCATTCCCTAAATCAAAAAGTGAGGCTGAGCTGAAAAAAAAAATCTAAATCTTTTATTTTAAAAAAATTCTAACAAGATGAAGCATTTTGTTTAAATATTCAACTAAGAGGGGTAGGGAGCCAGGGTGGGGGCTGGGATGCTTGTACTGTGTGTTAAGGAAGCAGCCAGGCTGCCCTCATTGGTGGTGGGTGAAGCATAAGGCCAGGAGGAGAGGGAAGTGTTGTGCATGCAGTGGAGGGTTTTGGGCTATCTGTGCTGTCTGCACACACTGCCAGGAAGAAGGAGGAGCCAGGCTGCCTGTGCTTTGTTTGCAGGGGGAAAAGGATTTGGAGCGGAGGGGCAGGGTGTTGCTGGGCTGTGCAATGCCAGTGGGAAAGAGCAGAGGCTCAGAGGCTTTTGTTTTGCTCTTAATTTCACTGAATATTTCTCTGCAGTATTTCCTTTTGTCATCTTCTGGATAATACTTAGCCATTTTGATGAAACTATGTAGTGTTTTTATTAAAAAAAAAACTATTGAAGATACTATAATTAAATTTATACTTTCTAGAAGAAGTTTTTAATTGTTCTGGCCAGTGATTAAAGTGAAAGGAAAATGAAGGGAATATAGCTTCCCTTCTATTCCCTAAGCACCTCTACATGAAACATTTGTTGCATATTTAACTAGTTAACCATATAGTAAACATCTGTGGGGGAGCTCCCACAGATGCTGCTAGCACTGTCGGGGTGGGGGGAAGAGGGGAGGAGAGCCAACCATAGTTTGGCAACCACTCCCAGGCACTGCTGGCAGGGGCAGCAGCAGCTAGTGGCATTCATGGACCATCTGTAGGTGCCACTGGCAGTGGCGGCAGCAGGGTAGCAAGCAGCAACAATGTTAGTGGTGCCTTCTTGCAGGGGGTGCACTAGTCTATATGTGCCAAACTTCAGTTCTGTTATGGGTATAGACCACTATCCAATCACTTATACCAGAAAAAGTGTATTGTTTGTACCTGGCCCTAAATTGAAACACTATCCTCATTGAAGTCAGTGACAAAATCTTCTTGACTTCAGGGGGTTAATGTTTAAACATTGTAGTATACATGGGCAACTGGTGCAACCTTAGTCACGGGAGGCACATGCCCCCCCAGCGACTGGTCAGTGGCCGGAGGGGGGGGTCCCGCTGTGGCCAATCTCAGTGACCAGAGGTGGGCATCTCCCTGCAGCAAAACTTACTACCTGGTGAGCAGCCAGGCTACTTCCAAAAGTGGCTGCAGTGCTCCTGGAAGTGGCTGCATGGCTTCTGGAAGCAGCTGCGACCTACATCCATTGATCACACTCCTTAGCCGGCACACACAGGGTGGGCACCAGAGCTCCCACCTGCCACCTCCCCGCCCCCGCCTGTCACCTGAGCAGGGTGCACAGCCTGACAGGGAGTGCACTGGCACTCTCAGGGGGTGCACATGTACTCCCATGCTCCCTCTGTGCATTGCCATTGTTAGTACATTTAGAGGATTAACCAAATACAGTTTCCAAACTTAAGTAATTTATCTGTTTATATTTGTTGTCCATTTCTCTTTTCCCAGTTTTAATTTGTTAGGAATATGACACAACAGCTCATAGAGCCAGAAACAACAACAACAACAACAACAACAAAAAGCAGCCCTGCTCAAACAAACAATTCCCATCAAATAAAACAAAGCAAAAAAGAACCCCCCCCACACACACACAAATTACAACATTCCTTCAAACTACCAGGCCTGATCTTGTCTTCCCCTCTCCCTACCACCATTCTGTTATTAGAAGTAGATCAGCATCTTAATAACTGAACTGTAGACACTAAAAAACACCATCTGGAATTTTAACCCAAAGGTTTATTTTATGTTGCATTATTTCTATCCTATTTATCATTAAGATTATGATGATTGTTCTAGACGTCCCTAAACAAAATGTTGTCTTCCTATGTTCTTATACAATAATCTGTGATGTGCTAGTACACAGTGCTCCACTAAATAAAAGATGTATCAATCCACCTTGTCATGTAAATTCAAGTATTTTATTTTTTTTTGATTACTTATTATAATTGGGTGGGAAAGGGGATGAGAGAATAGGTATAAGAAAAAATATATTGAGAAAACGAAATGTGTGTGTTATTTGAAAAGGCAATGCCTATGTCCATTTTTAATTTTTCTGGTAGGTATTTCAGGATTGTTATTCAAAACATTAAAAAAATGTTACTTTCATAACCCATTCCCCTGATTAATAAAAATTTGATAGACTGTTCCAGTATTGGGAAATGAGGGCATCTTTGAGAGAGCCTTTCCACAGATGATCCGAATAGAAACACACATTCCCCTCTTCTTCTCAAACTTCTATCCATCTTAATCTCCTGCAAACAACAGAGTTTTCACCAACAGAGTTTTTATTCAACTGGTACGTCACTATTGCTGTTGATTTTACATGGAAGATTCTCAGAAATGCCAGTGGTGGGAAGTCTCAGTTAAATTGTACTATAAATATTAATGATAATGAAATAAATAATAATACTGTAACATGAGGATAGATTTTTTTCTATTGTTAGCATAGAACGCATCAATAGTAGGCTGTTTCAACTTCTACTGTATGCCACTGTAGCCTTGAGACACTAAAATCTTCCCTCTACATTTATTTATTCACATGGTGAGATAAATACTGAAGTGTTATTGCTAGTGATACATTGGTAAGTCAGAAGTCATTGCCACCAGAAATCAAGGTTCCTCTAGGGCCAACATTCCTCACAAGGTACCTGTGAAAAGAAATTAAAAGCAATGGAGGATCCCTGGTGATATCAATAGTATATGTTTTCTTATATCAATTAAAGTAAAAAATAAGCAATTACTTCATGGGCAACAGTATGTTAGAACCTTGCTAGCCCTCTTCTACAGGAACATAGTAATCTTTTCTTTGTTGGACTTTTGTCAGTAAGTACTCTACTGTCTCAAATGCTATAACTGAGGTGAAGTGCTTGTCATCATTTCCTTATTTGTCTTCAGTGAAACAAATATATACATCTTTTTTTTCTTCTGGTTACTTTGAACAATAGGGGAAAGTAGGTATTAACTCAGTTTAAAGAACATGCCCTAAAACAATTCACTTCTCAAACAAGAAAGTTATAAGAGGTCTTAAGGAACAATATTTCTTCCCTCTCAGAGGTGAATTGGGATTAAAGTGCTCTCACTCTACCAACCACACAAGACGAGCATTTTGGGCAGTACTACTTGGTGAATCAGGGGGCTTATTTACACATGCCATTAGTGCACAGCAATAAACTGCAGAGCTCATTGCTCCACAGTTTATTGCTCTCTGGAAGCTCCTAGGTGCACAGTTTACACATGTACTCAGATTACAGCATGAGGATTCGGGTCATAGCAGCCTCAGCTAGCAGGGAGCCCTGAGGGTCAGCCAGCCAGTCTGGGGCTGCTCCAACCTGGCTTAATGTGCTGCAGAGGGGCTGGCTGTGACACAAGGGTGCTTCAGTGTGGAGCTGGCACCCCACAGTGTAGCACCCTAATGCCCCAGCCAGCTGGATCAGTGTCTACACATGCACTAGTGCACATAAAAAAACTGCAGCTCACTAGGACTTATATTTCCATCTCAAAAATTGCCACTGACTATTCTAAAAGTGTGTTGTTGTACTAGATATGTGGGAGAGAGTAGAGGAGAAAGATGAGAGAGATCTGGTTTAATTAGCTTACAATTTAATCCTTATGAAAATTTCTCAATAATTAATCAAATGATACAGGTCATCATCATTTCTTTCTTAATTATCTCCATCTATCTGAAGGTGGATGCAAATTTTCCCTGTCCAACTGTCCCTTTATTTGTCAGTCACTTTTAAGTATGTCATTTTGGTAGCATACAATTCCAGCTTGTTTTTGTATAGAGTGCCATCCAGCCAGAATGGCTTTCCAGTGCTTTCTGCTTTTATTCTGCTTTTCAAGCTGTCCATCAAAGTGAGTGGTATTATACAGACAATGATGTGCTTTTCCACCTTAGTGCTGAGTCTCAATTAAAAGCCAAAGATCACACCTATTCATTTTTATGTAACCTGAAGTTCATGTACTCAAAGTGTACATTTTCAATACATTTTCTTGCAAGTCAACAAATAGAGGGTTGTAAAATGTCAGTTTCTGAAGTCAGCCACAGTATACGCTTTATAATGCTGAAATCTGTTTGTAGATTTTAGATATTCACAGAAGTTGGTGGAAGCATCATCTACATATTTTTAATCTTCGCACAACAAATAAGAACAAAGACAGTTAAATTTGCATTCTATGTGTGGAGATAATACTATACAGTACTCCAAATATGCAATAAAATATGTGATAAACAAATGCATTTAAGTGCACACTTTCTCAAACTGTATTATATTATGTCAAGAATTAGCATTCAGTTTCCTCTTCTCTTCCCTCCACCATGCCCCATTGCTTTTCAGAAATAAAACATTGTATGTCATATATAGTTATTTGCATCCACCTTCAAAATAAAAATAGATGGAAAGTAAACCCAGGCTTTAAACTGTATAAGCCCTGTAAACCCAAGACCTGGTTACTGAAATTACATTATTATTTTTAGTTACAGGTTTGTTTCAACAATCAGATAGCTTGTTGTTCAGCTTTGTTTTGAGTGTTGACTTTATTCTTCATAGAGAGATGCTTGATACCTTCAGGCAGACAAGGTTCTCTGGGTAAATCTGATATCTTTTATTAGACCAACTCAAATAATTGGAAAAAGTGTTCTTTCCAATTATTTGAGTTGATCTAATAAAGATACCATATTCACCCAAAAAACCTTGTCTGCCTATGTCCTTACACCAACATGCATACAATCTATATACCCTGTACCTTCGGGGAGGTTTTCGTTGTTTTGCATTTGGTCTGCCATCTGTATCACAAAAGTTAGCCAGAAACCTCATGAAACCACCCAAATGTAGGTGTTGTCTCATAAAAGCGTGTTGTCAGACTTAGGCAGAAACATGGAAATGGCTGATTAAGAAATTTCCACTTTGGCCAATAATCAGCTTCTCTGTCACCCAGCATGATACTGGCTGACAGGGATACCTAAGATTTCATTACAAGCAGTCTTAATGGTAATCAAAGTAGTAGAGATGTTCTTCAAAGGCAAACTGAATCTGTGAAGCACCAGGACAACAGGCTTAGAGAGTCAGCAGCAAATACTAAACGCTCAAAAAACCTTAATCTACTCTATGCTTTCATGGCTATAGATGCTAAGAGCATTACAAAAGGAAAGGCTAAATTTAAAGAGTTTAGGAGACTGTGGCCCTAAAACTGAAATTAACTTTTATTAATTTAAGGATATTTGTCTATAAATATTCATATTGGTAAGCAGCAGTAAAGAAATAAATGAACTTCTGGAGTTATTGCAAGATAAAATTTGAATTACCTCCGAGTTCTCCGATTAACTCATATTGAACCTTTCTGCATGTACACAGTTCTACGGTTTTCAATATAGCTACTTGTGAAATAAGTAATGAGGTTGTTACAACTGAGCCCTGGAAAAACAATTGTTCAAAATCCAAATGCTATATATTCTACTAACAATGCTAACCCATTACTGTCTGGAAAGCAGTCTGATAATAAAACCAAACCTCCTGTCTTATTATTTCTCCCTCAATAGCAGAAAGACAACTTACTAGACTGTCTCAGACCAAAAATAAAAGGTTTTTTATATTTAAGAGTATCATGGTGCCTCCTCCCCACAACCCTAACAGCCAAACAGGAGAGTTGAAAATTGGAAGTCTTATGTTAATAAAGAAAGCTCACACTTGCACAATCCTGTATTTCCCTTCTTTTGATTAGCTCTTCTTTCGTCTCCTTTTTCTTTTCTTCTTGTTCCTGCTTCTTCCTTCATATTTATCTCATTTGTAACTAATATTTTAATACTGTGAGAGCTTCTTAGTTCTGAACCTATTTTCTTATACTGTAGCTGAATTTTTATGTACTTTCTCAATTTTACATAAAACTATAGAACATTACTTATGGAAAATGCCCTTGACTTACTGCTTTCTTTTTTATTTCATTGGTAAATATTAACACTAGCACACATTTATGTGTCAAGATGGAGGAAAATACTTCTGAAAATGCTGGACGTTCATTTATACTTGCCCTATGAGATGCATTTGTCACATTCAGAGAAATTTCATACTTGGTATAGAACTAAGCCAACTAAAAGACACATCTCAACTTTCAGATGTGCCAGTATGTAATCAAAGCAATTAAAATGCATGACAAATGATGCCAGTTTAGAATATCTGTGCTTTGTTGCATATCTTATATTATGCAATATTTAATGAAAGCTGACCCATTTCCTAAATCTTTTTTATTCTTTATGTTTTCTGAAAAATATCATCCTTTTTAGAACTCTTTTTCTCAGAATAACATTGCTCTCTGTTATCAAAAATTGTCAAGAACTGGGTTTTCATTTTTAAAATGATCCAATTAAGTTTTAGTTTTGGAAGAAAAGTGAAGAAAAGTACTTTTGAAAAAATTGGAACAGCAAAAAAAAAAGTCAATTTCACATCAAGAAAATGTGGACATTTTGAACCTTTACCAAAAAGCATTTCATGTCTGATCAGCTAGATTTTTGCCCATAAAACCCATTTTAAAGAAATTCTGAACTTAAGTATGGAATAAGTAAAGGAGCATCTTAAACACAAACTCAAGAAATACTGTAAATGTGAATTAAATTTACATTGGTAGTAGTATTTGAACTCCACTCTTCAGGTCCCCACCATGGCTGAAAAACTAACTCCTGCCATCTCTTTACAAGTGTTGCATAGCTTTATTATTTATTTATTTATTTATGTGATTAATTAATTGGTTGATTGGTCAATTTATGAGAGGGTCTTGGGGGCAGAGGAAAGGGAAGGACTGATAGAAGAAGAACATTAGTGGAAAATGTTCCTGGATTTTATTCCTGGCTTTAATGGAGGACCATGAAGTAGCTGTTACACAGATTACCCAGACATATATTTGGCATATTTACCCAGTTTGCAAACATTGTGACTGAGAACAAGATCTGACATAATTGAGATATGGGTTCTTGATCTTTCAGAATGATCTATTGTTGGATAGATGTAGTTTTTTCTGTTAAATGAATGCTGGGGTGGGCTGACAATATCTGACAATTTATGGGGAAGAGGCTTGGTTAGTGATATTGACTATGAAAGTCACAGACATGCAAACAACAGAGGTGACCATGTATTAATATTTGAATTAATTATAAACAAAATATCTAAGAGATAATCCCAGAAACACAACTAGATTGCTACTATAATATAAAAGATCATTAATGTCAATAGGATTATTTTTAGGTCTTAGAAAATGAGTGGTATATATGTTTTTTGTTGCACTCTGAACCTGAGTGAGTTTTTGCTTCCAGTTTACTTTTTAATTACTTCAAAATATTTATTTTAAAGCATCCATACATCTAGAAGATGAAGCTGTCTGTTCTAGGACTGATGGGATCAGATAAGGCCATAAACCTAGAACAGGGATGATTACACCCTGGCCAGTAAGCAAGATCCAGTTCACAGAGCCATGTTATCTGGCCTGGGTGGCTCCCCACATGTCTAGAAATTTGTAGCAGGGAAGCAGTGGCAGTAACCGCTGCTCCCCTACCGCCAAATTTCTAACACTGTGAGCCAGATAACATGACCCTGAATACTGTATCAGGTGCACAGAACCTGGTGAAGGCAGCTCAGGGCTTGATTTCACTGTGCTGGAGCAGGCAGGGGTAGTGCAGCTCTATTTGGGGCATGTGATATTTAATTCAGTTCTCAAGGATTCAGTTCTCAAGGATAGGGAGGCAGTGTGGGGCCTAATCCTGGTGAGGCAGCACAAGGCCTTATGTTGGTTGATCTGACCCATAGATCAGACTCACACCCTTCATGTGGCCCACAGGACAAAAAGGTATAACCACTGGCCTACAGCCTTGTCCTGGCTCATGTGATTATTTTCATGGATTAGTACATTTATTACCAAACTTTTATCCACACTTGCACTTTGAAATCAATGTATAATTTTTCTAAACCTTTGAAAATACAAACAGCTAAATTTGGATTTCACCTCTCTCCTAAAGGCAATCATGTCTTCTCTTCCAGGTTGGTTGATCTCGTACGGCAAGCTTTAAACTAGCCTTGCTGGGAGAGGGGGCCACAGGAAGACGTGGAGACACCACTCAAGCAAGACAGGTGACGCATGCAAGGAGTGCCCAGGTAAGAAACAGGGGTCCAGATAGTCTGCCTAATTGGAGGGTGTCACACGCAGCTATGCAAGGCCTGAAATGCCTATATACCAATACTCATAGTATGGGGAACAAACAGGAGGAACTTGCCCTCAGAATAGCCAGTTCAAACTCAGACATAGTAGGAATTACAGAAACGTGGTGGGATTCATCCCACGATGGGCAGTTAGCATTAGCAGCTATAGACTCTACAGGCAGAATAGAGAAGAAAGGAAGGGAAGGGATGTGGCGCTCTACGTCAAAGAGCAATACACATCCTCTGACAGCAAAATGGGGTCAGAGGGCCAAGCTGAAGTGCTCTGGGTCAAGATACAAGACGGTCATGGGGAGAGGGATTTAACATTGGGGGTCTACTACAAACCCCCCAACCAAGGGCAGGAGCTAGACTGGGAATTTTCAGGCCAGTTTGCAGAGGCCCTTAAAGCAAGGGATGTAGTTGTCATGAGTGATCTAAATTACTTGGAAATCTGCTGGGAGGAGCAGTCAGCCAAGATGGACTGTTCCAGGAGGTTCCTGGCTGAGATACAGGACCTCCACTTAACCCAGGAGGTGCACAGTCCCATCAGAGGAAATGCCCTGTTGGACCTGGTCCTGGTCACAGGCAATGGTCTGGTAAGGGGGCTCCAGGGGTGATGATTCCAACAAGAAGCAAGGGGGGCAAGAGTGCCCAAAAGCCTCCCTGGCTCACCAGGGATGTCTGGGAATGCCTGGTTGCCAAAAAGGCGGCATACACCCAGTGGAAGGGAAGAAGCTATCTCCAAAGAAGAGTATACCTCCACTGCTTAGGCCTGTAGTGGGGCTGTTAGGAAAGCTAATGTGGACATAGAGTTAGGACTAGTGTCCAAAATCAAAGATAATAAAAAGTCCTTTTTCAAATATATAGGGAGGATGGAGAAGGCACCAGGAAATGTGGGGCCCCTGCAAGATATGCTGGGTAATCTGGTGGTTGCGCCAGAGGAGAAGGCACACCTCTTTAACAAATTCTTCACCTCCATTTTCTTGTGCAGGGACTGGGACTCCCCCACCGTGACTCAAGATGGACTCAAGGGGAATGCCTCAAGACCTAAGGTTGAGGAGGACTGGGTAAGAGTGCTTCTGGAGGGGCTAGAAACAGGTCCAGATGCTCTCCACCCCAGGGTGTTGAGGGAGCTAGCAGGGGTTATTGCTGGGCCCTTGGCATGGCTTTACGAGCACTCATGGTGCTCAGGCCAGGTGCCAGATGATTGGAAGATAGCCAATGTGGTCCCCATCTTTAAGAAAGGGAGGAGGGAGGACCCAGGCAACGGTAGGCTCGTCAGTCTTACCTCAATCCTGGGAAACTCTTTGAGAAGATCATCAAGCAGCACATCTGTGATGGGCTGGCATCGGGGATGATGTCCAAGGGCAGCCACCATGGTTTCATTAGGGGCAGATCAGTCAGACCAACCTGATTGCCTTTTACAATCGGGTCACAAAAGCACTGGATGCAGGTGTCGCCATGGATGTAGTCTTTCTGGACTTCAGCAAGGCCTTTGACATTGTCTCCCACTCAATCCTCATTAAAAAACTAGGCAATTGTGGCATCGATGCCTATGCAGTCAAATGAATTGCTAATTGGTTGAAGGGTCATACTCAGAGGGTGGTGGTGGATGGGTCATATTTGACCTGGGGGGGGAATTGGGCAGCAGAGTCCCCCAGGGCTTGGTCCTTGGGCCCTCACTGTTCAATTTCTTTATCAGCAATTTGGACGACGGGGTGAAAAGCAACCTGTTTAAGTTTGCTGATGATAGCAAAATTTGGGGTGAGGTGGGCACGCTAGTAGGGAGGGAAAAACTGCAGAAAGACCTGGATAGATTGTAGGGGTGGGCTAACAAAAACAGGATGCATTTCAAGATGGACAACTGCAGGGTGCTGCACTTGGGCAGTAGTAACCAGCACACTTATAAGATGGGAAACTCCCTCCTTGAGAGCATGGAGGCAGAAAGGAATCTTGGAGTCGTCATTGACTCCAAGATGAACGTGGGCCGACAATGTGAGGTCACGGTCAGCAGGGCTAACTGGTCCTAATCGTGCATCCACAGGTGCATCTCAAGTAGGGCCAAGGAGGTGATCCTCCCCCTCTACGTGACACTGGTCAGGCCGTGGCTGGAGTACTGTGTCCAGTTCTGGGCACCCCACTTCAAGAGGGATGTGGACAACATTGACAGGGTCCAGAGGAGGGCCACCCGCATGATCCAGGGACAGAAGGGCAGACCCTACAATGAGAGGCTACGGGACCTGAACCTGTTCAGCCTTCACAAAAGAAGGCTGAGGGGGGACCTTGTGAGCATCTATAAACTCACTGGGGGGACTAAAAGGGTTTGGGGGAGACCTTGTTTTCCCTAGGACCCCCCAGGATAACAAGGAATAACGGCCAAAAGTTGTTGGAGAGTAGTTTTAGATTAGACATCTATAAGAACTACTTCACAGTTAGGGTGGCTAGGATCTGTAGCCAACTTCTAAGGGAAGTGGTGCTGGCTCCTACCCTGGGAGTCTTTAAGAAGCGGCTTGATGCCTATCTGGCTGGGGTCAATTGAGCCCAGTTTTCCTCCTGCCCAGGCATTGGGTCGGACTTGAAGATCTACAAAGTCCCTTCCTACCCTACTTCTGTGATTCTATGATTCTATGAAATCTATTACCAATCATTATTATCTATTAGTACATCAGGTAAGAAGAGTAGAGCACCTGAAACTATTAAATTAAATCTGCAAACACCAATCATCATTTGAAATTTACAAAATCGGCAAAATCAAAATATTTTCTAGAAATGGCTCAATTTGGCTGAAGTTCTAGCAGTACTTATGGTCTACCCTATGACTAGGGATCTCCAGTAATTAAACTCCACAGCTCTATGGTAGCATGCTGGGCAGACTGCCTTTTGTCTCTAGTCCCTTTAAGGGAGAATTTCAAATGCTTTTGGTCTATGTTCCTAAGCATAATTTTTTTTTGTTATCAACCTCTATGAAACAAAATTATGTTTTTCCATCCACCTTTAGCTATTAGCCTGCTTACATGTAGATGCTACCACTGCTAACATTAATAGAGCTACATTATTCATAGCCACATGGAGAAATTATAAGAAAAGGATTATGCACATATGAAATCAGGGACAACCAGTTGGTATGCATGGGGAAAAAAAAGAATGTGATAAGAAAAATAATGTTACAGAGTAAAATATTTCTTTTTCTTCTCAGACAGGATAATAGTAGCAAAACACTATTGCAACTAGTACATCTATCTGTACCTAGGTTTTGGCTCTCAGCAGGAAATTACAAGTGAAGAACAGCAATAAGTCCTCTTTTTTTCTTGTTAGCATTATCAGTGTACATTCTGTAACTTTTTCCTACTTCACTGGAGATGTATGTTCTCTGATCTGAAGCTTGCAAGTAGCATGAAAAGGAGAAAAACTGCTGCACACTATTTTTTGACTACTGTGCAGTCATTGTCTCATGTAACTGTGCCCACAGTTGACTTATAGCAGCACAAAGCTTATCATAGGTTGCCACCACTGACCTTGGATGAAAACTGGCTGGTTATTACTCCATGCCGTTCCACCACAATGTTCTTGTCATCCAAGCTAGTTATTGCATACTCAGAATAATTGCTTGTACTTAATCCTACCTACAGACTAGGACTATGCAATAAACTCTTTACAGATGGACATCTATATGAAATGTTTACTGCCCATAGGGTGTGTCTAGATGTCACTGTATGACTATGTTGTTATGGCACCATGCTTTAATACTTCCTTTTGGGAGTACTAAAGTATGGTATGTGTGGTTACTGAGCTGTTTGCATGGCACATAGTTAGATTTCAGTGCTATGTTGCTGTAGTGGCATGCTATATGGGGAGGAGCATGCTATTATGAGAGTGTAGCTGCTGATCATCTGTAGAGCCACCTGATCACTATGTTGCCATAGCACTCTGTATGCCAACATAGAGCATTGCTACATTGCCATAGGGTGAAGCATAGATATGCCCATAGAGTTGCCTAATTAACTCCTCAGTAAAACGTCAGTGTCTAAACATGTGGTGTTATTTGGACAGAGTAAATTAATTAACTTTGTCATAAGATATACTACCAAATGCAAGTACTGTCCTACAGTGGAGTTATTTACTCCACTGCAATAAACATACAGATACTGACAGGGCTGGCTTGAGGATGAGGATGCATCAGTGCAGGGGCTGCCTACTGGCTAGCCCCACAATGAAGTGTTCTCATGCCCCAGCTAGTCCTTCTTCATCAGATTGACTGTTTTGAGAATCCTTGGACTGGCAGATTAAACCTTGGAGCCCCCTGTCACTGGGTTTCCCTGTTCCAGCTCAACATGCTGTGTTCCTGGGCTCACATGCAAATGGTGCACCTGGGAGCAATAAACTATGGCATGAATTACACCAGAGTTTATTCAGTTCCCTTAATAGCATGTGTATACATGCCTACTGAGTCCCAGGGCTTCAGAAGAGTGCCACATAGACTAAGAGCTACATTTATGCAGTCATCTTGCTGGATCAGGGCCAAAGTGCCTAGTGGCGGGCAATTATCTCAACTAGAGGGCTGCTTAACAAGATTTGGTAAGATGTTGAGGGCTGCAAGGGTGGCCCTGCCCCTTGACAAGCATCCTGCCCCCTGGTCACCACCTTGGGACTGGAAGTCCTGACCCCTAACCCTTGATCTTTTCCACCAAAAGTCCCCCCTTGTCTCCAGAAGTGCTCCTTTTGGGAACCAGATTTGCCACCTTGGAACCAAAAAATACCCCCAAAACAACTACAAATCAAGCATCCACAATAACATATTTTAATTTTATTAAAAAAAAATCCTGATTTGTGTGTGTTTGCCTTGTGTATAGAGAAGTGATTGAATAATAGCTCAAAATGATGCAAAATGATTGCAAAATAGCTCAAAGTCTTACCCCTGAATATTGGGGGGTTTATGGGTGGATCTGAGTAGGTGTGAGTGGATGGGTGGGTCAGTATGGGGTTTGTGCAGGACAGTATGTGTGTGGATATGAGGTGTGGGTAAGTGTGTGGGAGTATGTGTGGATGTGGGTGGGGATGGAGCGTTTGTGGGATATGTGGCTGTGTGTGTCAGTGTATATGGGTTTGTGGGGTGCTGTGAGAGGCATGGAGAGGGAGGGTGGCTGGGGTCTGTATCTGTGGGTGCATGTAGCAGTGCGTGGGGCTCCCCCCAGAGGCATGCTGGTGTATATGGAGGGGGTGGTGTTTGTGGATGAGGGTGTCATAGTATTATACTATTTAGGGTTAGAAGGGACCTAAACAGATCATCTGCCCTGGGCAGGAACAGGAGCTGGGTCATATCACCCCTGCCAAATATCTGTCCAGCCTCCTTTTGAAGACCCCCAAGGTAGGCGAGAGTACAACCTCACTTGGGAGCCCATTCCAGAGCCTGGCAACCCTAACTGTAAAGTAATGTCCCCTGATGTCCAGTCTGAACCTTCTCTCTAATAATTTGTGACCCTTATCCCTAGTAACCCTGGGTGGTCCCCGGGGAAACAGAGCTTTCCCCAATTCTCACTGGTGTCCCCTAGCGAATTTGTAAATGGCCACCAGATCGCCTCTCACTCTTCTCTTGTGGAGGCTGAATAGGTTCAGGCCCTTTAGCCTCTCTTCACAGGGACTGGCCTGCTGCCCCATGAACATGCGAGTGGCCCTCCTCTGGAGCCTCTCGATGTTAGCCACATCCCTCTTGAAGTGCATCACCCAGAACTGGATGCAGTATTCCAACTGGGGCCTAACCAATGCCGCATAGAGGGGAGGGATCACCTCTCTGGACCTACTTGTGATGCATCTGTAGATTCATGACAAAGTGTGGTTAGCCTTACTAACTACTTCCTTGCATTGGCGGCTTATGTTCAGCCTGGAGTCAACAATGACGCCAAGATCCCTTTCTGCCACCATGTTGATGAGAAGGGTGTTCCCCAGCCTGTAGGTGTGTTGCTGGTTCCTTCTCCATAGGTGCAGTACTTTACACTTATTTGCTTTGAATTCCATCCTATTCTCATGCATCCATCTCTGTAATTTGTCTAGGTCTAGCTGGATTCTATCCCTACACTCCAGTGCACCCACCTCACCCCACAATTTGGTGTCATCAGTGAATTTGGACAGCGTGCATTCCACACCCACATCCAAGTCTCTGATAAAGATGTTGAACAGTACAGGCCCCAGGACCAAGTCCTAGGGGACTCCACTGTCCACATCCCTCCATGGCAAAAATGACCCATCCTCCACCACTGTCTAGGTGCAAACATCTAACCAATTTGACTGTGTAGGCATCAATGCTGTAGTCATTATGTATTTTTAAGAGAATGTGGTAGGAAACTGTGCCAAAGGACTTCTTCAAACCTAGGAAGATAACATCCACCCTGATACCCTCATCCAGGGACTTTGTGATCTGATCATAAAAAGAAACCAGGTGTGGATGGGTGCAAGGTTTCTGGGGTGTGTGATTGTGTGGGGGGAGGGTGTGACTGTGGGATTTGTGGGTATGGTATGCTGTGCATGGGAGCACCTCCTGTATCCTCTTAAGCTGGTCAACACCTGCCCTGCCCTGCAACAGCCTGGAGACTGAATGCTCTATGTTACTTCCCTGCCACCAACAGTGCACAGCCTCAGTGCTCCCCATACCCACTCTGCACCACCTAGCCATGGCATGTCCTACTGCCCCCTGGGACAGGTAGGGATCTGGGGAAGATTCTTCCAGCTGCCACTGCCAGTCCTGTGGTATTGGTGGGGACCTGTGCTGCACAGATCTGACCTGTTGTGCGCAAGCCTTCTCTGGATTCACCCATCAACAGCAGCAGTAGCACTAGGCAGAAACTGTTACTCAGTGTGAGGGAAAAGTGGCTTATCCCCCTCACTGCTCCTGGGCAGTTCTCACTGTAGCCAGCCAGAGCCCATGCTGCACCAGGCTGCCCTGCATCTCTGTCACTGCCACTTCTGGGCTGCCCTGTAGGACAGCAGTAAAAGTGCAGAGCAGCTGCAGGGCAGTCCAGATACAGCTGTGACAGAGATGCAGGGCAGCCTGGTGCAGCACAGGCTCTGAGCCACTACAGTGAGAACTGCTTGGCAGTGGCAAGGGGGAGGGGCAACTTTTCCCCTGTGGTGAGCAAGTTTCTGCCTGGTGCTGCCACTGCTGCTTAGCCTGGATTTCATAGTTTCATAGTTTCATAGTAACTAGGGTCAGAAGGGGCCTAGAGCAGGCCATCTAGTCTGACCCCAAAGGTGTGGATGGGTGAGTCCAGAGCACTTTTGGGATGTGGTGGGTTAGGGGTGTGCACACAGGTCCCCACTGGTAGCACAGAGCTGGGGCCAGCAGTGGCAGCAGGCAGAAGAATCCACCACCGCCTAGAAAGGCAGTCCAGCTGCCAAGCCACCCCAGCCCTGCTGAGTGCCCGTAGGGCAGCAGGATGTACCTTGGCTGAATGGTGCCTGCTCAGATAGGACAAAGAAACCCACCGTAGGCTGGAAATGGTGGGTACCAAGGAATAGGTGGAATGGTGGGTACTAAAAATAGGACCAAGAAACCCACCTTGGCTGAATGGTGCCTGCCAGATAGGACCAAGAAACCCACCACAGGCTGGAAAAAGCCTCTCTGTAGGCCAGATCTGGCCCACAAGGCGTATTTTGCCCACCCCTGGCATAGTACATTAAGATAAACAAGTGATGTATTTTAGAGAGGAATGATTGGAGTGTCCATGAAAGTTTGATTTACACTAATGTTATATGTGTGTTTAGAGAAACTCCTGACCGTTTTATGCCTGAGAATAAGTTAGTGCCATGTGAGCTAACACTTTGAATTAATTTTGGTTAATATAAAAAAAAGTAATTTAGAACAAGTAGAAGGATGATGTCAAGCCTATCAGATATTGAGGCAAGATTGCAGAAGTAATAGATTCATAAAGAAAATTAAGTGTGGAATATAAAATATATAAGATGTAGTGGAAAATATTCAGAAACTATTGTTAAATGTTCCATATTGAAAGAAGCTGTCAAGTTTGGGATTGTGGATTCCAAAGAGGTCTGTAAAGTTATAGCGTTTAGTCCCTAGAAATGTTCTATCTAAGAAATTTAAATGAAGTATTTCTTAGCTTCATTTCATACATTGTGGATAATTTATGTCTGACACAAAAAGTGAAAAATATAAGATTTACATACCAAATGTGAAAAAAAAGAAAAGGATTTCAGTAATTCAGAGTTTAGTTTGGAGTTAGTTAAAAAGACTTACTACAAATAATTTTCTTAGTTATAACTGAATCTTGAAGACTTGTGCTTAATTGAAAACACTAAAGCTTCATTTCAGGCTTCAGAGCTCGAATCTTTTGAGAAAGAGGGACAATTTAAAGACAATTATGGTCTTTGAAATGCAATATGAAATCAGTCTTCCCTCTAAGTTAGAGAGCTGTTGTTCATTGAAGAAATGAGAAGTAGACAAAAGGGCCAGGCCATCAGGTAAACATATGCTAAAACAAATATAACTGACAAATAGCTTTTGGAATAACATTCCTATTCAAGAGAAAGAAGATGAAGAGCCTGTTAATTTTGAAATACTTTCATGATCTTATCATCATCATTATTATTATTTTAATTCTCATTATTTACTTCTAAGTATCTTTTAAATGGTAGTATATTCAAACCCTAAATTACTCCATTCTGCTTAATGGGGCTTTTTGTCATTTAAAAATGTGTAGAGTGTATGATAAAAGAATAGAAATCTTTATACCTACAAATATCTATATTGTAGGTATATGTATATGTTTGTGGGTATAAAAATATGTATAGATATAGCTATCTAATGTTACTATCAGGAACCTAACAGGTCACTGAGAATGACATTTTTAAAACCTCTAAACAGGGCTTAGGTACTGAATTCACATTGGGATTTTTGAAAATTCTAAATATATTATAGCTTGATTTTACTTTAAGTTGATATCAATGGATGAAAATCACCCAGTGCTCATAGTCAACGGTAGCCTGTGGTATGTTTGGTTATGTTAGATTGTACTGTGAGATCCTAAAATAAATAGGAATATAACTGCTGTCAGAAGTTAGAGATTGCCTATTAGCTTTGTTTATAAATTATATTCAAACCAGACTGCCTGATAGAAGCATGGTTTATGTGGTGGGCAAGTTTCACATAATATGGAAACTCTTACAGACTTCAGTGATAGAAGAATAGGCTCTTTGTACTGAAATATATTTGCCTCAGTGGATTACATCCTTTACGATTGATTTTGCAGTCCTCACACAATCGATAAATTTATTGATTACAACTGGATGTTCTCTGGGTAAGCAGTGCCATTGTATTTAATTTATTTTTAATAGTCTATAAGCAAAAGCATAAGAGAGAAGATATTTTCCGGGGTGAAAAAAATAATGCGAAGGTTATGAAGGTTCATGTGTCTTGAGTAGTTAAAACCTATCATATGGAACTTTAAAATATAGGAAAAAATAGTTTTGCTAATGCCATAAGGTACATAGTGAGGAATGATAAAGAGAGAGTTAGCATTGGAATGGGTCTTCCTCTCCACCCCCCTTTTCTTCTGAGATCTAGGAAATGCATAATATAGTCTGTTTTCATTAAGTATGGATATTTGTGATACTATTAATGGCTTCAGTACCACTTTATCTACCAAAATACTGTTGGGGAGTTGCAATTCTGCTGAGCACAATGCACATTTGTCCCCTATTTTTTTTTATTTTATTTTCATTACAATAGCTACTGTAATTAAAAAGTTAGTTCATGCCAAAAACTCATTACTCTGGGTTATATTTTTTGTGTGAAAAATAATTCATGATAATTTCATTAACATTATCATTGTGAGTTTTACATACATGACAGAAAGCAAAACATTAAGCTCTTTGCTTAATTTTTCTAAGTAAATGATGGTTGTATATCTATAATATGTCAATCCAGTAAACAAATATTTCAACATAAGAGAAATTGCTCTAGAAGCCAATTTAGTTACAAATAAATAAGTAAAATAATGAAGCCTATCTGGTTCTTTCAGCTGAAGTAAACAAATCTAAATTTTCAACAGGAATGGAATGACATTCCATGAATATGAATACATTAAATATAAAATAGATTGCTATGTTTATCAAGTAGAATAGCCACTACTGTAAAACAATATTCTATTTCCTTAAAAGATGAGGAAAATAAACTTAACTGTTCCATAGGGATACAAAACAGTGATTTGTGTACAGGTGCATTGAATGGGATATAAGATGCTTGTGCTTTTTTATGTATGCATGTGTGTATATTAGGTTGCTTTGTTTTATTTTACTTTCCACAGTTGCATTTTTATCACAGTCAGATATGCCCATTGTGGTAAATGTATGTACTGTAGCTAATTTTGTTATTTTTTTGTGCATTTTGTATTTCCGTTCCCATTGCCTAGCAGTCACCAAAAGGATTAACTATTAACACACTACCATCAGGAAGAAGATGGGTATGGTAGTTAAAGCACTAGAAGAGGAATTGTGCACAAGTCTTGATCACCACTGATTTTTGGAAGGGTCATGGGATCATAGGAAAGTAAGGCTGGAAGGGACCTCATCTAGTTTAGTGACCTGTTTGAGGCATGATCACCTTTGGCTAAACCACCCCAGCCAAGTGTCTATCTAACCTGCTTTTGAAAGTTTCCAAGGATGGAGATTCCACAATTTCTCAGGCCTCTTCCTGTTCCAATGCTTGACTACCCTCATAGTAAAAAAAATCCTGCTAATTTCCACCCTTAATTTCCCCTGCTGCAGCCTGAGGCCATTGCTCTTCCTTCTGTCCGCTACAACCACAGAAAAAAAGATCATGAGTACACTTTCAGGAACAATTCCAGTTCTTGATGTTCAGACTAAATATATAACTGGAATATATTACTTGGAATTTGGACCTGTGAATTCCAAAGTGAATGAATGTTATCAGAGCCATTTTCTGTCTACGGTGGTACTCTGTTAAGATTCTTGTCCTGAATTGCTCTCCCAAGTTATGGAATGATTTTTAGTCCTTAAGCCTACAAAACCTTTTTTGAGCCCATCATAGTGCACTGCCAATTTCCTGTTAATTAAGTCGTTTAGGATTATTACCCAAGGATTCTCCACTGGCCAAATCAGTCCCAAAAGGGTTATATGGGTAGCCCAAAAGCATGACTCTGAGGTGGGTTTAAAAAAAAAAAATAGTTAATGAAACAGGTATCATTGGGCTGGTCAAGTAAGACTTGTGCAATTAAATCTAATTCTGTTGACTTGGAAATGTGCCTCCTTACAGAGAAGAAATACATTTTAAAAACAAATGAAAAAGTTTGTAGTTCTTCAAAGTATATATAGAGAAAATAGATTGCACACAGCTGTCTTATATTATGTATTTTCTTCAAACTAATAAGTAATAGATTGACAAAAACTTATGATATTCAATCATATAAATGGAAATGAAACACAAATACACATGGCTTATTTAAAGATAAGTTTCACTTACTGTATTTCATACTTTAAAGACAAATGCAAGGAAGTTATCTTTCTCTGATTTCATGTATGTAAGAAACATAAAAGTAAGTTCTGGATTCTTATTTTTCTAATGTAGACCGCCTGCATTTATTTAATGAAGAAAATATTGTTTTTAAAACATCAGATTTTTTAACTTGTAAGTTTTCATTATCTTCAGTGCTATCAGTATTCCATTCTACCATAGAAATCAATGATGGATTAATCTACCTATACAAAGTTGCATGGTCACATATGTTCATCCAAAGTGAGATAAGGTGAAGTGTTAAAAACAATCCATTAAAGAATACAACAGCTGAATTTTAGATTCCATACAAAATATAGTTGAAAAAATATTACATAAAAATAATCAGGCAAAACATGAAATTTTTCATGGAGACTAATGCAGCATTGGGAGAATAAGTATTTACAAGACTTAGGTAGTTTCTAAGAGTAATATATTTTGAAACTTACTCTAACTTCAGTATACACATTTTTATAAAGTTGTTTCCGTTTTCCAACCTGAATTTGTACTTTTTAAACATTCTTTTTTTAAAGTCATGACAGGCTCATCAGACAAACTGAGACGTATTGAGGTATAGACCCTCGTTTCCTTATACAAGGACAAATTCTTATGGTCAATACTTGGAATCTTTTCTGCCTGGCTTTAGAAAGGAATATTGTTTTATGGGGACAAAAAAGTGTTTTTAGCAGGTAGAAAATTGTGCTATAAGAACAAACTATAGCTGCCTCTTTCCTAACATCATACTTTGCTTACAATTCAACTTACATTATTTACTATAAGAAAAAAGCTATTAAAAATAACTTTTATACTTTCTAAACGCTCTATAGATCTCTATGACTTCCTTTTCATCCCAAATTCTTTTTTTTTGTTATCACAAGTCCATTTCTTAATAGACTTAAGTGAATTACTGCAATTTTCCTCTACTCAAATTTGAAGAAAGAAAAATGGTGTCAGAAGATATTACTATAATGGAAATTTGTTATCACCTGAAAATATGGACATTAGAATGATAATATAACTAATGATACCAACCCTGACATAATGACATAAAAAGCAACAATTGAGCATTAAAATGGACTTATTATCAAATCAGCTGTCACTGGAGCATGATTGCAGGTAGGAACATATATTTATTATCTTCAATACAGAGAGAGGCACAGCAATCTTTGCTTCATTTAATCAGAATGTCTAAAAAATGTTTTTCCTTTAGCAAACTACAGTACATTCAAACTTTCTAACTTCCTACTTCTATAATGCTAGAGAAAAAATTTTAAACCATACATGAAAGGGGATTTATAGCAAATATTCAAAGCAAGAAAAGTTCTAAGAAAGAAGCTGGCAGGGACAGACGTACTGCTAGCAATTATTTAGAAATTCAGAGACTTTTGGAACTATTTCACTCAAGTGTATGACCTTGTAAAATGAAGCCTATGACCAGCAGCCTCTAAGTTATTTGGAAAGAGAGAGATGTTTAATTTATGTATTTATTTTTTATACTACGTATTTTTCTCTAAAGACTACCCCTACTCCTGGAGTTCTCACAATGAGCCCCTTCTGTACAAACAACTTTGTTATAGCATTAGAATCTTTTTCATCTGTCCTTAGAAATCAAACCTGTTGTCTCAGTCTAAGAAATTTTCAGTGTGGACACTTATCACTGAACACATCCACACTTCTAGCAGAGTTGCATTGATAATGTATTCCCATAGGTTACATATTTACTAAGATACTTTATACGATTTACTCTGGCCACATCTAGAGTACTGTGTCCAGTTTTGCCCCCCCCCCCACACTAGAAAAAGGATGTAGACAAATTGGAGAGTCCAGCAGAGAGAAAAAAATGGTGAGGGGGCTGGAGCACATGACATATGAAGAGAGATTGAGAAAACTGTTATTTAGTTTGGAGAAGAGAAGACTGAGGGGGGATTTAATAGCAGCCTTTAAATACCTGAAGGGTGGTTCCAAAGAGGATGAAGCTAGACTGTTCACAGTGGTGGCAGATGACAGAACAAGGAGCAATGGGCTCAAGTTGCAGTAAGGGAAGTTTAGGTTAGATATTAGAAAGAGCTTCCATACTAGGAGGTTAGTAACACACTGGAACAGATTACCTTGACAAGTTGTGAAACCTCCATCTTTGGAGACTTAAGACCTCGTTAGACAGAGCTTTGGCTGGGATGATCTAGTTGAGGATGGTCCTGCTCCGAGCAGAGGCATGATCTAGATGACCTCCTGAGGTTCCTTCCAACACTAATTTTCTATGATTCTGTGATTCTGTAGTGTATCGTGGGATAAATGACTTCTTTTATGCCAATCTGAAATGCAAGGCCAGAACATGTTAGCTTAATTTGTTGATGTATTAAAATAGATTATGTTTAGTAATAACATTAGTATTAACATTTTTGTAACCTATTGCTTTTATTTTTTCTATATTTTTTCAATTTTGTATCTCTAGCTTGACGTAAGTGAGTTAACTTTGTATGCCCTTTGTGTGTGTTGTGTATATGTAGATGAATGAATGGAGATTGTTGCTAAGAAAAGAAAGATTCATTTGCCTATGTAAGCAGGAGTTCCACTAATAAGGTGTCAATATATGAGTTACCAGACAACAACTTAATTAATGGATGGCTGAAGAACTTGTCTGTGACCAGGTGTAAAAAGAGATAGTGAGTAGAAGGAATTCTGCATATCCTGCCATTTGATCTACACAGTGCTTTAAGACTGTGTACCCAATGCTTCAAGGCTGAGATACCAATTCTGAGATACCAACTTCTACTGGAATAATTTTGAGTAGAGATAGCAAGAAGACAGATGACAGACAACATACAGATGAGAACTGAGAATGGAAAATCCCAATGCTGAACAAAGACTTAAAAATCCCTATAAAAGTGGGATTCAACAATGCTGAGAGGGGGAGCACAGGCATGTCTGTTCACCCCCACTCCTATCACCCTCAATGAGCTTGGGCTGGCCACTCAGTGCTAACATTGACCAACCTCTGCTGGTAACTATAACATCTTATTGGAGTGGTTTTGTCTGTATGTCTGTCTATGTCTGTTTTTATGCTTCAGTATGTCTGTTTGTATGATTGATGTGTCCAAACCTATGTATTGGCTTCATGTAATCAATAAATGCGGCATTTTGTCTTATCCCCCTTTATAAGTTCTCAACTTTGATTTGCACAATTGACAATTTAATAACAATTCTATAAGATGAATGGTAGCTAGGGGATGAGGGATGTTTTTTCATCTTTAATGAGCAGGTAAGTTAGTGTCCTATTTAAATTTTGGATATTAAGCTGAACTCTAATAGAATAATTTGACAACCTCAAAAGGACTGTATACAGATAAATGTTTTTAGCCAGATGCTGGTTTCTTTTGCAAATCTCTTCTGTGCTCCTCAGAAGAGTCATTCATTGGCACTGGCTTCTTAAGAGGTAAGTCTTGGTGGAAGGGCACCTGTAGCAGGGATTGGGGGCAAACCCCTGCTATGGACCCGTGGGCCTGACTATGCTGGCAAGAGACTTACCAGGGTGGGTCCAGAAGGACTGCATTCCCCAGCATGCTGAAGAAAAGTTTCTGGGGAGAATCCAGGAGGTGTTCAGGCCTTCAGGAGCACTGGACCATGTGCCCCAGGGAGCCAGCTCTGATTGGCTGAAAGCAGGGACTTTAAAAAGACACTGCAAAGACCATCAGCATTCCCCAGCTTTCGAGGGTTCCCCCACCTCTCCCAGGATGTGGGGAAAAGAAGAACAAGCTTTTCTTGAAAGCAGTTACTTATCAGAAGAAGCATGAGCGGTGTCGTCTGGGGAATCCCCAATGCCACAGCCGCTGTGTTTATTAGCTTATGCTAGCTCTGGCTGGGTTCAGGCACTGCAGACTACTTCATAAAGATGTACCCCATCCCAGTAAGGGACAGGGATTTGGACTGAAGGGAGCACAGCTCCAACCTGAGTGTGCCCCAACAGGGGCTAACTGAGGGGAGTTATAATTGCTCTCCTAAGCAGAGACTCAGAGGAATCTCAGTACTTACCTGCATCCAGTGAGCTGGCAATGGTGGTTCCATGGCTGGCAGCAGGAAAGCTAAGAGGTTCTTAGTACGCTGCTGGAAGAGAGAAGACAATGAACTGTGAGTTAATTGCAATGGAGAGGGGAGATAAGGGTGCCCCTTTGGACTCAAGTTAAGTGATACAAAAAGAACTATAGGGCTGAGCCCAGTTGGTTGCAGCATATAAAAGCCTCAAAGACTAAATTAAAAATAGGCTACACACTGATTATTATATAAACCGTTCATGAGAACAGGAATACTCAGCATTCCATCAACAAATGACCTGAGTAAGATCCATACGATTGAGCTGGCGTAAAGGCAGGGTGAAAAGGAGGCAGAGCCCCAATGCAGAAAAGGAACAATGCAGAACCAAGAGTGCCCAATGACCCAGATCAAAGATCCTCCCTTTTTTCATATATACATCAAGACATGACAGATGAGATGGAGGATATACATTGTTAGCAATTATTTACCAGGTCAAACTGCCAGGCCCTAAGAACTGGCAGGCAGAAGATCTCTCCACAAAGTGTAAGCAGCCCATCTCAAAGAAGCATGGTCACATACAGTATATAAATCCTAATTTTACTAAAAATGAAAAGTAAACTTATCTAGTCTACCAGTTTACACAAAATTAAAACGGAACATGATGTATAATGATATAAAATAAAGATAAAATGAAACAGACAGCAAAATTTTGTTTGGTACTTGCCCTTATTCTTTCTTCAAGTACTGCAAATACTCCTAGCTAGGGACAGACATGACACACAAACTGATATAAGTAATTGGAAACAAATTAAAATCTGTAACATAACAGAAGTCCAGTGCACATACATCACTTTCAAAATTGCCAAAACTGGTTTAAGATAAGCCTAGATGCCATGGATGTAGTATCAGATTTCTTTGACTTAGGATAAATCCATTTATTGAACTTATGTCCCAGATCCCCTCCAGATTCAAGTTAACTCACAGTCCCCATCATCCCCAGATGTTTTGCACCTCTCCCACAAACCCCGCTTGCATGGTGGGTGAGTTATCCTTGGCCCAAGATATTTTCTCCAGCTGACCTGAGAGGTGTTCTCTAGTGCCATCTGGCTTCTGTCCTGGGCTACTGCAGGTATGTGGATGCATTTCCAGAATCAAAAGTTAATGTCTGTTCACTTGCTTATTGGTTCAATCTATGCAGTTTAGACTAATCTATAAAAATTTAATCGCTTCATCATCAGGCTTTTTAACTATCTGTTCTTAGGGAGTATAAGACAGGTTCCAAAGTGTTAGAAACCAAATTGTTTTTTTCCTCATTAGCCCAGTATTGAGTATTTTCCCTTAATAGAGAGATCCATTTCTCCATTATTTCTTCAAAAAGCATACAGGACCACAAATAATAATTTAAGTTACCAGTCTCATTATTCTCACAAGAGTGTATTCTATCTGAATATGGAATCTGACACCATATACCTATGCCCCTTATAGATCTCATTAGTGTAAATAGCAGTCTAGTGATTGCCTCTTATTGTTTATAGTTTTGCACCACAGACAGGTAAGTTTTCAGGCCAAGGTCATGTTTTACTAATCTTTAAAAAGGGGAAGTTTTAGACACTATCACTGCCAGTATATCTGTCTGCATGCTGGTATCCAAAGTTCTTAAATGTATGTCTTGTTTTCAATACAGAGGAAATATTGGGTGTTTGTACAATTCCCAGGCCATTTATCTGCAAGAGAATATAGGTATACTTTAGCCATTTGAAGCAAGATTTTATTTGAAAGAGGAGAGGCTTCTAAAATGCACTTCGTGGGGTATCTGGTAGGTATAAATGATCTTTCATCCAGTAATGTAGGGTTTTTGGTTGAACTAACATGCTCACATTTATCAGTCTGGTTCAGAGCACATGCACCCCATGTCATAGAATTAGTTAAAAAGCCACCTTAAGAAGTCATTAACCATCTTTTCATATATAGAATCACTTGCTATGTCACCTGACAATCCTAACCCCAGCAAAGGAGACAGCTTGAATAGAATAGGGCATGCTGATGAGCAAAGAAATGTGATAGGGTTTAATAAATCAATTGTTCTCAAGGGTTATATTCTAGCAGCATAATTTCAAGCAGCCTTTAGGTTTGGAACTAGCAGAAACTCAGCCACAACATCAAGGAGCGGGGCAGAGCTTAAACAGGGCAGAGTCAACATCACACTGGGAGATTTGACCACAGTTTAACTGAATTATTTGCTAATCTGTTCTCCTGGTTTAGCATGCTTCAAAATGTGAAACAAAAAATCTTCACACTGTTACAGCTATTGAATTATTAAAGATTAAGGTTCTGTCTTGAAATTCATAATTCCAAAATGTCCAGGATATTGTGTTTTCATGTCTGTTGCTTTAGGAATGTTCACAACTGTGTTTACTGGCTTTAGCAAATGATTTTGTTAAACATAGGGCACATCTACACAAGATGCATGCCTAATTTAATGTGCATTGCAGGAACACATCTGCATATAAGCACCCTTAACATATGTTAAAAATGGCAAAATTAAGCAAATTTTGCCTACATTTGATACCTGCATACTCAGGTATTAAATATAGGCGTTGTTAGTTAAAGCACATTAATGCACATGTAGACATGACCTGGCACTAACTTTAATGCTGGCTCTGCATTAGTGCTATAATTTTAATGCCAAGTCCCCGCAAGTGTAGATACCTGCCAAAAATCACTTAATTCACATTAAATTTAGTCATGCTTAAATGCATGTGTAAATGCACCCATAAATGTTTTCTCAGGGGTTATTACAATGGGGAAACAATCCCCTTTCAGCATTTTTCCACTCTGAAACCATCCATGCCCTGCAGTTGTGAGGACTGTTGAAGCAAAATGGAATAAATTTATTCATAAAAGAGTGTAAAAGATTTAAAAATAGTTAAATATATCAATCATAAACTGATTGGACATATAAACAATAAAAAACATATGTTGTGATAATAGGCATGGGTACCAAAAAACACACAGGTACAGCCTGAACTTTTTATCAGTATCTTCAATATAATCTGTTCAGGCACAGTTAGCTGGTAAATCAATGCAAATGTAATGAAGGTATGCTGTATTACACAACACACAGGACATCTACAGACAGATCTGTGTGTGTCTTTCAATAAAGCACTTGTAGCTTCAGCTCTTAAATTATGCCAGTTGGTTTGCCAACTCGGAACTAAGAAATAAGCTCTGCTTAGTCATCTGTCTTTAGGAAAGCCAGCTAGTCATTTATACAAAATCAATGTACCAAACATAGTATAAAAATAGCCAAATCATTGACTTTCTTTTGAGTAACTAAGAATTTTAGATTCAAAGTGGTTCAGATAATCAAGGGATGGTTTGTTAATAGAATATAATACTAGCAGACATGTTTTCCTGACATTACTGAATATGGAATTCTTAGCTGGATGTATTCCTTCAGGCCAGCCCCCACCCCACTCCTCCTATCCTGAGTTATTCCAATATCTAATCATAGGAAAAAGACATGGCTGGTTTCCATGGCAACAACAGTCCAGAGTTTTCACTGACTTTTTTCTTTCAGAATCTGCCTCATTATAAAGCAAAAGAACTCTCACTGTCACATCAATGAGAATTCTAATATTTGTATATCCTAATATTATTTCTCTGGCCAATGCTAAAAAAGAACTCCAGACTATCACTAGAGAATTTAATTTAAATGTAAGAAGTATTGGGGCTGTTCTCAAAATTTACTTACGTATGCTGCATCCATTATTTGAACACACAGCAAGAGATTTTTTTCATATACTTTGACAGCCTCTGCTCTTCAGAGAGTTTATTTTATCTCTTCTGTGAGAAGCTGATTCCAGTGGCACTTCTGGCACACACTTAAAAATCAAAATACAAAAGAACCAGCATGTCTATTCTTGTCTTGCAGAGATAAGATTTATTGTAGAGGGTGCAAAGAGCTACAAACATTTTGCTTGATTCTTGGAATTAAGGATCTTTTCTTGTTAAATCTAATGGAAAGGGAACGGATAATACAAAATGAGATATTGCCTTTCCCTTTACACTGAATCAAGGCTTGAGCTTGCAAGGTACTCAGCATCTTTACATTTTATATATCCTGAGTCTTTTCTCAATACAGTAAAGGAGGACCTATTAGCTGAAATTAGTTCATCTGGTGCATTTTGTCTTGGCTAGTATAAGTTTTAATGTTCCAAGAAACAGTGTTTTCTTTACTGATGTATGAGACTAATCGAATTCTTCTTCATAATTTATTTTCAATGTATTTTATTTTATAATTTAAAAAAATAAATATATTTAGCCTAAAATCATAGATGATGTGTAAGTGCAGGGGGGAAGCAGGGCGGGGGGGGCAAAAATCAGTACTGTCACTGTCCTTGCTACTACCAGATGTTGAGTCTTGCTCAGCTGCAGACTCACACTGCATCAGTGGTACAGAAATTGTATTGCTGTCTTCACCCCCACTGCTGCTGGGCCCTGACTCCAGCCAGACTACAGCTCTGGGCGCCACACCCCACTGTTAGTTCAGAAATCTGGCAGGGCACATGCCCCAACCCATACCTCCTACAGCATTGCCTATGTCTAAAATAGTTGTTAATACCCACATCCTCTTGCTTTTTTTTTTTATAGCTTCCAAACATTGTAGGTCCTCACAGGTTTCTGATTCTGTAGTCTGCTATAACATTCATGCCCTTAGGTATCTATATCTGAAGGCAATTTTTTTTTTTCAAAATACAAATGATGCTCTTTTAATCTATTTTTTTCTTAAGGCAGTCCTAGCTTCTGATCCAGACCAGTTTTTGGATTTAAGTTGAGTTGTATATGCTATTACTCCTTTCCATCTGCTTCATGACTCAGTTCCTTTGTCTTCTTGTGCTGTTTTCATTAAATCATGTTTGCTTTCTAGTATCACTCCAAATAAGTTTAACAGGGCTTGAAAAATTGCCAAAAACTCATTAGGATATCCCTTATTTGTTCTATCTCTAGTCTGAATGGTTATAAAGGGTCCACTATTTGAGGATGTATAGCATAATACCTCATATAATAAATCCAAAATAGCTATGCTCCACAAAGCCAACACATTTAATATACACAACTATTTCTTTAACTGTCATCTCTTAAAACTATTCTGTTTTCAGTCAGTAGTGTTCCTACCTCTTTACCCCCCAATTTTTTCTATCTCTAATCTTCAGGGATCCTGGGTTTTCACTGATAAAAAAAAAAATCTTCAATTTTGGGGTTAAAAAAGTAACACAAAATCCACGCTTTTCCATGATTAAAATGAAATGTCTCCAATACATAGATAGATATATAGTCATGTGTCATTTTGATTATGGAAAAATGTTGATTTTGGGTTACTTTTTTCAACCCCAAAATTGGGGATATTTTTATCAGAGGAAACCAGGATCCCTGTTAATCAGTACTGTTTATACTATTAGCTTATGTATAAAATAACATCTCAAGTTAAAGGTACTTCCAAATCACTCTGTACCCAGTGGATTTCATTATGACTTCATGGCTACAGTTTCAAAGGAGCTTATTAAGCAACTTGTTGAGCTCTTTGGAAAAATGGCCCTGTATGTGCGACCTTAGCAACTGAAGCATCAGGGTTCCATTCTTGGTAAATGTTACTTACCACTGGGGACAAATACATTTTACAGAGCATCTGAGAAGTTTAAAAATACTCGGCCAAAACAACACAGAGTTCAATTTGTTAATTTCATGTACATTCAGGTTCAATAAAAACCTCTAAGAATTCCCCACAAGCGCCCAGTTGATAAAATTGAGCTGAGGCTGTTTAATACCTTCATTGTGCTTGTTTTCTGCAGATATGCTAGTGAAAGAGTTCACTGACAGAAAAATTCACAGCGAAGATTAATTTTAAAGAAAAATTAGAAAGTACTGACAGGGTGAATTTTGATCTCATGAATCTCAAAATACTTTTTTGTAACTCTTAAAACCATTCAAGCCATTTTTCATTCAAGCCAGATACGAAAACTCTAGCATGGGATTTCTCTCTTCTCAGAAGTAAATAACATAGATCACATTATTTATAGAAATTATCTAATGCAGATTTCCAAACAAATTTGAGAGAGTCATTATCTTCATAGACAGAGAAATTGTGTGAATGAAAAATGATTCACTACAAGCTATTTATTCACATGTGCTCCTGCTCATTGATGCAAAGGGACTTTCAAATAGCATGCATTGTTACTGAATTCATTTGACATTCCCCAGTAAAAATTAACTTCTTATTTCACAACTCCTGTTTACTTTATTGGGTCCATTAATAAGCTCTTCCACCTAATTACTCTTTCATTAGTAAGTAAACAAGGAACAACTAAGACTCCTTATAATATAACAATACTTTACAAATGTACATGTGTTCCATGGACTCTTATTGCAGATTTCAATAACTTTTTCCTTCCTCTCTAGCTATAAATATTTTTTTATCATTTTTTTGTAGGAGACATAAAGAATCTGGTAAAAGCTCAAAATCAGGAAGGGCAAATCTGATTCTAATTATCCATTATCTGAGATGGCTTTTGCAGGTTAAGGTAGGTATACCCTGCGAATGGGATAATGATGAACTTTTCAGATCACTGACCAAGCTATGAGAAGATTATGTCTCATCATTTAGGGGGTGTGTGAGTTTCCTTTGTCAGCTATTTTGGCAATGTCACATTTTTTAATTCAAAAGATGTCCATAGTTGGCCACTTTTGCTTTTTACAGTTTTAGGCTTTGTTGCCTGTATAAAAGTTGTGAATAGAGAGTGGGATGATAAGCTGAGGATTTATGAAATCTCTTGAATCTCTGGAATACTGTCAACCAGTAGCATAATTGGATGAGCAATCAGGACACTAGCCCCTGGGTGCGGAAGTAGAAGTGTAGCCAAAACACCAGCTCGCAGAAAAGCCATCCCATAGAAAAACAGACCATGCTGCAGCAACTGCTCCTTCTGGTGGGGGAGCCATGCCACAGCAGCCTTGTGTGGAAAGACAAGACTTTCCAGCATTTGGCACTGGCCATGCTTGCTCAGTACTCTCCCAATCCCCCATCACTGCCATTTACAAATAGGAGTTGCTCTGTATGGCAATCTGTAGAATGACTCCATTCCCCACTTCAGATCACTTCTTAAAATACACCTCTGAGGTTAAAAAACAAAAACAAAACTTGACTACTGCCTGTATGGTGCCTAGCACAGTAAAAGAGGATTCTGAACGGTTCTTGTCTTTCTAGTAAGTAGAGCTCACTGAGAGTCTGAAGATAACAGAACCAGAAGCAGTTAGCTTTACTAGTCCTGTAGGACCATCTGAGTTTCCTTCTGTATTGCATTTCACTCTCCCAGCACCTAATAACTTTCTCATACTAAAAATATTGTGCAACATATAAGAGACAGTTGCTTCAGAAGTAATCTCAGAACTTGATCTGAAACATGTAATAGTGCTTGAAATGCTGTCCCAACAACATAATGAGCATGCTTGAAATAACAACAGTGCAGAAATCATCTGACATATGCTGATACAACCTGATATTGTGATAGTGAATCTCTAATACATCTTGAAAACGGCTGGCCATAGTTGCTGTGACTCTCTTTCATGTTTGTCACACAAAATTGTAACATAATATATACATTTTTGAAACAGTGTCTGCAAGTGAGATGTACTACCTGGATTAAATTGAGTGGGATCAGATACAAGTCCTCACACATGTCTGGTTCTGTGGACATAAAGTAAATAAAATGTTTTGTCAGCAACATTGGCAAGCCTTTGTGGATGATATTTTATTAGCTGTATCGATGGCTAAAGGAAGTATTGAAAATGATTTTTTTAAAGTTTTCGTAATAATAATAGAGAGTGTTGAGGAAAGCTGTTGTTGTGTAAGAGACTTTCAGTAGCATTTTTGTGTGCATATAAATGTTAACAAAACATGGAGAAGAACTGGTATTACTTTGGTTTTACTCTGAGCAACCTATGTTTAGATCAGGAGAGCAGTATATAGCCCTCCACCTTTAGGAGGCACATAAGCTGCCTGCATTGCTAACAACCTGCAGACAGGCAGTTCTTATGCTCACATCCCAGTGTGTCCTGTGAGCTCTCTGGAATACCAGAGATTGCTGTATGTAATTGAGAGCCTAGGTCACCCCTGACTGACTGATTTCCATGGAGAACTACACTCCTAAACCCTACACTGGGGAGTTCCCCCCTCACCATGGCCCCTCTTTCCCACTCTACTGAATTTATGAAAGATACCCAAAGTGAGAGCCCTCTCTTGTTCATTGCATGTGCATCAGCTTCCTTGCCTGCCTGCAGGCCACCATGTGTGTGGCCATGGACCAAGGAGGTGAGGCATGTCCTTCTTGTTGTCCTGTGCAACTTTCACCAGAGGCTGTGGAACATTATATGCACATGTCTGGAAATGGCCTAATAAATGGTCACAATGACATAGTCCTCCATGCCCATAAGCCAGCAGCAAGGCATCCCACATGGGATGACTTACCGTACCCTACGGCCACCAAACTTCTTGGAACTGGCCACTGAGGAAGAGCCCACGCAAGGTTTTCTGGCACCACTCCAGACTACTAAGTGGTAGTTATGGACCTGGCCACTGATGGTGACTGGTGGCAGTAGATTGTCCAAGGTACTGAGGATGATAAACAGTGGTTCCAGAGCTCTAGATACTCTGGGCCACCTTCAAGGATATATATGCCCCACTGGGTCCCATATTGAGCATGCCAGTTGATAATAGGCTAATTTATTGATACAGCGTAAGAACATAAAAGCAACAATACAAACAATTAAACAATTCTATATATACCAATCCTAGGGTTGTCATTAGAATCAAAATACATCTGGTTAGGATGCAGGCTCCACTCTGAGACTCTTACAGGTGTCAGCAGTCTGGAGGTGAGATGCCAAGGCCCATAGCCCCCCTCCATTGGGGTGCATAACACGGGCTGCTGGTGTGTGCCCTCTGTCCATGGCAGCCTCAGGGACCCTTCCCAGGTCATGGGGATGGGGACAGGGATAGGTGACCTCTCTCAGGGAGAAGGAGGAAGACAACAAAAAGAGATGGGCAGGATGGACAAGACAAAGGGAGGGCACTCTTTGTTAATCCCAGGTCTCTGCTGTTGTATTTTCCTTCCCTCTTGATGACTCCTGATGACTTCATCCATGGCTATCTCTGGTTGGATGTTTTTCTGTGGTCACACAGCCACATAGCCTTCCAGGCCTTGTCCTAATTTGGTCCGTTCTCCCAAACCCAGGACTTAACCCCCACCCTGCTTTCTGGCCTTGTTGCTGGAGTCACTTATATTGTGTTATGAGACAGCATGATACATACTTCTTTGATTCCCAGGCTGTTTCCTAGACTATATGTCCTTCTTGGCCTTGCGCTAGATAACCCATCCGCCTTGAAGGCTATGATCTTGTATTATGGAATGCCCCCTTCATTCTCAAGCTGTGTCCATCCATTGGCCTTTTTGTGCTAGACAGCCCATCTATCTCCAGGGCCTTGAGAAGCTGTGTGTGTGTCTCTCAAGCTCCTTAGAAATCCATTTAACCCCTGCTGTCCATCTGGACCCCTTATAAAATATATATCTATACCTATAAGTCAATTCCCCCAAAACAGGCCTTTAAATATCATTTCTAACCCAAAAGCAGGTACCTATCCCTGCTATGGCTCCAGCATTACCCTGCAGTAGGACCAGGACCAGGACCATGTTGAAAAGAACAGCTCCTGGATGGAAGAGCTTGGCCTCCTGGGATCTGTTGCCAGCCTCCATCCTAGTGACATCCTGGCATTGCAGGCTGCATTCCTCTCACTTCCTTCAGATCTGAGTGCTTCAGCACCTTTCTAGGCTGGCCAAGACCTGCCAGGTGGCCTGCACTCAAAGACTGAACACCAGGGTTGGGGGGGGGGGAGGAGGAGGGATGGGTTGACCCTTGGAGGAGGGCGGTATCCAGGATGACCCAGCCCTCAGGGTCCAAGTACTACAGTTACACTTCCTTTGTCCATCCTTGCCTGGCAGTGCTGGTATCTCTTTGACAACCAGAATGCTGACTACGTGACAGAGAGCTTATACCAGGGCAGAAACAGGATGTGCAGGGCCAAGAAAACTGAGACGCAATGAAATTGCTGGCCAGCAGCAGCAAGGGAGTTGGCTGGCATGGAGGAGGGGAGGAACAGCCATACTCTTTGGCATCAGCCACCTAAAACTGCCTAAAAAGGTTCCGTAAAGCATTTATTTATTTAAGCATTTTGATATGAAGTGAAATAAAAGAACTGTAAACATTAAAAACTCTCATGTCATGTGTTAATAAATTGTGCATGGTGGTAGAGGTCTGGGACCTATGGAACCCCATGGCCAAGCCCAGCTGGCTGGCCTTGTGCTATCCTGATCCAATGAGCCTCCTAGCACTTTCCTCTTTGGGCCAGGCTGGGGGCGGGGTGCAATATGGGGTCAGGGTAGGAGATGGAGACTGGTATGGAGATACTGAGTCATAGGGGGCCATGTGTTCCCATCCTGGAAGGGGGAAGGGGGAGGGGGCCAGCAAGGACCAGCTGCTTGCAACAAACCCTTCTGACCCCCCTATGGTCCTGTCTTAGGTGGGTTGGCTTAGGGATCCCAACTTTCTTCCCATGGATCCTCCATCATCCCACCCATCCTAAGAGGGGGTGGGCTGGTTAGTGGAGTTCAGGTTGCTGGCTCCATGCTAGATTCCAGAAAAGAGACCTGCCAAACAAGATCTCAGGCCCTGCACCCAACCCCAGCCCCACCAAGCCTTGCTCAGGGCTGCCGCCTGTGTGTTTAACCCTAGCACAAAGTGTGGGGAAACTTTAAGTAAGATCACTTTACCTGATGTTAATTGAAAGTTTCACCTGTGAAAACCTGCACCCCCTACACATTTAGATCAAACCATGTCCATTTATATCAATGTAAATCTAATTCCTGTCCAGTGCTTATCCTTTGTGGAAGGGTTCAATTCTGGAATTACTACAGTAGGGGACATAGATCCTCCATCTCTGGTCTCAGGTCTTTTTACCTCCCTCTCCATTATTTTTTTCCTCCAGACACTTTCTTCACTCAAATCTAAATATTCTGTTATTAAACTCTTAGCTTTATTTGTTTCCAGAGAGTGTTAAAGTTATGCCATCTGATAAAAAAAAACTTGATTGCTTAATTACAAGAGGGTTTTTTTTATAATTTGTTGCTTGATTGCACATGTTCAAATGTCAACACGTATTTCACCAAGTTGTAGATAATTGTACATTCTCTCAGGTAACTGAGCCACATCTGCCTTTGTGTTTGGCTTGCTGAGTGTTTTGTCTGGTGGGCTGTAAGTTTGGGTGTATGCTCTGAGCAACTGGGAGTTGCTCAGGGGAACTGGGTGCTAGCCTGGTGATTGCTACCCGTGTCTGACAAAAATCCTAACAAGGACATGGAGCCTGTCCAGGCCCAGGAGGTATAAAAGGACACTCCTTGAACAACGAGGGAGCATGTGAACAGGAGAAGCAAGCAGGGCAGCTTGCAAGCAGTTCACAACCTAGTTTGCAGGTCAGTTTGTCCATCCCATGCCGCCACCCCCTCCCCAAGCAGACCCCATTTGAGGGGGAGCCTTTAAGGAAAGGTCTTTAATTGAGAGTAACTAACCTATAAATACTTAGTGCACATAGCTAAAACTCAGCACTTAGACCAAACTTATGTCCTTTGCTTTACTAGAGAACACAGCAAGGGTGACTGGTCTAGGGAGTTTGTCTGGAAACTCTTTCTCATCTTCTTTCATTGTTATCTTGGTGAGAGGAAGCAGGTTCTCTTCTTTCTTTCATATGGCTTTAGAAGCAAGAGCTATCATGACAGTTTTAATTCCAAATTTCCCAACCAGACCAATGAATTGCTGAAAAGTGAGTGTAAATCCAGGATGTCATTCTCAAACGTGTATCTGGGGCAGGATGCTATTATGTGCTCCATGGCTTGGTCAGGGCTTCCACAGTCACAGCCAGGCAATACAAGGAACATCAGGTAAAGTGTGGGTCCCTTACTGAAGGGGAGTAGCAACTTAGTGACAGATGATATGGAAAAGGCTGAAGTACTCGGTATCTTTTTTCTTTAGTCTTCATAGGCAGGGTTAGCTTCCAGACTACTGTACCTCACAGAACATTTTGGGGAGAAGGTGAGTAGTTCAAAGTGGTGAAAGAATGGTAGGGACTATTTAGAAAAGCTGGATATGTACAAGTGCATGGAGCCAGACATAATTCACTCAATGATACTGAGGGAGTTATATGATGTAATTGTAGAGCCACTGGCCATTATTTTGTAAATTTCTGGTGGTAGGAAGAGGTTCCCAGGTGACTGAAAAAGGGCAAATATAGTGTTCCTTATTAAGAAAGACAAGAAGGAGGATCTGATGAACTAGAGATCTGTGTTTCACTGGTCTCACCTCAGTCCATGGAAAAATCATGGAACAGTTCCCCAAAGAACCCATTTCTAAGCACTTGGAGGAGAAGAACATGATTAAGAACAGTCAGCATGGATTCACCAAGCACAGGTCATGCCTAACCAACCTGATTGCTTTCTATGATAAGATGATTGGCTCTGTGGATTCTGGAAAAGCAGTGGACATAATATGCCTTAACTTTATCAAGGATTTTGATATGGTCTCCCAGAAACATCTCACAAACAAGCTTAGGAAATATAGGTTGGCTTAATGAACTGTAAAGCTGACGGAAAACTGGCTGGATAGTCAGGGTCAAAGGGGAGCGATCAATGGTAGGCTCAATGTCTGGTTGGCATCTAGTATCAAGGGAAGTGCCCCAGAAATCAGTCCTGGGGCTGGTTTTGTTCAATATCTTCATCAACAACCTGGAAGATGGTATGGACTGCACCCTCAGCAAGTTGGCAGATGACACCAAGCTGGAGGGAATAATAGATATGCTGGTTGGGCTAAGATTCAGAGAGAATTAGACAAATTGGAGGACTGGACCAAAAGAATTCTCATGCGGTTCAATAAGATGACAGAAAAGTCCTGCACTTAGGACAGAACAATTCTATACAGGCTGGGGACTGACTGGCTAAGCAACAGCTCTGCAGAAAAGGACATGGGTGTTACAGTTAAGAATGAGCTGCATATGAGCCAACAGATTGCCTTTGTTGCAAAGAAGACTAAAAGAAGACTGGGCTGCATTACCATTGCCAACAAATCCAGGGAAGTGCTTCTTCCCCTATATTAGGCACCAGGGAGCTCATATCTGTAGTATTGTGTCCACTATTGCCCCCTACCCCCACTATAGAAAGGATGTGATCAACTTGGAGAGAGGCCAGTGGAGGATAAGAACAATGGTCAGGGGACTGTGGCACAGGACTTATGAGGAAAGGCTCTGGGAACTGGGCTTATTTGGTCTGCAGAAGAAAAGACTGAGAGGGCTTTAATAGCAGCCTTCAACGACCTGAAGTGTAATTGCAAATATGATGGATCTGAATCAGAGGTGAACAAAATATGGCCATTATATCCAGCCTGCAGGGCCCCTAATTTTTTTTTTTTAAATAAAAATGTATCTGTCCTTGGTTCCTGTAAAAAATGACAAGAACCAAGGACAATAGGACTCAGGGGAATTCTTGGTGGGCTCCTACAACAGCAGGGCCTGCTGGGCCCTCCCAGACAGAAGGCCCAGCAGGGGCTTCTGGCCTGGGACCATATGGCTGCTCTGGCATAGGAAGCTCAGGTAAGAAGGGAGGGAAAGGCAGGGAAGGAACTGGTGTGAAGCATGGGGAAAAGTGGCCCTTCCCCTGCTCCATGGTCGGCACTCCCTGCTGCAGCTGCTCACAGCCCACACAGGGCTGTTGTGAGTAGGCACAGATAGCCCCATGCAGGCTCTGGGCAGCTGCAGCATGGGGCACTGGACACAGGGCAGGCAAGGGGTTGCTCTTCCCCTGCACTCAGCTTGTAACCTCTCTCTGGGCTTGCCCGTTGGGGCTGCGCACAGTGGCAGCAGCTGCACCACCCCCCTCCCTCCCCGCATGCTGTGCTGGACAGCATTTGCTGCTGCTGCCCACGTGGAGCTCACACCATGGTAGGCTGCAGTGAGGCTGCCACCACCACCTATGTGCTGCCCAGTGCGTGAGCTATGGGCAGGTAGCATCAGCAAATGCTGCCCAGTGTGGCAAACGGCGGGGAGGCACAGCTGCTGCCACTGCTGGCAGCAGAGGCAGGTTACAAGCTGGTACCGAGCAGAGGAAAAAGCAGTCCCTCGCCTGCCCCATGGCTGGCACTCCGCATTGCAGCCACTCACAGCCCATGTGGGGCTGCCTGTGCCTGTTCAGGACAGCCCCATGCAGGCCGCAAGTAGTTGTAGTAGGGAACGCCAGCCACGGTGCAGGTGAGGGGTCACTTTTCCCTGCAGTCAGCACCAGCTCATTCCCTGCTAGTAAGCAGGCGGTTAAAGCTGTGTGCTGCCTCCCACCTGGTACCATGGGGCCTGCTCCCTTGTACCATGGGGCTAGGCGGGCACTTGGAGTGAGTGGGCATAGGAGCACAAGACCCACCCCAGTGTCCCAGAGCCAGTGCCAGCAGGGCCCAGAGCAGGGCGGGAGGAATATAGGGTCCCAGCCATCAGGGGCTCTATGGAGCCGGGCCAGCTCCCCACTCTCCCTGCTAGTGCAGCCCAGCCCAGCTCCACAGACCCCTGCCATCCTGTATCCGCTCTGGACCTCACTGGTGCTGGCCCTGGGACATTGGTCCCAAGACATTCAGCCCTCGACAGCTTTCCAAAACTGAGTAAGTGGCCCTCCGCCCACTGTTCTCAGTGGAGACAGATGACAAAACAAGGACCAATGATCTCAAGTTGCAGTGACAGAGGTTTAAGCAGGAAAAACTTTCTCACTAGAAGGGTGGCGAAGCACTGGAACAGGTTGCCTAGAGTGGTGGTGTAATCTCTATCCTTGAAGGAAAAAACCCTGGCTGGAATGATATAGCTGGGGATGGTTCTGCTTTGAGCAGGGAGTTGGCCTATACCTTAATTTTCCAACCCTAATTTTCTATGATTTTATTGAAATTTGCTATGTTAATTTATTATTAATACCATAGTAATTGGTTTTTGTGGCAGCTTATTGACAGCAGGGCATGTCATGATTTTCCTCAAAGATGACATTTTTACAGTGTTATTTCATAATAATCTTTTTAAATGAAGAACATTTTTTCTCTCTTCAGAATCTTCTAATTCTTTCTAACCTTGATTGTCTGTGGACCTGACTTGTCTGCATAATACTCATATGAGCAATTGTTCATAATAGTCTTTCCCAGAGTGAAGAAAAACTGATAGGAGGCGACCAAAGCATGCCAGTTAAGGTCATCCTTGATCAGGGAAATAATCAATGAGGCAGAGGCTTACGAGTGGGTATTCCCAATCATATACAGTATTGACTGTATGCTCTACACATGTGAGTAAAACAAACATTTGAGACAGATTTCAATACCTTATCACCTGTCTTTTATCTTTTCACCTGTTTACTCCTATTATTTCAGAGAGCTGGGATAATTTTCACCAAAATGAGTTAGCAAAATTCATTTTTTCTTCTCCCTAAATAGAGAAGTAGAGACATTTAATTTTAAAAAAAAATCTTCTGCAATAAAAGAAAAAAAGGGAAGTTTCCCCAAATCCACAGTTGTGTTTTTGAAAAACAATTTAAAAAAAAAAATCTATTATGGTACTTTCTATAGAGAGAGAGAGATTTAGTATAGAAGTGATCAGCTTTATTGTTTGTCTGAAGACAGGCAGAAGGCAGGGAAGGGTTGTACCTTAGGGCCTACCTGGTTCAGAAAAGCATGAGATTCCGTAGGCAAGAATCTATGTCATTATATATCTTCATCTGATGACATAGGTTGCTGCCATTGAAATCTTTTGGCTCTTTGAACCAGATTCATAGTAGAGATGGTTGATTAATTTTATGAAAATGCACACAAATTTATTTTGCTTAAATTAGTCTTGAAATTGTATGATTTCTTAAATAACTCCCAAATAATTTTCACATGTCCCTGATTTTTTGTTGTTTCATTAAAGGTAATTTTTCTCTGAATGTTTTATTCTCTTCCTTTTAGTACCCACTCTGAATTCATGAAAAAGGAAGGTAAAAAAGAGAAAATACAGTTTTCCTCACCATTCAAACTAAAACAAAACAAATGTACAAATTAAATAAGGACAAGAGGTTTGAACTTTTTTTACTTTATTCATTCATATGCTGTTATGTTTTATAGATTAAATGATGCTGTCTAATCGATATATTGATATATATTTTAACATATTTTAATGCTGGTCCAATTGAAATATGAAAAGATTCTGAATGAGCATAAAGTTTTTAATATGTTTCAGACATTATACATTTGCATCTCCCCAAAATAGTATTAACTATTACTCTGAAAAGTCAGTGAAATTTTGAGCAGAGACAATATTTACATCTAACGTATAAGCAGTCAGAATTCAAAAAAGGAAGGGTGCATCCCAAAACTGGAGCCTAGCTAGCTGGAGCCACACTCCAACAGCCAGTCATGCTTCCTGCCATGACTGCAGCCCCCAGAGGTCTACAGGGCCCCAGATAAAGGTTCTGGGGCCAGCACAGTTGCTAGCCCCAGCTTCCCCTACTACACCTGGGTTAATCTGTCATGCATCAGAGCATGCATGTCATGGGTATTCCCCAGGGACAAGTAGCAGCAGCACAAAATACCTCTGAAGAAACAAACATTCCCACTTATCAGGATGATACCTTCCTTAGGTATCCTTCCTTAGGTCACTTTTTGTGAAGGTACTGCTAACCTACATTGTTTGGGGGACAGGCCTGGTTTATTTTGCTTAAAATTCTTTCCAATTCATAAAATAAATGCATTAGATTCAGTTCCCACTCCCAGTGAAATCAATGGGAATATTGCTTCTGACTTCTGTGGCAGATGATGCTCTTAATGTTTGTTAAGTAAGGCTATGAGAGATACATTTTTCAGGACAGAAATAAACACAGAATAGATAAAGCCATTTGTCTATCAGTTGAAACAAAATTAGATTTTTCAAAACAAGCAATGTAATGTTTGTTTTTAATTCATATCAGTAACATTCCAGATTTACATTTCTTTAACCCTTTGTAGTATAGTGCATTTTAAGGGTTTTTTTCCCCATCATCATCATCAAGGATTTTCAAATTATTATTCTGTCTTTCTGTACAATTTCTAAAAGAAATTCATATTTGTTAGGGGTGTGCAAAACTGGCCCTATTCGATTCAGATTTGGCCCAAATCAGGGACAGCAATCCAATCCATTGATTGATCACTGTCCCTGATTTGATTTGGCCAAATCGAAATCTGATGATTCAGTGAATCAGCAATTCAAACACAGCCATGGCTTTGAAAGTTTTTTTTCTACATACCTTGAGGTAGCAGCATGGCTTATGATCGCGGAGGTGCTGGGCCAGATGGAGCATTCCACGGCAGCATGGGGGGCTCTCCAGCATGCTCAGCAGCAAACCCAGAAGTGGACCGGAAGTACTTCTGGGCCACTTCCGGGTCTGCTGGGGAGCACACTGAGGGGGGCCCTCCACACCCCCGTGGCCCAGCAATCAGCCACAGGGGGACTCCAGGTGCCCCCCCAGACTCAGGAGGTACCAGTTGCCAAGCCAGGAGGACATGGGGGGCCTCCCAAACCACTCCCTAATGGACCCGGAAGTACTTCTAGTCCACTTCCGGGTCTGCTGCTGAGCACACTGGGGAGCCCCCCATGCTTCAGTGGGACACTCCATCTGCCTCAGCACCATAGTGATCATGAACCCCTGGTACCTAGAGGTATGTAGGAAAAAAACCTTTAAAGCTGTCACTCTGTCCAAATTGTCAACTATATCTGAATCTTTTTGATTTGATTTGGAGGATTTTGAATTGATTTGGAGAGATTAAAGGGTCCTTTGATTCAATTCGGATTCAGAGATTCAGCCAGTGAATCAAGTCGAATCTCTGCTGAATCAAATCAGGAAGCAAAGCTTCATACAGTCCTAATATTTATCATTATATGCTCATTAAAATATTCTCTTACAGCAACCTCACATTCTTATAACTATTTATTCTTAGCTTCTGTTAAAAAAAAAATAATCCCTTTTTTTTTTTACTTTTGCATTTATAAAAAGTTTGTTTTGGTTTTGGTTTTTGTATATTCTTACACATAGTGAATTGTGAGTGTTCCAACAAAGGCAGGCTGATAGCAGAGTCACCTTGAAGTTTTTATGTATTTGCAGCTGAAGTCTGTTAACAGACACTTAAGGTCATATTCTTTCTCACCATGAAAGATACTAATTACCTTTTAATTATGTCTTTTAATAGGGTGCTGAAAAAACCTATAGTGCCACCAACATACAGAATACAGGAAATCATTAATAATGTTGTCTTTTCAAAACTTCCTCAGTGTTTCTTGCTTTCATATTTGTTTTTGTTTAGCTATCTACGAAGAAGAGAAAAAACCCTGAGGAACAGCATACTTGACTAGGAGGAAAAAGAACCCTGCAAACATAAACAAAAGACACGATTTTACGTGGTTAGCTGCTGAGAACAGTGGTTTACATATATCAATCATTGTGACTTCAAAGATTGGGGAGGGTAAAGGTGCCATGCAGTGTCATTTCTATAAGGAATTTTAATATAAGGAAAATTTCAAAGAGATTTAGAACAATTCAGTTTCAGGTAAATAAGTGTGGTTGTTAATAGCTAAATTTAATATTAGAATACCAAGGAGAAAAAAAACAACGTCAAGTAGAAAATGTGTGGCTAACTAGCACTTTCCCCTCTGATGTATGGTCGAACTTGTACTGAAAGAAATTTCTACTCAGCATGACCATAGGACCTGTGCTAATCCATTTCTAGCTACCTACTACACTACATCTTAGATTGTTGTATCTGCCATACATGTTCTTCTCCAGTTAGATGTTGCAAAACTGAAAGTAAGAAGATTCTTGTTATTTCAGATGTTCTGAATCTTTCATCTTTTGAATGAGGGTAGAAAGTGGGTATCATTTTAGATAACATAGTGTTCAAAAAGCAGGGGCAGGCAGCACTCATGGGATATGGGCCCTACTCAATTCAAAAATACCCTTTATTTACCTGAACGGGGTTCAGTCAGACATGCCACTCTAACACTGTTCTCCATCAGAGGATTGATATGGACTGGTATATGGGAGAAGTCCAAAGAAGGCAGATGTTTTCAGGCTTTTTCATGTGTTTTACATGTTCATTGTATTGTTTTTAGCTCTCTTCTGATCCTGGTAACCGAGATGGAACTTAAAGTTCAGTATGTTTGAGGTAATACATTCAGATTGTATTGAAATCCCTATTCAAGATCACCTTAAATTTGGTATAGCAAATAAGTTGTTAGAGAAACTGGAACTTGATGTTTAACAAATCATGTGCTGTTCATGCAATATAGCAGGTTGAATGACAGCATTTTTCATAAATGAAATATATTTTCCCCTTGGGGTTAGTCCACCATTTGCTTTAATTTAATCAATTTAATTAAATGAAATAATGGGTATAATCCCTCAGGGGATGCATGCTTCACTTACAAAGTATTCCAGAAAAAAAAATGAAATCCAAGCATTCTTTCTTCAGTAATGTGAAAAGCATATTTAAATATGAACTGCCAGAGCTAATGTAATTTCCCAGTTACATTAAAAATGGCAGTGTGTCTTGGTTTTGTAGCACAGAGGCAGAATGAAAGTGAAATACAGTAAATATGTTGGCATATACAAGTCTTTTTATTGGATAGTATAGAATTATGCCTTAAGGGCACTATTTGATAATGACCGCACAGGAGTAGCACACTAAATATTATCTTTAGAAGCATTTACATTTTCTTATGAGTCTAATTTAGTATAAGAAAACAGAGATAGGAAATTATCACAGTGAGATTTTCTCCGTAATTCAACAACTCATTCTATAACTAGTTGACTATTTCTTTTACTGACGAAGAATCCTACACAAGCTTCCATTTAAATGATTGTTGGTTGTAATTGATAAATTGTAATTGGTTATTATTATAAGCTCCATTTACTTATTCCTTTCTGCTGACTGTGTGCTATGATTCTTATTTTAAATGGACATTTAAAATGCTATAGGGGGGGAAAAAAGTATAAATGTCTACTTGGAAGATTGCAGTCATGTGGACATCAGGCAGAAAGTATAGTTTGTAACAACATTAGTAAGAAATGGTTGCATGACTAAATTTTCAAAAGGTTTCCTGCCAAATACTCAGGTTCTTGAATGACATGGAATAGACTAGTCCTTAGACACTGAGGCTACAGGCAGTCAAAAAGCCTGAGCCTGAATTGATTCAATCTTTGCAGGTTAGTCTAACCTGGGTAGGCCAAACTGGTTTCTAATCATACAAACATGTCAGAAAAGCAAGGACATGCCTGCAGTGGTTCAGGCTGGGGGGGCGGGGGGGCAGTTCTCCCTTCCCCTCCTCTCCCCTCCCCTCTCTACCATAGTGATGAGCTGAGCAAGGCATGGGTAGGCCCCATCAGGATGCTCTCATTAGGGAGAGGTTCTCCCCCCCTCCCGGGCAGCCCAGAAGGAAATTGAAAATAGTGTTTATCACCCCAAACTCAGTGTTTATCACTCTACCAGAAAACAAAGCCTCTCTCTATTAGTTCAAGCTCTTCTCATACAACCTTTTCAAGGAAGGAACTGATCTCCCGCAACACGGACTATAACCAGCATGTGATCTGCTAGCTAATGCTATGTGTCTGTGAAAGGTAGAGTGGATGGGGATCCCTGCTTATCAGGGAGTGGGGAGGGGAGAGGGAAAGCCAGGTATATGCCTGCAGTCTGCTGGGGCTCCAGCCAGGGAGCAGGGGGGAAAGGCCACCCCTGCTGTGGAGCAGAGTCCTGCCCAGTCCAGAGAGCATGTCGGGATGCTAATTTAACTTAACCCAGCAAGGGGTCTGGGACAAACATTGCATAAACCAGTTTGACAAAAATCAGTTAAGTCTAATACTACATTCAGCCAGGTTTATTTCAAACCATTTTCAACCATTTTCAAACTGGTTTATGTGCACTGAACATCTATTCTGTTATGAGTTTAAGCCAGTTTCTGATCACTTAAACCGGTTTATGTGTAATGTCTGTCCCTAGCATTAGGCTGCATACAGACATTCAAGGAGGTTACAAGTTAGATCATGTGAAAAATAGCCATTCAATGTAAGGCGAGTCAGGGTGAGGATGTCTAGAGGGTGGGGAATGGAAGGGAAGCAGGTCTTGGAGAGAGATTGAAGGGGTCCATGGGTAGATCGGGGGGGGCAGGAAGAGTGCACGTGGGGGTGAGGGAACAGATGGAATGAGGATTTGCTGGAGTCTGAGTGGGTTTGGTAGCATCATTGGGGCTTATTGGGTCAGCAAGAAGGCTTGGGGTGGAGGCTGTCTCCCCCACCTCCTGGGACCAGGAGCTATTTTTATCCCCCACTCCTGCATCACCCCTTGATCCCAGAAACTCAACCGCCCCTGGCAAACCTACCTTCTCATTTCTTCCATCGCACCCCCCTGACTTACTTTCTCAGGTTCCAGCATCAGCGAATGCTGATAAAATTGGCACCAGGAGCAGCTTGCAGGATGAGGGGCTTTGGTGGGCTGGGAGGGATGGCTGGTCTATGGAGGGGATTGTCCATCTGGGAGTGGGAAGTGTCCATCTGGGAGTGGGAAGAAGGGGCTAGGAGTTTAAAAGTAGCCCAGTGCCAGAGGGCAGGTAGGAAAATCATAACCCTGAGGCTAGGACCAGCAGCTGGACTTTCCCAGCCCTGGGTTGTGCTTGGAACTATACAGAAGCTCAGTTAGATGAGTCTTGTTGGACCCAAGCTAAGTTAGACAACCTCAGAGGTAAGGTTAACATAAATTGGAGCAGCTATTTTTAGACTGATCTAACTGTGTTGAACTTCTGTACAATTCATATGTAAAGTCCACACCTGGGTGAGCTAAGTAAGATTGTGGGGGTGATCTAATCTCCCATTAACTGCCCTAAAAGTCTCTATGTAATGTTAAGTTTAGAAACCCCTAAGCTCCCAAGGAGCTCCTTTAAGCTTACCTATTTAAGATGCAGGTTCAGCATTCGTGAATATCTGAAATTGTGAATGCTGAACCCACAAACAGCAAGAGTTTCCTGTATAGATTTTATATTAGGGATCTGCTGTAACAAAACCTATCGGGCTGGTGTTTTTGCTCACTGTTGTTTCTTATGTATCCATAACTGTTCACTGTTGCCAGTACATTTATGTAAGTAGGGATTTTTAAAGTTTTATGTTGTCTTGTTTTTGTTATTTGCAAGTATTTTGGTTAATTGCTATGCCTGTGACAGATCCAAATCATGATGTAACTTTACATTTAACCTACTGATAATAGTGAAGCAGTCTGCTCTGCATGGAATACTGGTAGGCCTGTTGGAGAAAAAGGCAAAGTAATTATCAATTTACTGTTTATTCAACTGGCTATCTTTTTTTTAACTAGCAGCTGTAAAGGGCTTTTATTTTGTTACATTTTGGAACCCCTTTTGTATTATATAATGGTTTCTAGAATAGGCTGTGTGGTCAGACGTATTTGAAAACTGCTTACAGTAATGATGTTAATTATCATTGATACATCCTATTTTTGAGTATATGTCTGATGCTCCTTGGACCTCTATCACAAATTTTAACACACTTTCAGGATAGCTCACATCTCTCCTGTACTGTCACTACGTCTGATCTTTTTTTGGATTCTAAAGTCAGGTACACACATTACCCTTTTACAAGTCTAAGTGATCAGCAGCCAGTCTCTACCCATAGAAGAACACAAGTTTGACACACAAAATCAGTCCATACCAATAACAGAACAAAAGTTCAACACATAGACTGGCTTAAAAATGGTGGAATCTGGTCTAAGATTTGCACCCCCCCACCACCACCAAAGGGCAAACAGGCATTGTGTTCACTACCAATCTAAACTATACGACTTACAGAAAACCACGTAATTAAGATCAGTTCTGCGTCAGGCTTTTTGAATGTCTGTACATAGCCTAATTGTGTCTTTGAGTCTCATTATCTATCGCCTCTTCCTTCTCCTTTTCCTTATCTCTGCTGTTCTTTGTTCAGAATCTTAAATTAAACTTAATGTGAGCAGAATAACCCCAGGTTGGTCACTAATGGTTCCATGTTTGGCTGTGCTTGGTCAATTAAAAAAAGCTAATGTGAATGGCCCCATGATTTCTGTCACAAGTATCTAGAGTCAATGATCTTACTCGCCCATCAGCGTCCTCCTTTGAAAATTCCCTGATAGATAACTCTCCATGCCATAGTTTAATGCAGCTCTACATGCTTAGAGCACCATACTTTATACTCTGTATTTTGTACTTACGGCTTTTTATTGCAAAAACATAGCCACATCCTGTTTCACATCCTGTTTCTAAACTTAACACATCCACATCCTGTTTCACATCCTGTTTCACATCCCTGTTTCACTGGGGGCACTGCATTCATGAAGACAGATGGCATTCATGAATGTAGTGCCTTATTCACGGATTTCACCATTCGCAGGGGATCCAAGAACATATCCTCTGCAAATGGTGAGGGTTTCCTGCACTATAAAACAAATATGCTCCATGATATCCTATGGAACTTAAACAGGGATAAAGCCAGAAAATAGTAAAACATGGAAAAATATACATTCCCCTCACTTTATGCTGTACATGCGTTCCTGGAAAAAGGTGCATAACTTGAATTCACATTAAGGGAACCCACTTTACTATGTAACAAATAGGGATATGTTGCAAGACCTTGACTATACTGGCCCCCAGGCCCATTGATACCACTTTAAGATAATTTTGGTACTCATCAACAGCAGACAGTACACACAGGCACAGGGCACTATCATAATGGGGATAGCAATCACAGAAACACGTGACACAGTAACCGAGAAGCACAGATCCACACAGGAGACTATGTTTTGATACATGACACTCCCACAATGCACCAACAAAGCAACAGGCTACAGGCTTCCACCACACTGATCACATGAGAACGAATTTTCCTTGCATACAACAAATTTTTTATATAAAACAGGTCATTGCATAAGAGCAAATTTGCATATACAGAACCTAGACAAAGCAAGGGAAACCTGTATCTGTCACATAATAGATTCAGTTAATAATACTTACTCTGATTAGATGTGTTGCTTGACAAATGATTTTATCTAATATTTAACCAGCTCTGCAGCAAATGAAGAGTGTGTATTTGGCATAAGGAGCTGTGTATGACTGAGAAAAATGGGTTGGAATTCTAAAGGCAGAAATCTTCTCCTTGGTGCATTATATGTCAAAGTGAGTTTAAATTTTCTATCTCCAATGTGCCTGCCTCCTCTCTGTTGCTACATGTCTAGTATCTTTCCCAGCACCCACAACTCTTTAATACTGAAGGGCCTTCTAATGTAATTCCTATGGTAGTGGTGTTAAGAGCAGATTGGTCTAGCTAATACCAGAATGATGTACTCCTAGGAAGAAGCAACCTTGCATGCACATTTATCTTTGAAAGGAAAGGCATAAATATGACAGCATCCAATTGTTGGTTCTTGTTTCTGAAGCAGATGCTAGTATATATGCTAACTGAAACCTGATATAAGGTTCCCTGCACTATTAGGGAAACTCCAGTTTAAGGGTTTCTTAAGAGAACTGATTCTCAATAATTTTCCTACCCAGTTTATAGTCACAATACAACAATGTCATCACATACCTGGGGCACTGAGGGGTGCAAGGCTTTTATTCTTCCATGAAATATGTGCATCTGGAGTTTGAATTTTCCCATTTGAGCACTGTTATGTCTTTGTCATGGTATCCAGGGACATACGAATGTTTGTTAAGGATGTTTGCTTGTAATTCACTGGGTGCATTTACATATGCGCTTTAGTGTGGAATGGACTAATTAGCTCCACAGAAAAGTATCGTGTCTACATGTTCTGTCTACATATATTAGGATGCATTAAATTACTTAACTCTGCTGGAGGATAGTACTATTTGGGACAATACTATCCTACAGCAGAGTAATTACATGCACTGAAATGCACATGTAGACAGAGATAGGAGCTGGTTGGGGCATGAGAGTGGGGCTGCCTGCTGCCTAGCCCTGCCCTTTAGCACCCTCAAGTCCCAGCCAGCCCCTCTGACACCCAACACTACCACCTGGAGCCTGGGGTTGACTTCTGAGGCCCCTTGCAAGCCCAGGATTGCTCCATCCTAGCTCAAACTGCCATGGTGCCAGGAACACATACAGACACTGTGCCCAGTATCAGCTGACTGTGGCACAAACTGTCCTGGAGTTTATCACATTACCTTAAGTACATATATAGATGTACTCACCGTGTCAGACTTTTCTCTTTTCCTGGGACCACTTTAATCCTTCATCTCTTTCTTACACCAAAAGAATGCAGCTTAATGGAATGACAGTAAAGTATCCGTGAGCCCCCTTTTAATATTAGGAAATTTTATCTTTTATAAAATTACCATGTTATAGTCAGGATTTGAGTGAGAAACTACTGTACACCTTCTCTATGTCAGTCTCCTTTATGCTTCTGTTGTACATATAGCAATGGTACTTCTGGGAAGTATTGGAAAGACATGACAATGCTAAGGTGAGACTATGGAACAATCAACATACCTAAGGCCTGTATACAGGTAGGGTAAAAAGGCAGGGGGGGTTGTCCTCAACTGAGCTACTACTTTTAGTGACATAACAAAGAGAGATAAGAGAGATGGTGGGGGCAACAACTCCAGGCACTGACTTGGGAGATGAAAAGAAGTGACTGCTGCTAACAGCCACATGTTCACATTCACAATCATAGCAGCAATTGGAAATCTCCACTTCCACTTTTCTCCAAGCACACAGATATGTCCCTACACTTCTGACTACTTTTGCCTGGCTTCCATCATCTCCTGTTTCAAATAGTGTATGAAAATGCCACCATTATTACAAACAGTTCATGGTGAAAACAGCTATACTATCCTTACTAAACTTAAAGTTTTTCTAATCTGCTCTGTCTATGGTTAAGTATTAAGATAAAGTTTAAATTTTGGGAGAAGACAAGGCACATGCAGAATCTGGCCTTGCTATAGAGATGCATAGTGGGGGTTGTTTTGGTGGTTGTTTTGTTTTTAATTTTTAGTGTAGCATGTAGTACATTTCTATAGTATTACGTTGCCAGAGGTGATGGGATTTCCTGACTGATTGGCTTAATAGAGATGGGGAGGAGGGAGGAGGGACGATATTACCTGTAGACTGGTGATTCCCTAAAGGTGATACACTGCTGCATTGCATACTCTACTGAGGGAGCATGAGGCCAGACAAAGTGGCTCACTGGTTGCACTAGCTTTCCCCTTACCTTTTCAATTAAAATTTGACTACAAGGGTGCATATTGATCTGTGAATGGATTGACTGCTATCCATTGTTCCCAGAAGTTTAGGAACCACTGTTGTAGACCATTAGATTTGATTTTTGAGCAGAAGGGAATAGTTTTTGTCATTGCCATCTGAGCACTCTTGGATGTCCAGTTCAATCTCAGTCCAGTCCGTAAGCACATGAAACACTAAAAACTAAGTTAAAATGCTACCAAAAACAACTATATACATTGGTATTCCTAGCTCAGGTGTGACACAGATGGATGATACAGTTAATAGATTAATGAACTGTACCTGTTGTACATGTTCTCTGGATTAATGCAGTATTTCATTTTTCAGTTGCATCAGTTTGGCCACAGGTACCTCTTTGAACCCATATGCATACAGTAAAAAGATGTACTCTTAGTTCTCCAACTAATGTCCCTGAAACTAAAGACAATCTTGATTATTAGAGTGCAAAACTACCAAATGAATGTACTTCACCAATCTTTCTATTAATTATATGCTCCATGTGTGCTTGTGATATCCAGTCTATGGAAATCAATTTTGTCCTCTATTTAGGCTTTCTGAATGATGCACATATTAGTATAATGGGCAACATACTGAGTTGCTAATAGCCTTCCTGCAGGTTTTGTCTTTGTGGCTGGACCATTATTTTAAATAATTTACATGATTTTGATTTTGTTTTAGCTACTCTTTTGCTTTGAAGAGGGTTTTTTGTCTCCCCAGGAAAGGTTTAAAATATATCATAATTAAACATAAATCTATTTACCTTTTGGTCATTATTCATAATTCCCCTTACTGCTTTTGCTAATAATCAAGCATATCTGTGTTTATACAAGAAAAATTCCCTTTTTGGTCTACTTTTAACCTGTGGTGAAATGATATTTTTTGCATGCACAATTTCATCCAGGGTTAAAAAGATTTTGGTACTAAATACTACAGGTTATTAAATTGTAAGTCTAAATTACTTAAGATCAAGCACTGGAAAATGTGTAACAGAAAGGTTCTCACATTATTTGTCCACAAGAGTAAGAACAAGAGATTCATGTCTCTAATTTAAGTTCCCTCTGTATGCTTGATCTCACTAAAATCTGGCTCTGTGCTTCAAACTTGATTTCTATAACTGCCCTATTATTTAGCATTTTGTCTGTCTCACACCTATCTTAGAAGCTGTGTACCTGACAGTTATCATTTCCTCTTCTCTTCACTTTTTGTTCTTCCTTTCTCCAGCTACACTTTTCTTTGAAAGAAGCTGTATTCCATCCAGCTCTTCCTGTTCTCCAGCAGCTCATGCAGTTTTGAGGCTGCTGGAATGGGGTAAAACTATATTGCTTTTTGTTAGGTACTTAAATTACTCTTAAATCCTGTTTACAAGAACTTTTTGGATCTAGTCCCCAGTTTCTGTGTCTTCTTTTCCCTTTTGATTCTGCACTTGACTCTTTTTTTTTTTTAAAAAAAAAAAAGAGTCTGTGCTACCATTACTACAACTGGTTGGAACATTTTTTTGATGCTTTGGTCCAAACACTCAGAAAATTAAGAATACATTGCATTTAGAAGCTTGTCTCAGTGTATCCTAACCATGCAGTTGGTCCAATAAAAGATATCACCGTGATCCAGGGGAGCACATTGTGCACTTGCATCCCCCCACTCCCACCCCACCCTTTCATTCCCAGTCCACCCAAAGTTTTAAAACCTACTGTCTGGCAGTGGCAGCAGCATTTCTAACCAGGTAGTGTTGAGGGAGTCACTGGACTTCATGGTTCATTATAATCTACCTACTCCCTTCTAACCTCTTCATTCTACAGGTATTAATGACTCTCTCTTTTTTATTAAGGTCTTGATATTCCACCAACCAAGCTATCCTTTGTTCTGAAATTCAGCTATTTGTTAGCTATTTCTGATAATAAAACTCCTATTTCACAGCCCTGCAAATTTTTTTTTTCACTTATTCCAATAAAGTTATATTTATTTGCCTTTCAATCTTAAACTAAACAATACAGCCTTAGACCACTAGCATATTAGGAAAACTTCTAGATTTTTTTTAACTAACACACAAAATATGTGTTGCTTTATATGTGATGATGCACATATTACCATTTACAACCCCTTTTTAAAATTCTAGGTCTTCCTGTGCCCACAATATTTTTGCCTTTAAAACAGACAAATGTAATTGCTATTCTAAAATCAGGAAAAGTTGAAGAAAATCTGTACATATTTAATACAGTTTTCCCATATTTGGTTATACTATGGTGCTAAGCCAGTCCTCTTCCATTTTACACTTAGCAGATTTTTTTTCCTATTTGATTATAGATAGGATAAAACACAGATGAGGTTCTTGTTAAAGTAATCTTGCATTAGGGCAATAGATTTAATTTCCTAATAGGTCTTTTCCACCTCTGATTTCTATGATTTTGTGATTCCTATAATGGCAAATACACTATTAGAATGTACCTCATAATATGGTGAAACATTTTTATGAATGTAAAATAAATGAATAAATAATGTATAAAAAATAAAGAATCTATTGATCAAGTCTAAATACACTATAGAGTTACTGAATTTCTTTTAAAATTTGAAATTGTAAAAGTTAATGTAGAAAATGTTAGGAGACATTAGACATTCTTTTATGAACAAATGCATGTTTAGTTTTTACTGCTTTCCCATGTTATCAGATATTTCAAATGTACTCTTCCAATACTCAGACCAGTTTAGGATTTCCAGCACACTAGCTACATTTATATAAGCTTTAGTTTGACCCACTAACATTCACTTAATGGAACTTTATGGCAGTACACAAAATGGCTGTTTAATTATGGCTTTGTTTTAGTTAATAAAAGATTCTGTAAAGCTACTCCTTAAAATGTTTTGTCCAGAAGTCTGGGTATCCATAAATGTCAATGTGCATTATAAACAAAATAATGCTCACTTGTTTTCTAGCTTTCTTCTTTACAACAACAACTGCCAATATGCTATCTTTCCATATATAGAGACATTCTTCACAAAAGGTCTATGGAAATAATGCATGCTTTAAGGCACAAGTAATGCAGTAACATTCATTTCTTGTATGTATACATCCAGATAAAGAAATGGAAGATTTAGTTTGGCAACCATCAGTCTTTCCAGATTATGGCGTATGCATGAGAGGCCACCCAGACCTTCTATGAATATGCCTAGGCAGGAACATGGCATAGTGGAGGCTGCCCAGATCTTCTATCCCCCTTTAAGTCATTAAAACAGAATCCAAATGCCAGGCTGAGTTCAGTGCCTCCATGACTTGTATAAGCATTTGGAATTTGAACCTGAAGTCAATTGAAGGTCTCTTGTGTGGCAAAGATCCACAGGAGATTTCAATGGAAGTTTTGGGTATCGAAGTACAAATATTCTTGGTAATTCAGAGCAGTTTTTACACCCTAGGCTGCAATTCCAGTGGCTATCTTACACCACCTCTAAATTGGTGCCTGGGGGCCCATTGGCCTATACCTAATTATTGCTACTGTGTAAAAAAATAAGCTCAGTCTGAAGCTGTGCAATGCAGAAGATTGCCAGGGTAAACTGTGAGTATATTTGGATGACTGAGATGGATCCAGGGCATGTCAAGGTTGCAAATATTTATGTAGTATTTTCAGAGATGACTAGAGCACACAAGGACTATTCCAGGTTCTCAAAACATTGTTATAAATGTAACTAAACTAAGACTGGAAGCAGTTCCTTATTTGAAGTCTCGAAGACCATACTTTCCCCACACACAGCAGGCAGGTTTACACAGAATTTTCCTGCAGCTTCTGTGTAGAGTTCTTGGATGTTAAAGCATACACTCAAAGGTGAATGGACTTTGAGTATCAGACAAGTAAGATTACAAATACCTCCTCCTTGTTCATGATGTACGGACTTCAGCAGTTAGCTACAACCTTCATCGTTCTACATTTAGTAAAAGGTGGCTGTATATTTTTTAGAGAAATGTTATATCTCCATTTGCAGCATGATAAAACCTTACATTTCAGGCAGCAACTGTAACAAGTTATGATTTGAAACAATTGAATAAACAGTCTGGCGTTCTAACTCTGCAACCTATGATTTAAAAAAGAATTTAGTCAGTTGTGCATAAAACAGAGTAATCTTTTACAATTCTTTTTTAATGTATTTTATTAGCGCACTCAGAGATGTTACACCTTACCACCTTTTTCCTCCACTTCATTGATTACAACTGTAAGTGCATCATAAAGAATGCTACTAAAACAACAGTGACAAGGAATACAGTGAGTACGAAGATGAAGATAAAGAAAATAAAAGACTGATTTTCATCATCAGTGAGCTTTCAAGAACTGATACAAAGTCTACTGAAGTTAATAGAAAAGGTCTTAATTTTAGTGGGATATGAATCAGGCCTAAAGAGCACTCTGCCTGTTCTTCTAAATATTGTGTGTTAGAAAATGTAACAGGAACCTGTAATCCCTATTCCTTAGTAGAGAGGCTGTAGAGTTCACCCAGCAACGCTAAAGGATCGTAGTACTCTAGGTCGCAAATTGCAGTCAGAGCGTTATAAGCCACAGGTTAGGAAATGAGAAATCCCTGGTACCTGTTAGGGAAAAGAGAGAACAGGTGAGTGGAAAGGCTTAGGTGCCATGAAAGACCAGCTTCTAGGCTGAAGATTCAAAAACCTTAGGTCAGGTTTGGAGAAAGGAGAGGTTAGAGACTGCATAGTAGAGAATCCCAAGAGGCAGATAAATTGATTATGGTATTTTTTTTCTCTGTTTGTTTGTTTACCTATGGGTGTATGTCTTTAATGGGAGTAGGAAGACCACAGAGAGAGAGAGGGGAAAGTTGTGGGGGTTTTTTGTTTTTTGGGGTTTTTTTTTTCCAATTTGAGGGGCACTAGCCCTGTAAGAACCACTGCAGATGCTGGCAGGATGGTTATGGGAGATCACCCAAATGTCCTGGTAGGAATTGGTAGTTGTGCAAGCAAGGTCTGTAGCTGGACTGTATCATTGACTGGGGTAACTAGAGGTGCCCCATGATCAGAGTGGGGAGAAGTCTGAGGGCTGAATTCCAAAGGGATTATGATCAAGGTGTGGCAAGTAAGAAAAGGGGTAGCAATCAGGAATGCTACAGTCACTTACATTGAGAGTGGGCTCTAGAAAGCCTCTTTCCTTGCCCTTGCAGTCTGGTACAGGAACTACTATCACTCGCACAGCTTGGTGACCTGTAAATGAAGAAATGTTTTATTTTAATTTTTCCTCTAATCATGAATTGATGCAAATTACTCATTACATTTGAAATTTGGGAAGCACTTCTTAAAATGCCTCATTTTTCTTTATAAGCAGGTTGTACAACCTGCTCATTAGACTGTTTATTGGTTGAAATTCTCTGTCTGAACTTCTGTTGTTGCTCATCTCATTGATATGATGCATGTTCCTGTCTCTAACTAGCTAACCTCATCCTTGTGAACAGAGCAGTTCCTGGAAATTGTTGAAAATCTCGGAGAATGGGGAGGGTACTTCAGGAAGAGATGGGGACTAATTATAATAGTTTCCTAGCCTGTTTCTTTCAGCCTTTGATTAAAATATCTGTGAAATATTTTATTTGTAAGCATAATATTATAACATGCAACATATCCAAGTCTAAATTAATTGTAATTCTATCAGTTTCTATACCTCAGGAGAATACTATGAAAACTGTCATATTACAGTTAAATCCATTTTTCCTCCATACTTTTCTATAAATTTATAGCACAATGAAACCTGTTCTCTGTAAATGTAAGATGGATGAAGTGTGGAAAATCACTAAATCAAATTTGAACTTTTTTTTTTAAAGGTTATAAAAAGTTAATGTAAGTATTTTTACCCATTCCTGCAGCTTCCAGAAAACCCCATAAAATTGTAAAATACGTAAAATTGTACGTAGACTTTTTAGAAAATCTGAGAGTATGTGCTTGGATGTTGCTTTCATATTCATAAATTTCAGTGGTTCTTTAGTGACAAGTGTGCAAAAAAGATGGCAAATATCCATTTTTGGGGAACCTTCTGCTTTTTCAAAACTGTTTCTCTCATGGTTTTGCTTAGACAAGTTGGTCTGAGCTGACTGGGAAATTGTTCCCAGTCTCTTGAGAAACTATTTTGGTTGTTGTCAATATGGGATACAATCCATAGAGAAGACTAGTAGAATAAAACATAGAAGTAAAAGCTAAGATACAACTGGGTTATGATTCAATATCACAGAAGTCTTTCTTTACTAATTACCATATAAGGCAGCTAAGAACTCATAGCGTCTTGTTGTCTGTTTTGTGTTCTCTGTCTTTTAAACAGTTAACTTTCATCTGGCAAAAAAGAAAAAAACAAAATACATATACAAACCTATCATTCCTACAGCACTTCTGGAAAAAAACTGGAATTCATTAAAGTGTCTGTACCCAACCAAAAAAATCACCAGTCACGTTTGAAAATCTTGGATCATATATGTATGCAGAAACAGAATTGAGTGGGGAAACAAACATTTGCTTGTCCTTCTCTTAAACCTGGTTTTACCCATAAAAGAACCCTGTTTCTGTCTCTTCCACACCCCCACCACATGTGTTCCATCTCCAGAATTGGTTGATATGAAAGATTCCTTTAAAACAAAAATGGAAAGCTATTTTATTGTCAAATTATTTGCAGAATCTATCAATCTTCAACAGTGTTATTCAATTAACAAAAAATCCTGCCATATCTATTATCTAGCATATTTTACCACCGCACATTTGAATGTATCTAGATCTTTTTAGATAGGCATTATTATTATTTTATGAAGGACAAGACAGTCACAGATGTGTTGTTATCCACCAACACCATGATGCAAGTGAGCGAGGATTAGAATTCATGAATTCTTTAATCGGCGTATGTGTTTTCTAATGCACTTCCACATTTCCTTGGCCTTCCTGAACTATATTGTGGGAAGACTTTAATTTCTTTTAATTTGAATTGTGCACTTCACTGAGCAATATTAATTAAGGATGTCTTTTTTGCCTTGATTTTTCAGCATACAAATATCTACTTCCCTATTTTTAAAGCCACACTAATACATTGTGAATCATTATCAACAAACACTTTATTCTGTGTACTACCCTATATTAAAAAAATAAGTTTCTTCCTGGCAACTTATTAAATCATTACTAGGATTCTGAAGCATATGTAGAATTCCTTTTGGTTTACACAACAATTGTCTACACTTAAGCAATATCTTGTTCTGCACGTGCACTCAAACTCCTTTTACACCAAATAGGATTCAAAAAAATGTTTTTTCATTGTACACAGGAATAAATATAGTAATTTTTTATAGCTTTCACCAAAACAACATAATAAAATAAGCAATAAAAACATGTAAATAAATTGTATTTTTAAGCAGACATATACAATAAGATTATCCATTTAGCTTACACAAAATTAAAACAAAATATTATATGATGACATAGAAGAAAAGGCAAAATGAAGTGGTGAAGAAAAAAATACAAATATAGAATTCTACTTGATTTTTGGCTTTTATTCTTTATGCAGGTAACACAAATGTCTGAGATGTTAGGTCAGGTTCTAAAGTGTTGGAAAAAAGTTAGATTTTTTTTTTCTTCTAGTCCAGTATTTAATATTTCCCATTAATGAAGAGATCCACTTGTCCTTTTATTTTATTATTATTATTTTTTTAATCCATAAGCAACAAATAATGACTTAAGAAAGCATGTCTCATTTTTCCCACAAAAGCATGTTTTCTCTGAAGGTAGAGTCCATGACAACTGCAGATCTGATTAAATTTTTAATCTCAATCTAGTAATGGCCTTCCAGTTGCAATTTCGGTCTCTGCCCAAAGATGCCTGTTTGTAGCCTGATATACTGGTCTCGAACATCCCCCTTTTAAAAATAATAAAACCCTCCTTGGGCTAGAAACCTACCTGTCTTGTAGAAAACTGCATGTATCACATGACTGGCCCCCTGAAAGCATTCTCCAGCCATGCTATGGCACAGCTGCAGGGTGTTTTTAAAGTGACCAATCATGTGACAAATTCCCTGTTATCAAATGAGGGACCAGATGCAGGTGCTCCAGTTTGGAATGCCTTATGGAACTTGCATTCCCTAGAACTAATTTACAGTGTGATCTGGACTGGGCTGATGCAAGCCCAGCTCTGCCCCAGGACTGTGTGCAGGAAGAGTGGGGGGAAGCGGGAACAAGTTTAGGTTTAGCAAACCTCACTGGCGGGGAGGGGCAGGCAAATTGGAGCCTTGACACCTTGTGGCCCTTCCCCCCAGCCAGCCCTTCTAGCTCAAGCCAGGCAAACCCTAGGGGGCAGCTCACTCCCCTACTTCTCCCAGCTCCCTGGCTGTCTGCAGGAAGAGGGAACAGGGGAGGGAGTGGGGCTGGGATGATGGGTGGCTTCTTGGCTGCAAACAGACTTCTCAGGCTCCTGCAGGCAGGCTTAATTACCCCATCCCAGGCTGCAGAAGAGAAGCCTAGCAGGAATTTGATAGCACTTTAACTACCATAATAGAGGTTCTAAACAGCATAGAACTAGACTGTTCTCAGTGGAGGCAGACAGAACAAGGAACAGTGGTCTCAAGTTGCAGCAAGGGAAGTTTAGGTTAGATATTAGGAGAGCATTCTTGCGAGGAGGATAGTAAAGCAGCGAAACAGGTTACCCAGAAAGGCTGTGGAATCTCTATCTTCGGAGGGTTATAAGGCCCAGCTTGACAAAGTCATAGCTGAAATGATCTCACTGGGAATGGTCCTGCTTAGAGTAGGGGATGGACCCGATTACCTCCTGAAGTCCCTGATAACCCTAAGTTTCTAGAATTTCTCTATGATTCTGTGATAAATAATGTCAATGTTGCAGGTGAATCTTAGTCAGTTTGCCCATTGAGCAATCTAAAATTCTTTTCTGAAATGAATTTCAAGATGCATTGCCTTCTTCCATGTATGTGCTTATCAAATGAGGCTTCCAGGCAGGATTCCACCTATTTCATTAATGAAATCGTAATACCATGGGTGTCAGCACCCTCCAATTCTAGAATTAAATTGCCTGCTATTATTATTGTTTTCTAATTCTGGAAATTATTATTTTTTCGGATAATGTCAAGAGCATTATATGTAACCACTCCTATCTTTGCTTCAGATCTTGATGCGAGTGGTGGGAAGTAAACATTTACTAACAGTCCTCCCTTGATTCTTAGTAAATGGTTAGAATCTATTTCAGTTTCTAATACCTCAGACTCCTTTTTGAGATGAGTGTAACCAAACTTCCCTGCATGGAAGTTGGAAGTTGGAAAAAAAACAAACTTAAATTGACACCATCTTTCCATACCATGTCTCTTGTAAAATCCAAAATTGTTTATTAAAATTTCTCCACAGTAGATCAAGTAACTTGCTTGACAACTCAGCTTTGTTCAATATACTAAAAGACCACTGTCACCTTGGGGTATAACAGTTTGCTTGTCTTTAGGATCAAGTCAATCCCATAAAGCAATCAATTTAATGAGTAGGATAGTCACTGGTTGCAACAGAGTTCTGTAACTATTTGCTGCTCTGCATTAGAGTATCTTCCTTGACTACTACCCCATCATGAGGGTAGTTGGCTACCCCAGTTATCCCCAGGTGCCTAACGTATAAGCCCTTTAAACAAACTCTCACAGTAGTGTATCTGGCTAAGGCTTTCAGGGATTGAGTTTTGAATACATAATTAATCTTATTTTTTCAACAACTGAAGAGATTTTAAATATTTTGGTTAAGAACTATGCAATTGTGCTTCGTATGAAAGAAGTTTTCTGTCTCAAGCGGCTAAGAGTTGAGTAATAAAATATTTTGCTCTCAATCTGTTCTCTCTATTTCTAGTAAAGCTATGATTTAATAAAAATAGAAGACATTGTTTTCAATTGGTCGGAATCTGTTACTTCAGTGAATACAATAAAATCCTTACTGTTCAGGGTTTTGCTGTTAGTAAGCCTGTTTCTTAGAATATAATTTCTTATTGGTTTTCCATCATTGCCTTAAGTAAACTATTGTGTACTTGTAAATGTGTTTTTTGTTTTTTAACCATAGATCAAGTTTATTACTAGCTGTTAATTCATTTAAAAGGAGAATATAAAATGCACCAAAAATCTCTCATGAAAGCAGTAGGTACATACTATGGCTAAGGAAGGAAGAAAGAAATAATCTGGCCATCCTTTTTTTTTCTTTCACTTTCCAACTGCAGGGCTGTATCATATTTTCAGGTTTTCTCTCCTGGGAGGATAGAGCCAGGTATTGAGTTAAAACTCTCATTCAAATTGGAATCAACAGTAAAGGAAAGCTGTGGGCTCGATACATCTGTATTAAATTTTACTTTACCTACTGTGCCTATAGTTAGTGATGTTGGAATTAAGTTTGGTGGGGGGGGTTGCATCATTGACCTTTTAATTTTGGCATCTTCATTTTGTCTAAATTGTCACAGGATTATATGTAAGGGCACTACTAGAGTGGAGGGAAGAAGTTTTTTAAGCCTTCTTAGGAGCAGCAAATAAGGGCTTTTTTTAATGTCTTGAAGCAGGTAAGAATTTCACCCTTCCCTTCCCCACTGTTGCTTCTCCCACTGCTCCCAGCTTGAGCAAGGAGATTCAAAACTACTCTTGCCCTGCTCCAGCTGGTCTACATACAGAGGTGGGCTCAGATAGGGATAGCAGCAGTGGTGGCAGTAGGTGGATTCTTCCTCCATGCCTGGCTTTACCAGGTATTCCCTGCCAGCCCAGGAGCAGGCTTAGGGAGAGGGAACCTGCCTGCCATGGCACTGTCCCCAGCTGAGCCAAGCTGTCTACAAAGCCACTCCTTGAGGAGCAGGAGTGACCCAGACAGTGTTGGGTGAGTCTCTCTGTACCCAGAGGTATAAGCAGAGAGGGTGAAGGAACAAAAGGGAGGAGAAATGCTTTCGAGTGCAGAGGGGAAGGGATAGAGCGCCAAAAGTATGTGGGGAGGATCCTTAACTGCTTCAAGGATTTAAAAATATGTCCCGGACTGCTGCTTCTCTGGTGTGATCTGCCCATTGCAGAGGGTTGCTGTGAGCGGGGTACAGCCAGCCTGCAATGCTGGTTGCTGCTCCGTTAGCCATCTCTCTCTCAAAGTTCTGGATCCACCTATGTTAGATCCATTTTTATTCAAGAAACTTTTAAAAATATCTACTTGTCTTTAGGCATATGCTTAACTGCCCTCCTGAAGAGATGTTTCCTTAATCATGAAGGTGTATCTGATTCTTTTATTTATATTTGGGACTACATGTGTACACACACTGCTTTTTATTTTCATCAAGGGAGTGAAGAGTGTTTTAACTCAGGGGTGTCAAACTTGCCTTGGGCTTTAGGCAAGATCCAGGCAATGAGGGCTCTTCCCAGGCCAGATGTGTGGGGCCAGCTGTCAGGCAGTGGTTACCATTTGGGTGGCAACTGTGTGGACTGGGTGGCAGCATGGCACATGAGTTTTTGCACAGCCCTCACTTGCCCCCTGCTGCTGAAGGCCATGTCCATAGAGGCCCAGGGACCCTGAAATCTGTGGAAGCCCATGCTCCTCATTTTCAGGACTACCAGTTGTTTGGATTGGAATGGTTCTGCAGGCCATATGTCTGACATCCCTGTTTTAACTAAATAAACAAGATTTAATTTATCATTCATTTGGTCTGTGTGTCCTTTGAGAGAGAAACAAACTTTTGAAATAGAATAGACCAGGGTTGATAAAGCTCCTGACAAAAATCACTGAATTATTTTATTTTATTAAAATATAGACAACAAATGCATCTAAAACAAATCGTAGGTTATTTGTGAACATTCTAGGAGCTACTCATTTGCTTCTAATTCTTATATTAGAGAGAGAGTTGTATTTGACCTGAGAGAACTTTGATAAGACTACAAATTGTTTGGTCCCTACTGTAACAACAATTAATCAATACATATTAATCAGTAGGTACACAAGTAAAACTACCAGTAGTATTTGGTCACTATTTCACTGTTTATTACTAATCCTGACTAGCAATATCAAGGTCTTTAGGCCTGTTCTTGTGCCCACACACAAGTTGGAAAAGTTGATAAATGTAAATGTATAAATATACCTTCTCCCCCTGCTCCCCCTTTCTGTAGTTTGCAACACCAGTGGGAAGGGATTATTGTCTTTAGGCACTGAAACAATCTAGGATCCATTCATATTCTAAGTTCCATATTTCCATAGATCAGGGTGCCTGTGTACATAGAGTATGTCTCCTCACGTTCCTACCACTGTGCTGCCAGAAGTGTCTGCTGTTTCCTGCTGCCTGTAACTTTTAAGTCTGAAGTCAGAGAATATAATTTTAAACATCCTGGTTTTAGGTATACTGAGTGCAAAATGGCATCTTAATATTGTACCAATGAACATGTCTTATAACATGTCATTGTATACAGTTGGGCGTGACTGCACAATAGGAGTAAATATTCATGAGCACATAAACACTCCACAGCTTTTTAGTGTGCATTTTTCGATTTTAACATGGCAAGCATGATGAACTTATCTTGGCTCCTTCAACCAATGCCATCACTGACTTTCTGTTCAAACTGTATATCACATACATGAATTATTTTTCCACTTTGCAAAAACAAAGGTTATGTCCTTGGGGAGGAGAGTATGGTATACTTCAGCTTTTGGTATGGCTAGAATGTGATACCTGTTACAGAATGGTATTTCTCTGTGCTCTGCAGAGATAAGCAGCACAGGAGGCAGTATCCTGAACCAGCTATTAACTCTGCTAAGCACTGCATTTTAATGTCATTAGGACCATCTGTTAAACATGCCTGCCATCAATTCTCAGTATAACTATTATAAGTATTTGAGATGTAGATTTAGGGAAAATGGCTTCATGTCTTATAATAATCACCATTTTTAAAGCATTACCATAATCCTAATATTATGTGATTTTTTTTTAAGTGATACACATAATATCTAGTTAATATTTGGGAAATATGGTAGTACAGGACTAAAGGACTTGCTTGGTTAATGAGTTTAGTGCCTGCTATTGCAAGCTTCATGTCATATTATGATGCATTTAATAAACTTATTGAGATGCATATTAAAAGCAGCTGGGTTGTTTGTTTGTTTGTTTTTCTTTGTTTTTGCACCCCTCCACCACCACCAGTTCTCTAACTGTAATAAGGCATTCTGCTAACTTTCAATGTGAATACTCTTCTGAACTGTTAAATACATGCCACAAGTTCTTTTAAACATAAGCTCATTATATATTTAAATACAAAAACATTGGAGACATTCCCCATATTAAAATGAAAGACCCAACAGTGAAATCTTGCATATTCTAAAGAGTTTTAATGCAGCTTCATTCGTATATTACTACAAATGTTTGTGTTTTCTATTATCCCTTTGTACCATGCAGTCTTACAGCATGCAAGCTCCTCCAGGAGCTATCTATTCAGCACTGCGCTGCAGCCCTCTCATTCTATTCTTTTGATAGAAACTGTGAATTTGAGAGCATGCACTCAGGCAAACATTGAAGACAGCAATTTAAACACTGAAGGTCACATGATTTGGTACTTGTAGTACATAACTTCTTGACTCTGCTTTGTGGTTCTCAGTTTGTGTGTATGGTGCTGGGTTGTTTGACTCTCCCTTCCTTGGCATGTTGTTTTAATCATTGACCATTAGATTACAAAACTAAAGTGCATCACGCTAAAGTTGCAATGTACGTTAAATCATAATTACTGTTTCAAGGAACAGAACAAATCTATTGAAATAGATGTATACAGTATTACAAGGAACTTCAACATTTTATAAAGCCTGCTGCATAAAATATATTAGAACTTCAAATACTCCAAAATAAAGATTCCACCCCCCAAAAACAAAACAAAACACACTTTTTAGTACTTTCACTTGAGGTCATCTTTTAACAGAAACATGTTGTTTTAGACTGGGCAAAACAGCAATGGGTGAATTAAGGCAAAAATTCTTTACAACTATCTGCAGTCATCTGAAGGTCATCCGTACAAATGCGCACACACATCTGTCTGATCATCCCTGCAATCTTTGAATACTCCATTTTATATTTAAAACCTCTTCCTCCTTCCTTCCCTCCCATCTATCTCCACAATGATAAGAATTTGTCCTTTATTGTTGGCAGACCAAGACAACATACAAAAAAATATTTCTTCAGCCCTGGGATGGGTTGCTTGTTATCAAAGCTCTTCTGCTAGTGCACACTATTTTTAGTCATAAGTTTGGTCAACATATTTTGTCATGTAAGAGGTGATGATCAGGAGAATAAAACCATGCTTTAGAGACTGTGAGCAAGTCCAGATAAGCCACACATGTGACTTTTGCCTCATCTCAAACCCCTTTGAGACTGAGAAAGAAGCACGTGTAGGAATGAAAAAATGTTCAGCATGCTGCAAGTTTGTAACATGAGTAGGAAATTAGACCCCTGGTTGTCTAAAAAAAATGTTCCATAGAAGAACAGAGCAAGGCAAATTCCCGACCATGCATGGAGTCAGTCCTCCAGAAAAGAGGTTCTGGATTCAGCCAGAATGTCTCTCTTTGGTGCTCCTGCTGCTCCCGGGCGCTGTCCATGGGAAGTGGGAGAATGGGGGTGTGAGGGTTTATGAGGGTGAAGGGGTGTGAGGGTAACAAGGGGATGGTGGGGAGGGAGTTTGGAAATGGCAGGGGGGACATCCCCGGGACTGTCAAGCGTGAGGACCTGGCCCAGACTGATTCCACTTGCTACTCTGGCTTTGCACCAGAGTGGGTTGCAAAGCTCCAGGAGGCTTGCATAGGAGCTGCACCTCTCAAAGCAGTGTGACCTGCTCCAGTGGACTGCAGAGCTGCATAGGGCTGGGCTGGATCCTGGTATGTGCCACCTCCCTGCAGGGATAGCGGGGCAAAGGTGGGATTTGGCACCGCACCCAGGGACCGTGCACCAAGTCCTGCCGGCCCTAGGTGGCAGGACCAAGCAAGTTGTGTGGGGACCATACGGTGAGTCCACCCGGGTCCTGCCAGCCCTGGGGCTACTCCTGCTACCTGGCCAAGAGCTCTACTCCACCAGTAGGTCCCCCGTCCTAGCATTGCTGACTCCCCACTCCTGTGGGGAAACAAAAGCCCTACAGCACTGGGAGTAGGGCGGGGCAGAAATGGGTCCCTGCACTGATCGGGTCCTGGGAGAGCTGAGAAAAGCAGCAACAAGACTGGGCCCCCTGCTGGTGTGGCTGACCAGAAGCAAGATTGTTCCCGGTCAGTTGTCTATACTCATTAGTTACTAGCTGCAAATATAGATACCAACTAACTAACTGTACAGCATCTTATTAATATGGTTACTTAGTGATGTTTTACTGAACAGTAGATTAGTCCACTACATAATAAAGTATCTTGTGTAGATACACCCAATATGTATTTCAAGCCACTCTTATAATAATCCAGGACTCCAAAACTGACACTTGTGTAATCTAGTGTCCTACTTTGACATTGAACTATATCTTGTGTGAAGTTCAGTGATATGAATGAAAAGCAGAACTGGTAGCATGGCATGCTCCTTTTTTGCATAGTACAAATGTCTAAGGAGTATTCAAGGCAATGGTAAATAACATCTTACAGGTTTGACCAAACCTCCACTCACTCTGCCAAAGCAATAAACAGAGATCTGAAGCAGGGTCGGACACAGGCATGGGCGAACTGGGCAGCTTCCCAAACAGAAAGGGGTCCCAAAAATGGTAACTTATTATTATCACCATTATCTTTGGCAAAGGGGGACCCAATACTAAAAGTTTGCCCAAGGCTGCCAGGAGTCCAGGTATGATGCTGCTCTAAGGATAAGATGGCTTCCTATGAAATACAATGATCAATAGAATAGCAAGTCATCATGAAACAGACCAACATCATTGTACTCCATGGTTGTCCACCCAGGATATGTATTGAAGATGAAAGATCAAAGAATAAAGATAATTTGCATTATTTTCCATTTGTAACCAAAAGTGGGGAAGGGAAGGAAAATGGATACTACATTGAAAAGAATTACCAAATGCAAAATTTAATTTCACTGGAGCCCACTAATGGTTAGTTGTAAAACAGTATTGGGTCTACCTGTGATTATAGCTTGAAATCTCAAGAAAGATCCCAATGCCAGATGACGAATAAGAAAATATGACTCCTTGATTTATATTGTGATAAGTCTGGTCAGTAAAATACTAGTTTTTTCAAGCAACTTGTACTAGAGTATTCTAACTCTTGCTAACTGTCATAATTGTTTTAATAATATATCTAAGCAACCTTTTATAGTAGTAACAGTAAACTTCTGTAAATCCCTGTTTTAACACACAGCTTCCTGCGCTGGCCAAAATGTTCTCGATAGCTCTGTTTATATCTCTGACTTGGTATATATGTAAACTTACCATAAGAACAACTCCATTTGCAAAATGTCTGTGCAATATCACTTTATATCCCTCCTGTGTTACATTTCACTTCACCCAATGAGCATTATCTGTGAGTCTCATTACTTCCATTTTACAGGTAGAGAGTAGGGACAAGATAGATTCAGAGACTTACTTTTGGGTCTGTGGCTAAGTTTGGTTTGAGTGTCTTGATTTCTAGTTCAGTATCTATTAGTCTGTCCTTTTTCATCTTTTATCATATATGCATGTGTATTACTCAGGAAATTCTTTTCACTTAGTGGTTTCAGTTACATGTCCTTTATCCTTTGTTTCTTCTGTGCTTTGGTCCTGGCTGTACGTGTCTTCAAAGGGTCCCTTAATGGACCACGTCCCATACTTTCCACCATACCCAATTAAATTGATCTTTTCACAAATAACAGTAAGTCAGGATAATTTCATTCTGAATCAGGCTAATTCTTATTGGTGTAGTAGAGTCTGTTTAATACATGCGAGACAGTGTTCTCTGCATTAGCCCTTCCTTTTAAAGGTTTGCTTCTGAGTCCACATTATGAAAAAAATTAGTTCAGTTTCCCTGAATAGATTTGATTCCCCACTCACTTAATTTGTCTTGCATCCAGAAATGAGGTGGGTAGAATCTATGTACCAGTAATGTTTTTAACAGCTATGAAGACAGAAACAACTTCCAACCTTGCTGACATAAGTTTAATCTCCCAGAGTGCTTTTTATTTGAGTAGGCTTGCCAGAGCTTCCATGAATGCACAGCAGGAATCTGCAGTTAAAAGTTTAAAAGGCTGACTCTCCAAACACCGATCTGCTTCTCACTTTCAGGTATATAATCAAATGACTGCATATTATCTAGGTCTCTAACTAATGATACTTTTCTCAAATACAAGTAGCTATTAATGTGATTGGTCAAACCATCCTGTTTAAGTGACATCAGTTTAGTTAAGGTATTCCTTGCATGTTTCCGTGTGGTTGATCAGTGTAGTGCCTAAAAATCATTATTTGGGATGGAGTACTGATAACCTATCAAGAATGGTTCTTTTTCACAGGTCTCTGTTGATTCAGGTTAACATTATGAGGGAATCAGAGTAATTCTATACTACAAAATTGCTTCAAATAATCTTATCACCAAAGCATAATGATAAAACAATAAACAATAATAAAACTAAAAACAACTTGGTAGATTTTTATAACCTATTCATGTTTCTAACAGCAACTCAGATCAGCAACTTTTTGAGGTAGAATAATGGTGGTTGCACTCAATATTTCCCCAGGGAACAAATTTTGATTGAAACTGGGCTAGCCCTCTCTTTTTATGTAAGATTCCTTCCCATTTTCCCTAAATTTAAGCTGAAGGTGTTGAGCCTCAGCCCAAATCTGGGTTCGCGCCCAGGATGCCGACGCCAAAATACACACCGGGTGGTGGAAGTAAAAAGAAAAGTTTATTGCTAGCAACAAATGGTGCAAAGTAACAAGCACCCTGAATATCATTTCTGGGGCATTTTTATACAGAAGTTTACAAGGTTTCACAAGCGTACTGTTCAGTAATTGGTTACAAGGGAATGACGCAAGAAGTTCTCTACTGAGCATGTCTCTATA
>JAGPOW010003316.1:26601261-26637809 GCA_030014935.1 Caiman crocodilus | reverse complement strand
TTAACAAAATAACATCAAGTACAAGATAATACAGAAATAAACAACAGGTTTTACACTAATATAGTAAACCATGGGCAACAACAATCTGGAAGGGGTCACGCTCCAATATTTTTAGGACACCTTGAATGTTCTATATAGTATGTAAAATAATTTTTTTTTAATTTTTTTTTTGTCATTGGGCTGCCAATAACTGGCCCATAACTCAGACCTTAAGATGGTGTAAATAAGTGTAGTTCCTTGTGTTACAGCAGCTGTTTTAAAAAAAAATAGCCATTGTTTCAGAACTTGTTAAAAATGTAGGAATGTATGTATGAGAAATTAATTTTTTTTGAAAGGTTAATAAAAGTGTGTGTCTGCGTATGTATCTTCCCATAAGTGAAATATATCACACTGTTTATCCATTCATTTTTGGAGACCTACTCTGGATCCACCTTTGGTTTTACGTTTGAAAAATTAGCAAAACAAAAGCAACATAATGTGACCACAAATGGTTCCCATTTACTATTGTAACATCCTGATTGGTTTTTTTAATCAATTCAAATACTTGCATCATGTAGATATATTTATAGTGAATAATAACTTTATTTTTAAAAAAATTCATAATGTGTTGGAACTTTAAATACCAATTATTAATATACTGACTTTAATAAAATATGTTAATATATTTTAAAAAATTGGTACAGTCTATCAGTTGGTTCCTTTAGACTATATGACCTTCTAAACAACTCAATGAATCTATTTATGAGCCAAGTATCTGTGTACATAAAATGACAGACCATAAAAAGTATGGAATTTGCATACTGTTGTGTGACTAGTGCTGAGCTGTAGGGCTCATGTAATATTTGTTAGCATCTACAGGAGGTTCACCACCCCACCCCCAGCTAAATAACTTGTAATAACTTGAAGGCTGCTACTAAATCCCCTCTTAACCTTCTCTTCTCCAGAGTAAATAAGTCCAGTTCCCTCAGCCTCTCCTTGCAAGACATGTGACCCAACCCCATAAACATTTTTTTCAGCCCTCCACAGGACTCTACCCAAGGGGCTCTTTTTACAATATATATACTGTTAACTTACTATATACAAAGAACATTTAATAATTACTTTGGGATGTGTGGGTTCTTTTAAATATGCCTGTTGCAGGGCACCTCACTGCTATTCTCCTAGAGGGTGGAAGCTGCAGGGAGAAAGCCCTAGCAGTTGAGAAGTAGCACAGCTGACAATTGCCAGAGCAACTGCAGGCAATAAATGACCGCACCTGATGGCAGTCAGCTGGTGGTAAGGGGCAGGGCCTGGCCCTTATGAAGCCCAGAGCGGAGGCTAGGCTAGTAGTTCCCTGTCAGCAGTTAGAGGGACAGGAGCTCCTGGAGTTAGGATGTGAGTACTGCTCAAGCAGACTGAAGGATGGTAGCTTCGGGATGCGGGAGCAATGTTGTTATAGCCAGGTGGCCTTAAGTTAAGTTATAGCTAGGAGGCTTGGAACTGGTGGTTTGGGTGAGGCTAGTAGGGGCTGGAGTAGGCCTCATAGGGGCCCACAGGGGTGTGGGGCCCTAGTGCCTGGGAAGTGCAGTATCCTCAGGGCAACCCCAGTGGCAATGGGACCCCAGTACCAGTAAGGGTGCAACTTGTGGGATGTGTAGACCCCAGCCCAGAAAGGGGCATCTGAAGAGCCCAGGTATGGACATGGTGAGCCCCAGACAGGGGGCAGCATTTTAAGAAGCCCAAGTGTGGGCATGACAAGCCCCAGAAAGGGGGCAACATGTGAGAACCCCAAGTGTGGGTGTAGCAAGACCCAGGTGGGGTACTTTTGAGGAGCCCTAGCACAGGCACAGTGAGCCCTAGAGAGGGGCAACATTTGGGAAGCCCCAGAAGGGGCATGCCGAGCCCCAGGAGAGGACTGCATGAGTAAAAGCCCAAGTGGGGCAAGGATCAGGAAGCCCAGCGTGAGCACAGAGAAGGGGGACTATTGAGAAGTCGAGGACAGGTGTGGCGAGCCCCGGTAGTAGGCTGGTGCTGTGATAGACCTCAGAGAAGGGTGGGGTGCTGCGGTGGTCCCTGGGAAGAGGGGATAGCAGTGCGGTGAGCCTGAAAGACTGGGGGCTCAATACGAAGTCCCAGTGGGCAAGGGTCCCTGAGAGGGATGACACTTCAGAGAAGGCCCGAGAGAGCGGGCAAGTTTCATTGTGACAAACCAACGTCCATCCCATCTGCGAGGCTTGGGGTGTGGTATTAGGGGTTGGTAGGAGCCACACGTAGACCATAAGACTAGGGTGCCTGGGGAGCACCCATCATACAGGGAGACCCTGGACAGTCCGGGGAACCATGGGGACAAAGGTCCCGACTAGCCATGCCCAAGGAGGTGTAAGGCAGCCTCCCAACATATACTTAAGAGCAAAGATGTGGCGGGCGAGAAATAGAGGGTGCCCTTGGGCCGACTTGACACGGTGAGGGGGACCTCAGGGAGATCACAGCCCTTCCTGCAAGAATTATGAGAACTAAACATGTTATGTTATTAGGATGAAGCAAGCAATAAATATTTTAACATTCCTTTAATGTACCTGTATTGTAATGTCCAACCAGGGAAAAGAAGAGCCCTCTACCACAACCTGAAGGTAATGAAGGAACACTCTATCCTTGAACCCCAGTACTAAGTCTAAGAAGGTCTATAGCCAGATATGTAATCTAATGTCAAGAGCTAAGGTTGGAAAGGACAAGAGTCAGGATAAAATGCACAAATGTTTTACTGTAGCACTAAGGTAATGACCTGTTTTGATACAGTATGGATTAAAGATGTGCGTGGCCAAGACACATGACAGACCTAGTGGTGTTAGGCAATGATGGGAACGTCCCAAATCAGTTGAAAGATGTAAGTAGTCTATGCCATGTATAATCCTGGCCCCCAGAAACTCTAGTATCTTGGAAGAAGTGGGCTGACTTTTCTTTTTTGGGTGAAGAGAGAACAAAAATGATCTTCTAAAATGACCTGGAAGTCAGGCATTCCTATAAGGGCAGAGCTGTTACCTAGATGTAATCAGTAGTGATTGGTTAAATTATCTTGGAGCATATCACACAGGAAATGGACTGAGTCTTGGTTGGTTTTATATTACCATATGCACAATTAATCCAAGACGCCTCCAAAACTATATGGGTCCCTACACAGAGATTTGTGACTCTCTCCAAAGATAGGGGCTGCTTGTGATTCAACAAGAGGTTAATGAACAGGAGATTCTAGTGCTGGATATCTGTTTTAGCCTTGTCTGTTTGTGTATGTCTATTTTTAGCCTTCTCTTTCTTCTGTCCCTGGTCCCTTTTCCAGCCAGAGGAGATCCTCCATCTCCCTTTCCCACAATGTCCTCCATCTCCTGTAGTTTGTTCTCCTTTTCTGCGTTATCAGGCCAGGCACCTAGAGAAAAGATCTCCCTTGAGGAATATCTGTACTTCCTTTGGAGTAAGATCAGATTTTAAATTTAAATGCTTTCAGCATTCACTTTTCCATTAATAAATTGCATCTTAGCTGTTGACTTCATTCTTTCTTTTATGATTAGATATTTTGGATTATTATCATCCACTGTTTTTTTTTCTAAAATTTAACTTTATTTTCCATCAACACGGTAACACTTACAAACTGAAACCTCAAATTTACCTTGAAATAGAAGACTTCATCTGTGTGCTGTTATACACTAGGTAGAAAGGAGCTTTATTAGAAGTAAACACAGAACAATTGAATGGCAAATAAAGTACCTCAAGTACTTTTTAAAATTAAAGCGCTCTCTCTCTCTCTCGCTCTCTCTCTCTCTCGCTCTCTCTCTCTCTCGCTCTCTCTCTCTCTCGCTCTCTCTCTCTCTCGCTCTCTCTTTATTTATTTATTTATTTATTTATTTATTTATAAAAATAAATATGTGCCTTCTGTAATGCTAGGACCACTTTCATTTCTCCATCTTTGTTCCACTGGGTGCATCTACATGTACAGTTTACTGCTGAGTTACATAATTAGCACCTCAGTAAAATATCACAGTTTACACATGCACCAGTATTAGCATGCAGCAAATTCACTTTACTGTAGGATAGTAATTTACTCTGCTGAAATGCACTTGTAGATAGTGACAGGGACTGGCTAAGGCACAAGAGTACTGAAGTGCAAGGACTACCTACTGCATAGCCCTGCACTTTAGCACCCTTTTGCTCCAACCAGCCTCTCTGCCACCTTTCATTGCCACCTGGAGATTGGGGCTGATGCCTCAGGCTCCTTGTCATCCAGGGCTGCTCTGCCTCTGCTCAAATTACTGCAGTTCCAGGCTTATGTGCAGACACTGTGCCCAGGAGCAGTTTTCTCAGGAGCAAATTACATTTGAGTTTAACATGTTATCTTATTGGCATGTATAGATGCATCCACTAGTTGGCTACATTTTGCCATGTTTCCAGACATGCCTATGGTAGAGATGGGCACTTTAATTTTATACATTGGATAAGCATTGCATCCTCACAACTAGACTTCTCTATCTCAAGACATAGCCACGTAGTTATTAGGGTTGTTCTAGAGTTTGGGCAGTGCTGGGTATGCAGCTTAATAAAAGTGGGGTTTTTTTGTTGTTTTTTGTCTCCCTCCCCCCCCCATGTCTCAGCAAAAGCCATTGGTCGCAAGGCTGGATAATGTATTAAGTAACTAACTTTGTTAATGCTTAAGTAAGCGGATTCTTAACCAAAGGATAAGGTGCAAAGTGCATAATGTGTTGAGTAAAAATAGGATACAGGCCAGCAGTTATTGTTAGGGGACAAAGCAGAAATATGGCCTTGGAGATGGTGCTGAAGTCAGCATGAAAACTAGAAAAAGCCAGCAAGAAACCACAAGTGACCAAAAGAAGATGGGGGTCAAAGTCTTGTACATGTGCTCTTGGCAGACAGCCATGTAAATGAATGAAATGCACAGGCAATACCATGCTAAGGAAGCAAACAGTAAATGGAGGTGGAGCTTGAGATGGGAGAAGAAATGGGTAAAACCAAAGGAGGGACAAGGACAGAGTGAATGTTACTAAGTATGAACCAAGGTGTATAAATGTTGGAAAGAATTATTGTTCAAGAGAGAATGGAGGGAAAAAAATGGATATATGCTCTTTGCAAAATTTAGGACAACAATTGGAGATTAAAAAAAAAACAAAAAAAACCCTTTCTCCTGTTTCCTGTTTTGAAGTAGTACTGGTAGGCCTGCCTTTGGAGCATAGTATTTATGCCTTATCCAATGCTGCTTCCTGAAGCCAACTGACGGTAGCCTGACAGTATATGGGACTAGAAGTATGGGAAACTCCATGTCAGGGGCAACCACCATGTATAGGGCCTTTCTGGCTACTATAATGCTGATGGTGGCAGTGGCTATGTCTGTTCATGTTACATGTTAAACATAATTCCAGTCCCTCCCTCCTGCCAAAGTGAGGCATAATCATAAAATTCCTCCTAACCTCCAACCTAAACTTCCTGGGCTGCAATGAGAGATTATCCTTTCCCTTATGGACTCAGAAAGAGAATCTACCCTCTCTACTACCACCATTTCAGTATTTGAAGATTTATCCAAACTGCCCTCCCCCCCTGCCCCCAATCATCTCTTCTCCAGACTAAATTACCTTAATTCTTTCAGATTTTCCTCAAAGGTCTTGCTTCCTAGGTTCCTAATAACTTTGTCACTCTACACTGAACTCTTTCCAACTGGTACACCTTATTTTCAAAGTGTGGGGCCCATAGTACCCTAGATGAGGTCTTAGCAGTGCTGAATAGAGTGGTGAATAATTTCCCTTGATTTGCAAGTGACACTCCTGTTTATACAATCCTGTAGCAAAGAAAAGCCAACAAGAGCATACTGTTGGCTCATTTTCACCTTCTGGTCTTTAAGCTCCAGATCCTTCTCTGTAGTACTACAACTTAACCACTCATCTCCCCACTCTGTACTTGTGTTTTCAATTCCTCCATCTCAAGTGCAGGACTTTTAAGTCTGTCATTCTTAAATCTCATTTGATTGATAGGCTGGAAAAAATTATCACAATCAAAATCATTCTGTTCTGCCCTGCAGGGTGTCTACCACTCCACCCAACTTGGTGTAATCTGCAGATTTCTTAACCAATCACTCGATCCCATTCTCCAATCATCAAAGAAGATGTTCAACAATACTGGACCCAGGACAGATTCCTGGGAAACCCACTTGATATTTTGTCCCTACTGTGTATTAAGACATTGATAATACAACCAGTTATGTACCCATCCTATAGTATTTCCATCAAGTCTGCTCTTCCTTAGCTTCTTAATGAGACCATCATGGGAATCGCCATCAAAAGCCTTGCTAAAGTCAAAATATAGCATATCCACTACTTCCCTTTCCTCAGAGCCTGTTAGCTTTTCCTGGAAGGAAGGAAATTTTAATTTAGAAATTACTTGCTTTTGGTGAATCTATGGTGGCTGTTTCTTATGACCTTCAGGTACTTCACAAGAGATTCCTTGAGGACCTGCTTCATGATCTTTCCAGGTATTGAGGTCAGGCTAACTAACCTATAACTTCCCAGATCCCTTTTTTCTTCTCTTTCTTAAAAATAGGCACCTATATTTGCCCTTTCCTCTTCATCCAGCACTTCATATGACTTTCACAAGTTCTCAAACAGGATAATATGTAATTCTGAAAATACTTCAGCCAATTCCTGTAGTGGCCAATGATGTATCCATCCAGCCCTGCTGACTTGAACATTTCTAGTTTTTCTAAGTGATCCCTAACCTGTTTTTTCTACTACTCTAGGCTTTTTGTCATCTTTTTTTATTATTTGGCCACTGCACTTTATCTGGCAAAATGTTATCCCCCAATATACTTGAGAAACCTGCCACTGCTTGTGCACTTCTGTTTGTTTCCCTTCCAGCAAATGTCCTAATAATTAGTCCTCCAAAAGAATCAGATCCTGCAATTTGAAAGCTTCTGTCAGGTTTTAAAGAGCCTGGTCTATCTTCACCTGGTTTAGTAGCCTATAGTAGATACCAACTATGAAATCACCCCTGCTGCTCTCCACTGAGACCTGTAGCCAGAGGCTTTTAACAGGTTTACTTTCCATTTCATACTGCACCTCAGAACATTGGCTACATCACTTTTTATCTATAGGGAAAAACCTACTTCACTTTCACCTCTGCCTATACTTCCTGAACAAGATATCATGCCAGGGACTGGGCAACCAGGTAGTCAATCTGTGAACTGGGTCTGGGAAGAAACTGAATCAAGAAACTGGAAGATCAGACAGAGTGCAAAGTCACAGGGCAAGTAAAGTTGAGAAGCCAGGAGATCAAGCAAAGCAGAGTGGAGACAGAGGCCAGAAGGAAGAGTGAGGCATGCTAGGTTTAGGATCAGCCTTTCTTAGATGCTTCCTGTTCCAGTAGAGGGAAATGTAGGGTCAGCTGACCCCAACCAGCCACTTTTGGTGAATGACAAGGCTCTGGAGGCTTCTGGCCTGCCTTGTTCAGTTAGAATGGTCAGCTTCTGGGCATCAGGCTGAGATTTGGCCAAGCCAGTCTGGGTCAGGCCCCAGGTTTGAGGGTGCAGTCTGACATCTATACGCATCCACAATGATACTCCGGTCATGAGAATTCATCTTGCCATGTCTCTACAGTCCCAATTGCATCATAATTACTGTTATTGTATTAGGACCTCCAATTCTCTCTGTTTGCACCTCCTTGTTTCTCCCATTGTATGTAAACATTTTGGGTACCTGAAAATTCTAATGTATGCATGAAAACATTGCTGAGACTTCTGCTATTGCCTCCCCCTACTTAAGCTGTTATCCAGGGCCCCCGCCAATTTTGCCTACTTCTGGATTTTGTCTTGATCCTCTAGCAACACTAGCTTAAAACCCTCCTCGCTCAGTTAGCAAGTCTATGTGCAAAGATGTTCTCCTCTCTTGATCAGGTGGACCCCATCTTCTATTGGTAGCCCACCACCTTGGAACATCACCCCATAATCAAAAACACCAAAATCCTGATGGCAAAACCATCTATGTATCCATGTGCTGATTTCCAAGGTGCATCTACTCCTAGCTGGGCCTTTGTCTTTGACTGGAATGATTGAGAAGAATGCCAGGTCAGCTTCTATCCCTTCACAGGGACAAGCAACATGGGATAGTAGTTAGAAGGCTGGATGAGTCTCAGCAGCTGTGATGTCTCAGGGATCTTGGCAAGGTGTAGAACTCTTAAACCAACTGGTTAGGCTGGCAGATGGATACCTTCATGTCCCACAGGAAGGAGTTACAGATGACTGCCAATTGTCACCTGGTAGAAGTGACCTTGATCCTTCCTTTGAGAATGATGCATGGTTTGACCTTTTCTACCACTGGAATGGTATCATCCAATGCCAGGGATTCATACCTGTTTTCCACCTGTTCAGCCACATGGTTAGAAGAAGACTCTGTTATACTACTGTATGGGGTTTTCTGTTATGTTGCCTGCTTTTGCAGCCAATTTTTTGTGTGTGTGTTTTGTTCCCTCTGCTTCTCCAGAGACAATGACAAGAAATAATAGTTTAAGAGGGATAGAAATAGCAGAAAGAGAGTGAGTTCCAAGCTTTAGATCAAGACAGCAAAGTATCTGACTGTAGGGGAATAAGTGAAAGAGTAGAAGACTCCAGTTTGAATGGAGTTCTGCATCTGGTGTGGTGGGGTTTTTTTTTTCTTTTTTTGTTGCTGTTAGGTTTTTTTTAAGATGGGAATTAGTGCTTGAGCTTCACATGCATGCTTGTTTGGGAGGACGCTTTTGAGAAGATAGTGGTTGAACTGGAGGGAGTTCACATGAATTTCAGGTTCCTGAGTCTGGCAAAGGCGCACACAGTCTTACTTGCCACAACTATATGGAGGGAATTGGTAAAGGAAAGGTGACTGACTGCATGAATCAAGTTAGTGTGGAGATGAAGATTTCTTTTTCCTTTCCTGAAAATGAAGAAAACTGCTAGGAATATGGTGGGGAGAAAGGGAGAGGCCACAAAAGAGAATCCAGAAAAATGAAAAATTTCTCCCACCATTTATTCTTTCTGCTGTAAAATGCTTCACATGAATTCCTTTTCCCATTATGCAACTCCTCCCCTTCTACTACATCCTTCTCTCTTGCCCCCCATCCATTTCATTTTAATATTTAATTTTATTAGGAGATTGCCTTAGAACAGTTTCAGGCAATCCATGGGATTGCAAATACCTACCATTTTGTTAGGGACCAGAGTATGGGCTGTCTGGCCTAGAATGAGTAAAGCCCAGGGCAAGTTCCTAAGAAGTGGGAGGTAGGAAGGAGGTTCTGGAGGAGCTGAAGTTCAGAACTGGAATCAGGAATGCTATCTACAGTCAGGACATACCAAGATCAGGGCCTAAAGCCAGAATAAGAAACCAGACCAGTGTCAGGATAATCCATGAGTCAAACCAAAACCAGGAGTTGAAGCCAGAGTCAAAATACAGGAGCCAAGAATCAAAGCCAGACTCATGCTCCAGCAGAGAGATATTCAGTGCATTCTGGCTAGAAACAGATTTCAGGGCTCAACTGTCAGAATAGTACAAATTTTTTTTATTAGTTAGCATCACAAGAAAAATATCTTACTTTTTAAAATTCTCAGTTTGAAGTGCAGCACTTGAATAGTTTCCATCAGTGGAATATTTCATAGTAGTCTCTTTCTGATTTAAATAAAAAAAGTTATACAAAGACCCTTTGGGTCATAAATATTCTTCATACATCATCAATAATAACAAAGTACCATTGGAATGTTGAGATCCCTTGTTTAGCTTGGTAATTAAAAGGTAAGCTATAATTTTCCAAAAAAGAAAGAAATCAATAAAGAAGCACTGGCAATTTCTTGTGGACATCTAATGTTTTAAATCTCTTCATTTCCCTCTGTCTTTTATGTATAAAAGGTATTCTTCACACTAATTCATAAAGCTAAAAACTCAAGCATCTGAAAACAAACCTATTGAAGTCGAAGGGAAATTTCAATTTGACAAACACTTGATCAAATGGTAAATGTTATAGTTCTTAATCAATCAGAACTTGTACACATTTTTGTGAGAGTATTGCTTCATGAAAGAATGCAGCATTAGGCTACTCTTTCTTCTATGTTGCCTTTTTTTAATAATTTATCTAAAATTATACTTCCCTACTATTTTTTCAGTTTACAAGAAGAAAACAGAGTATTATATCAATAAAATATTCATCAAATCTATTTAAGAGTTAACTATTTTTATAAAATCAGACATTGAATATGGCATTTCCTTTTAAGTTCCACTTTTTTCTTCAATAATGAGCAGATGGGCAGAGGTATGGAGCTCCAGATACCTTTTCAAGTAGCTTATGATCAATCTTCTATTGTCTTTGCTTCTCCTTTCTTGTCTGCAAGCTGAATTTCTTCATTTTCCTTCTATGTTGTCTTTTGGTGCAATGAACCACAACTGGCCACTTAACATCTACATCTGCCTTTCTGTGATCCCAATAGGCCCCTCTCTTCAGTGATTATATTAGGATGGTCTCTGGCCAGCTGCTCTATTAACTTCTTGCATGGTCTTAGACTTCTTCAGATCAGAGACATCCCAGAATGCACTGCCCTTAATTCATGCAATTTGAGGAAAGTGAGCCATCTTCCATGTTTCATTTCCCCTTCTTTCTTTTCATTAGTACTGCACAGAGTGGCCATACAGTATGAAAGGTTGTTTTTTCGTATTGCATCCCAAATATTGCAAAACCAAAGCAGTTTTAACATGAATATAGGTTCAAAAGAAATTATTGTATTTCAGATTGTGCTTCTGTTTGTACATAAACACTGGTAAATTATCACTCCAAAACCATATAACTAGTATAAAAAGAAAAGTGGAATAGAACCACAAATGGAACTAATTTACTTTCTCACATAGTACCTATTTCACAATCAAAAATATATTATGGAAAGGGAAGTTGGATAACAAACTGTACAGGCAGAAAAATAGCATGGAAGTGTATGAGTCTGAAATACTTTTTCAGAAAGGTGTAAAGTACATGGATAAAATTGCTCGATTTTACTTGTGAATATATATGCCGACTATTTTGTTGTTTTTGTTTTTCTTTGTGTTGCTACTCTGTACAGCTGAATGCATACTTAGACTACAATAATTGTGAATCTGTATGGCACTTAACTGAAGCTTATCATCTGATGTTCAATAACGCAGAAATAATAACTTTACTCATCAAATGTTGTGTTCCTTCATCAGATTTCTCTACCCTGCAATTAGAGGGTATACAGGTTTCACTTTATTTATGTAAAAATAATAACTGATTGGAAGAAGACAATTCAGCAATAGGGCTTAAATTTTAAAAGCCACAATTATTTTATCTTTAGCAGCCTACAAAAGAAATTGATTTTAGAGTTTATTCCTTTAAATTAAATGTTGGCATTCTTCCCCATCCACTTGGGTAACTAAAAGCAGTTTCCTTTCTTATGTTTTTGCTTACAGTATTTTAGATAAGGTATATGCTTATATCTGACGTACTACAATCACTATATTTTTTTTTTCCAAACTTGGAATATGCAGTTAGTTTTTTTCCATTTAAATAAACAAACAAACACCCCCCCCCCCCCAAAAAAAAACTGTTTAACTAAAGCATTTAGAAACGTTTGAACTTTTTTTGGGGGGGGGGGCGTCTAGCTAATTGATTATTTTTCAAAAAAGAATTTTAAAAGTGTAATATTTTGAACATTATCTTCTCATGGAAAAAAGTATAGTTCCTTCTTTGTCATTTGAAGCAACTTTCATAAAATTTTGAACTTCAAAATCTGGAGAAGGAACAGAAGTAGTTCTGTTACTGAAACATGGAAAAAAAATCTATTTCTTTTAAAGAGAGATCATTCCTACATTAGCATCATGTGGGATTAAATAAGAGGTGAGTCCCAAGTTGTAATAGCAGTAACTTCCTTTAATATTGACCTCAGGTTTCCTGCTACTGTTTGCAAATCTTCTTGTAGGCTGCTACTCAAAATAAAATAATCACAATAATATGTATGTAACACAATGAACCAATTTAAAGAAGAACATAATTGGGGTGTCACTTGTTAGGGTCACAGACAGAGATGTTGTCCACAGGAACAATAGTCACTTAGGCTGCCACATTTTCTCCAAATTAGTAAATGTGCTGCATCCAATGAACGATAACAATTGGAGGATAAAGTATATTGGAGATCTTAGTAAACAGGAACTATTTGGGGAAGGAATCCCCATAACCACACTTGTTCTGACAAAATAGTCTGATTTACAGGTCTCAGAAAGCTGAGTACAAGATTAAATGGGTTCATACCAACTACGTACTGCAACACAGGTTTTAACTTGTTTTCTGCTCCCATCATTCCCATTATTATGATGTGGGATACAGTGTTTGGCTAAAATTTGCCTAAAAATTGCTTCACAAGCTGTGCTGAGTGGGCAGGTGTGTTGTCAGAGTGAAGTATCCAAGAGCCAGACACCTACTTTTCTGGTCATTTTTCTGATAGTTTCATTCCCAAATCATCAGTTACAATTAAACAACATGAACTAACAGAAATTTCAACTTCTGCTATCTTTCAGGTAGTCAATCCTATCATTTCAAACCAAACTGCCACATTTTCTTCATTTTGTGATGTTGAAGGGCATCTGGAATGCACATCACTTCTGAGCGATGATTATCTTTCTTTTAAACTGACAATACCATTCAAAAACTCTTGCATGGCTCATAGTGTTATCACCAAATGCTATTTTAAGTAATTCAAATGTTTCACTTGCTGTGTTCCTGATTTTTTTTTTTTTTTTTTTTTTCCCCCCAGCCTCCAATTTAACGCATGCATATTTTTCTGGACACACTAATGTAATGAAAGGGGGTGGAAGACGCACAGAATCTGTCTTCAACTGGTAGCCATAGAAAACTGGGCAAACCCTGAAAGTGCAAACCTGTCCAGAGGTGTCCCGACATGCCCAGATAAGTTCAGCAAAGCCACACCCCCCACTCAATACTTTGTACCACAAATACACATTGTCTCAATATTTTTTTAACTGACTTTGTAGTTCTATCCCAGGGGTGGGCAAACTACAGCCCATAGGTCAGATTTGGCCTGCCAGGCACTTCTATCTGGCCTGTGGTGCCCACCAATGAATTGTACCCTGCACAGCCCTTCTGCCCACAAGGGTGTGGGAACAAGGCATCTATGTAAATGCACACCCCCTACCAACATACCCCATTGCACCTCATTCCCACCCTCATGGGTAGAAGGACCTGGCCCAGCCAGCAGCAGTTTCCAGCCAGGGTGGCTGCTGCTGCTACAGCCCCTGTAGGACCTGCTCAGTTTTCCCTTGTGTCTCCCACACTCCTAGTGGCAGGTAGGGAAGAGGAGGGGGCAGGGATGGGGGTGGAGGTGGTGGGAGGGAGCTGAAGCTGGGTGAGAGCACAGAGCATGGGGTTGGGGCTGAAGCTAGTTTGAAGCTCTTGCCCAAGGGGATGGTGGCAGTGTGGAGCTCAGGTGAGCAGGGTGTGAGGGAGGATGAGGGAGTGTGGGGACTCCACACAATCCCTCTACCCCCACCCCCCCTCCAATTGCACACAGTCCCAGCAGGCAGCAGTGGCAGCAGCAACAGCAGGTGGGGACACTCAGGGCTCTTGTGCCCAGTGCAGGCACTGGTGCCTGGCAGCACACAGCTCCAGCCATCATTGCAGATGGGGGAGAGGGGAGCAGCTCTATCACTGGCACTCCCTACCTCACATGAACAGCCCCTATACTTGCACACCATGGTAGGGAAGCCCCATGAACTTGAGCTAGCTATCTGTGCCACTCCTTGCCATGCAGGTCCCAAAACTCCACCGGGAGCTGAGGGGAGCTCTGACCCCTGCTTTTCTGCAGATTCCTAGGACCTACATGCTAGAAGGCAGCACAGGCAGCCAATTCCAGCATGTTTAGCCTAAAGTAGCACTCTAAGTATTGATATACAGAATGGTAGTATTAATAAATAAAGTAGTCTATGGATAGCCTTAGGGCAGCGGTTTTCAACATTTTTCTTTTTTTTTTTCATTTGTGGACCTTGAAAAACTTTGGATAGAGGTGTGAACCCCTTTGAATTATAAGCTTGGGTATTTGCATATTTTTGTTTGGTCATAGTTATCTTCATGAATAGTCTGTAGACACCCAGGGGTCTGCAGACCACAGGTTGAAAAACACTGCTTTAGGGGGTTCAATATTATTTTTTAATTTAAAAAAAAAAGCATCACCATCAATATAAGTAGGAGGCCTCAAAGCACTGAAGGCAGGAGCTGTATAATAGGGCATATTTTTCTGGCCTAAATTACAATTTTTTTTGTTTATAGTTTATTTCAAATCCAGCATCTATGTCAGCTGCATCTTGTGCAGGAAATGATATCAAAGAAATTAACTCTGAATACCCAATTTAGTGTTTTACAAAGGAAAACCATGCTTAAACCAATTATCTCTCCAGGCAGATAGAATTGTAGCTGGAAAACAATTGGGTAGGAGCATCTCATGGAGAATTCAGAATAATCCGATTTTACTAAAGCTATATTAAGCTTCCTGTGTATACAGCATAGAACCCACTGACTTAAGCATGAGACTGAGAACCAAGACCTTCTGAGTTTTATCCTCTTCAGCTGACATTCTTTGTGGCCTTAGGCAAACCACTTATCTTCTCTGTATGTTTCCCTTTTTGTAAAATCTAGGCAATTATCACTTAATTTCTTGGCAGGCATATTGTAAAGATTAATTAGCTAATGATGGCCAAATGCTTTGAAATTACAAATTTGCATTATACTTGCTAAGTATTAATATGCCATGTAAACAGAACTTTTTTTTGTAGAATTTGTATTTTTTTTCTAAAAAGATTATAGTTACTCTACATCTCTCATTATACATCTCTTTCCTTAGCCAAACTTCTGGCTTCTTCCAAGTACTTCAGTACACCAATAGGTTCCCCTGCCAGTGATGTCCAGCATCTTGCTGCTTAAGCCTGGTCCCTGCCAACGATGACCAGTGCCCTACAGTCCTACTGTCCGTGGTGTTGGCTCTGCTAGCCCCAGCAGCACCCTCCACCCCTTCACCCTCATCAGGCTCCAGAATAGCCATGCACCTGCCAATGGGGGCCATGGCATTGCCTGTAGAGGCCTTTCCCAACCCCCTTTCTCCTGTACTCCCCATTCCTGCCCACCCCCAGGACACGCACATGGATGAAATAAAAGAACTTTTTTACCCATCTCCATCTCTCCCCCCTCCTCCCTCAACAAACAGAATCCCCTCCCCCCTATAATCAACAAAGCCCCTCCACTGATGGCTAAAAAATGGTAGTTAGAGGTTTGCTTTTGGGAATTGGCTTATAAGTAAAGTATATATGCATTGGAACAAGGGTCCAGGATAATGGCAAGAGTTAATTGATTTCTAAAGGCCTGTTTCTAAAAGTTTCCACAAGGTCTACTGTCTGACCTGAAAGCAGCAAGCAGACACACAGACTGAGAAATTAAAGGCATGTACCACAGTGTTTCATAACATGAGATGAGGAACTCTGCTGCAGTTGTACCAGGTCATAGTGCCCAACTGCAGAGCCCTTGGGATTTCTGCTGTTGGGGGAGCAGACCAAATTAGGAAGACACCAGTAAAGACAAAATTAGGATGTGTGCATGTGATGGGTTTGTAAAACAAAGGGATATGCTGACAGGACATAACATGGACAGTATAATGATCACAAAGAGACCAGTTGGCAATGTCCAAAAATGAAAAGTCATCACGGAGGGAAAAAGATACAAAAGGAAGGATTTCAGATCCGCAAAGAGCTCCTGAGAGGGAAGCCCAGGGCCACCAGTGACAGAGGGCATACCACCATTCCATCTTGCCCACCTCACTTGTGGGAAGGGGGTAAAGGGAGTGGGCCTTGGCCTCTAGCCTCCAGGCTGCTGACATCTGACATTTAGGAGAGAACCTCAGAGTGAAGAGTGCATACTGGTCAGATATACCTTGACTCTGTGCAGCTGTAGGACTGGTAAACATAGAACTGTTTGCACTAGTCTTATCTGCTATCACTGTGTATCGGTAAAATTCACCTATTCTCAAATAAAGGCCTTGTGGTCAATCTGAGGGTTTGGCTCCACCCAAAACAAGGTATCTGGGTCATAAATCCAGTACCGACATCCACTAGCCTCCCCACCCACCAGCAATTAAAAAAACCCCGAAACCCTAGATACAATATTGTGGGTCTTCAAGCCCAGGTTTCAGGTACCTCATCCTCTGGATGTTCCCTGGGGCTAGGCTCAGGCTGGTCCTCCAGTGGCAGGGTAGACCTTGCACTAAAGTTAGTGCTGAGTCGTATCTACATGTGCGTTAATGTGTAGTAACTAATCACGTTTACAGTGTTTGTCCTTGGCTACTGGGTTCCTGGGATGGGGTACTTAGACCTCCATACCCCTGGAGTTTTGTCCTTGAGTCAGAATTTAGCAGAGACCAGTGGGATGGTAATCAGCTTTATCTTTATTAGGAACAGGATTCAGCAACACACTTACAGCTTGTGGGGAGAACAACAACCTGTCACCCACATACCACACTCACAGGGCATCAGGGGGAATGACTGAAATGTTCCACTGTGGGCCATATACTACATCCCCCTTCTTTACTCTGGGTGCTCCTTCATACGTAATTGAATATTCTACAGTAGCTACTTTAACTCAGAACATTTTGTGATCATGAAGCCAAAAATTGCTAGCACTTTGCTCACCAATGGGGTTTAGCCTTTACCACTATCCTGTTACATAGTCTTTGTACTTCACAGGTAATTTTACTACACATCCACTCCTAGTTTGTGTGGTGCCACTGGGTGTCTCTGTAGGTACTGGTGGACGCTCTGACCAGTAACAAAACTCTTGCTCTTGGTGGTCTGGTTTTACTTCTAATGCTTGTTCTGCTGCCATCTCTTGAAGTGCATCAACTCATTCTGCTGGTACTGATGAGTAATCTTTCCTTAAGTGTCTTCTGTTTCTCCTGTAGACATTACCACTGGAGGTTTTTACTATGTAGGAGTGTGGTTCATCCCTTTTATGCCATAGTGGATGCTGGAACCAGTACTTGTTTGCATCCTTACTTTCTTCCCCTCTTGTAGAGGTGGCAAGAATGCAACTGTGCAGTCATAGTGCATCTTTTGGCATCTTTAAAGGTTCTGCAACTTGTGGGAGACATCTGATGGCAGTCTAGGAGTTAGCATTGCCATTCTAGCAGGGAGGGTACTTTGCAAAAGTTTTCCCATCAGAAGCTGCTCTGGAGAATACTCAAGACTGGTAATAGCCATGTTCCTCAGATTGAGTAAAGCCAGATATAGATCTGAGCCATCCTGCAAAATCATCTTAAACATTGATTTGATGGTTTGAACTGTGCATTCAGCCTGACCATTGGATTGTGGATAACTCTGACTAGAATGGGTGATGGTTATGTCCCATTCGGTAGCGAATTTTTTTGTGTGATTTGCAAATTGCATGTGATCACAAACGATGTTTTTAGATATACCATGGTGAGCAAATATAGACTTAATTTTGGCTATTACCATGCCAGCTGTCTTATTAGGCAGGTGCAAAGCTTCAGGGTATTTGGGGTAATAGTCAACTATTATCAAATAATACTATCCCCGTAGGTCAAAATTGTTTACTGCCAATTTTAGTTAAGGCAGGTCTGTCATTTCATGCTAGTCTTTCATGTGAGGCTTTTTCTGAGTACTGGGTTCGAGCGCTTGACAAGGTGTGCAATTTGCCAATCATTGCTAGATGTGGGCATTCGTCTTTGGCCAATACATGATTTGTTTAGCTCGTGCTCTTGACCTTTGGATGACTTGATAGGGTGAGTGAAACAATGTTAACATGTTGGTGCTTCCACCATCTGGAATGATTATTTTCAGCCCAATCAAAAGCAAATAATTTTTAATCCAGATTTGCTCTCTGAGAGGCCAGTAAGACTTCAGTTCAGGTCTAACTTGCTTCTCCCTACTCAGCCATCCATTAAGATGCTGAACTCTAAGGGCTTGTAGTTCTGTGTCAGCCTTCATGTGCTCCTGTAGCTGCTGGAGCAACTGGCCACTGACTGGCTCTGTTTCAGTCAGACCATGAGCTACGTTTTCTGAGTGGAAAGGATGAGGATCAGGATCGGAGGAGGGGCAAGCATTGTGGCTCTAGAAAGCATGTCAGCCACTAACATGTCTTTGCCTTTGGTATAGAGAATCTGGATGCCATATTTTTGGAGCTGCAACAGCATCCTCTGTAGCCATGCTGGAGCCTTGCTTTGCAAAAATCACTTCCAGGGGTTTGTTCCGACTGGACCCTTACTTGGGTGCCATATACATATTGTTGATTTTTTTGTCAAGGTGAGTGTGAGAGGTAAGCTATGCCCACAAAATAAATCACCATCTCTTGTTTTAATATAAACTAGTTAATTTCCTTTATTTCCCACCTGCCGCAACTTTGATGGAATAAGGTATACAAATAAACACAGTCCTGAAAGATGAGGAAGGTATCATGTCTGCGGTTCAACAAAAATAACTGTTCTGCACAACTATTATATCTCTCTTAGATAAATAGCATCTTATTTATATTTAGTTCCCTCTCTCTTTGAGGAAACTAAATATATATAAGATATAATTTATCTCTTTCTTGGTTGCTTGCCCCATTCTCCTCTGCACAGGTCCCAATTAAATAGCAATCCTAGGTCACCTTGTATTTACTACTGATATCAAAATTGTGGGGTTCTCTTCTCTTTGTTAGTTTTCATCCACTCTCATTCCTTTCTCTTCACGTTTAAGTCTCTGGGATGTTATTCGATGTCTTCAGGTATCGGACTTGCCGACTCAAAGCCCTCTTTTGTTAACTCACTTCAGCTTCCCAGGTAAGTCTCTCTCCAGGACCCTTCTTACATTCCCTTTTCTCTGTCTCATAGTTTCTCACTTTTTCTTATGGTTTACCTTCTTCTCTGTTTCCAGCTAAATCTAGGTTACTTCCCCATTAAATCCTTCTTCCGCTTCTCTCATAGCCAGCACTCTCTCCCTTCTCCCTTCCCTCTGCAGTCCCACCGCTGCTCTCTTTGTTTATGTTTTCATCGCAGTCTCTCTCTCCCCATCCAGGTAGCCCCGCCCCTTTTCTCCTAGGACTGGTTACTAAGGTAAGTTGTCTGCTTTCATTCACTCCCTGGAAGTTCTGTAATGGGGCAGACTTGGTGTCCCGTCACAGTGAGTAAAATTGCCAGAAGTTCAATCTTTGCATAATTTCTCTCATTGTGTTAGAGCTCTCAAAGCATATGCAATTGGCTGCTTCAGCTGAAACGGCTGCTCCCAGGCCATATTTGGATGCCTTGGCTTGGATTTCCAGCTGCTTTTCTGGGTTGAAGTACCTGAGCAAAGGTACCATTGTCATGTTTTACTTCAGCTTATCCAGGGCTTCCTGACACTCAGGTCCCCATTGCCAGATAACATAATTCCTGAGAAGTGCTATCAGTGGCGCTGTCAGGCTGGACTCATGCGGAATGTATTGCACTAAGTACTGAATTGTTCTAAGGAGTCTCTGAAGGACCTTTTTATCTGTTGGAGGAGGCATCCCACTGATGACTTTTACTTCCTTGTCAAACCAAACAGTGACATCTTTTGAGAAGATATGGCCCATATACCTAAAACTGTTGACTAAAAACTCTATTTTGTCCTTATTAAACTTTATTCCTTTCAGATGTGCTCTGTCCAGGACTTGTTTCATGCTAGTATCATGCTTCTCTAGAGTAGCTGCCACAATGAGCATGTCATCTGTGATTATGTGGTTCCCAGAATGTCACCAAAGCACTCATGATTCTTCTGCTGGAATAGTTCACTAGCCAACCTAATATCAAAGGGAAGGTGATTGAAATGGAGCTGCCCCATGGGGTGTTAAAGGAACACAGCTCTGCTGATTCCTTTTCCAATTTGACTTGCCAGTAGCCATCCTTTTAATTGAGAATGGGCAGCAGCTTTTTACCTGACATGCTTTTTTGCATATCCTCTACAGTGAAAATAGAAAAGTTCTGCTTCAATACTGCCTTGTTGAAGTCTTGTGGGTCTAAACAAAGCTGTAGCAAACCATCCTTCTTTGGTGTGATCACAAGGGTATTGACCCAGGGTGTGGACTTAGTCACCTTTGTAATGACTCTCATAGCTTCCAGCATTTTGAGGGTGGTCTTCAATTTTCCTAGGGTTGCATGGGGAATTTTTCTAAACCCATGCACCACTGGTGGTATTGCCAGGTCAACAGAGATGTGATGGGTACAGGAAATTGAACCAACCCTCCAAAAACATACAGGTATAGTTTGAGAAGGTCTGCCTTGGTTACAGGTATTGTCAGGGCTATTCCATGGGCTTTCCTAATGAGGTCTAAGGTGGTGCATGCCACCCTACCAAGTATTGGTGCGTCAGTATTGTTGGTTATGTAGAAAGTTAAATCAGATTCATTAGCACCAGATTAGCAGTGTGCAATGATTGTACCTTTTTGGTTTGCATGCACCACCAAATTCAACTAATGTAATATGCATTTGAGTCTTGCGTACTTTTCCTTGCAAAGCCTTTGGTACATCTCCTGGAACAGTGCTTGCTTCCACTCCTGTATCTTAAAATAAACTGACAAGTCAGCAACCATCACTGTGCTATACTGGGCATTCTGGTTATTAAAGGTCTGTAAGTGCTGCTTTGCGGACATCACACCCATATATAGGATACTGACTCCTTTTGCATAATTTGGAGCCTTTCTCTTTGATTTGCAAAGTGATTCATTCCAGAACACTTGTAACAACTTTTCCTGAAAGCTGGGCAGGGTCTAGGTGTGTGTGTGTGTGTGTGTGTGTGTGTGTGTGTGTGTGTGTTTCTCCACACCTTTTGCGAACTCTGCCTGTTGCAGCTTGACGGATACCTCAATTTGCAGATATCAAATTTAGGTATGATTAGTCTAAGTTAATGTGTATCAAGGGTTCACACATGTAGATGCGTGACCTCAATGCACAGTAACTTAGGCTCATGTGCATTGATGCATTTCATGTAGATGTGCCCTCCATATTTTAGAATGATTCTGATTTCTTCAAAGTATGACTATGTCTTACCCCATCTTTCTCACACAAATAAACAAGAATTACTGCCAGCATAAGGTGGTGTAGGTTCACTGAAGTTAGTGAAGTTACAACAATATTGCAGCCAGGAGTCTAGTCTGAGTTCTTTTCTAGGAGCAGGGAAACCATATGCTGAGTATATAGGAAATTAATCAAATGGTTACTTCAAAGCTAAACATAGCAAGGCTATACAACATTTTTTCCACTTAACTTCCATCTATTTGGTATTGTTAAACTCCTTTTAGGAAGTAAAATACATACTAATCTCTTCTATCTTAAAAAAAATATTATAGGATGAGAGCCATGGCACATTGTCTATAAAATGGAATCCTTTAAACCAAATTGGAATATACTTGTATGCTTTATTATAAAAGATCAATTTTAATTCAAGCATAAGCTGTGGCACTACATGGAGAAAACACTTTATGAAATGCCATGGTCTAGACTACACTGTAAAGTCTGGCCTTAAAAATCTATTAAATCAAACAGTTGGGGGGAAAATAAAAATGCCTTAAACATTCATGCTTTCACTGAGAACAGGTCCACATCCCCTTATGCAGGACCGTGTGCTTGCAGTGGCACAAATTTGTGCCTCTACTTTTTGCTGTTGTGCATGCCCCTGAACATGCACTGCAGTGAGAGGCAAAATGCCCTGCTTTGGGCAAACAGCCCATTTCTTGCTTTTCCCAGCTCCTGGCATGCTGGAGGAACTGAGGTAGACCTAGAGGAGGGTAGACCCTCTGGCCAGCAGCCAGAGTATCTTTCTGGAGGACGCAACCTCCAGTTGCTCTGGTGCACGCTCCTGGAGTGTGCATCATGCCACACTTTTTGCTGTGTTGTTCTTTTTATACTGGGAATTCCCGGTATCAAATTTTGGTGCCCCACTGAAAATTTGCAGCATGACACATGGTTGCACATGTGCCACATGTGGTTTCCAGCACCTCAAGCAGGTCTGAGGTGCTGCAAACCACATGTAGGTGCTCATCTGGAGACACCCCAGAGCTCATACTGCTTTTGAAATCTATGGCTTGAATTTGAATATATTGACATTAATGGCAAAACTTTTTTTTGATTCTATAGTGCAAGCTCATACCTCCTAAAAAGGATAATGACAACAAAGCCTTGTTTTAAGCAGTAGCTCATCCTGATAAACAGTGTATGATGTATTAACATGTATTACTGAAATGATAACAGCTATCTCTAGCCCATTCTTAAAAGGCTATTCCAATATTTTCAATGTTTTTGTTTTATGCTGGATTGCATAATGCATTCCTTGGAAATCCGATGATGTAGGTCACTGAAATGACATGAATATTTCATCACCACTTTAGGACTATTTTTATGAATAAATAAGAATCAGCTGCAAGCACCGATTCTTGGAAGAGATTAGGGTGATCTATTGTGCAGGGGGAAGGGCAAGGGGTTGGTAGGAAGTATATGTTTAGAATAAACTATTATATGTTATAGTTTGATTGTAAATAAAAGATGAATCTCAAATACCCTAGCTGTTCTGAAAAGTTTTTGGGTTAGGTCCAGGTTTTTACTAAATCATTTAACAAGTTATTTCAGTAGTTTGAGAATATACTTAAATTATTCTAAATTGGTAGGGAAGTATTGTCACTGTTTGGTATTTCTAATTTTTTTTTCTCATAAGAGAACCAATAACTGAAGATAGAGTAGAATAGTTTTTTTTAGAGAGAACTAATACATTTTTCTCCCACAATTTCTTGAATTATGAAACCTGCCTTTCTGAATTGTAATTCTTTCATATCATGAAGCACATTAGACTTGTATACCAAAACAAACTCAGTAATGTAGGAATTGTGAAAAATTCAGTTATTTAAGGCATACTTTTTGAGCTTGTCAAATTGTGTAAATAGTACAGAAATAAAAAAGGATCTAATTCATTTCATTGAGCACAGTGTGTAATTTTACTTTTCTCATGATCTGTCAACTAATTTAGAATTGGCTTTAAAATATATTACTTTTTCTGTATTTGTCTTGAGAAGAACTCGTATCATATTAAAATTATTTTGGTATATTTAACTTTTGATAAGAAATCAGATTAATATGGTAATATTAAGTTACCATAAAACTATACTTTGTAAAAAAAAAAATACTGCAGAACTGGGTACTATAACCTTAAAACGAACAAACAAACTGATGTTATTTTTTTGAGAAAGAGAACATAATTTCTACACAAGACATATTGATAGTCTCCGGTTGGCTCTCACAATTATTGTAAGGTGAAAGAGGCTAATATTCCAATAGTTAGTTTTTCTTTCTCTTTTTCAGAAAGGAAGTATATGCATAGACATGTAAACATTCTTATGTTCAGTACCCTTCACTTCAGTGGTTCAGTTCACATCTGATTATAAGTTGCTCTAAATTCAGCCAATGCTATTAAAGGACTGTATTTTAAATCAGTCATATCTTATTGAGGCAATTTATATTGCCCTCATACAAGTGTAGGAATGATTTACAGTAAGTGCCTTTACCTCATAAAATACCTAAATGAGATTTCTGCTTCAAAAATACTTAAATCATACTACTTTCTCATTTATGAAACAATTTATGTTTGCAGCCACGCAAGCATAATGACATCAAAATCTGTTAATTGCAATATCTCCTTTTACATGCTCTTTGTTTATATCCCTGTTTGGTTCAATCTTCTTTTATTGTCTTTTCAAAACTGTATTGTAGATTATGGCTTTGTTTTATTGTAAGAAGTGTTATCTACATCAACATTACTGTTAATTACTTGTCAATTGTATGGGTTGTTTGCTCATTTTTAAAGCTTCCCTTGTGATGACTGACCTTTCTGGTAGAAACGTTTGTGCATGCTATAACACATTTTTATGTTGCGTCTCTAAGCAGCAGCTTGAACCCCATCCGGAGAATTATTCCCATTACATTTTTTTTTAACTGGACTTTAATAATAAATAGTGATAGGATCCAAAAAAGAGTAAATCCCCATTGTGGCTGATATTCTGCAAACCATTATTGAAAGACAGTCCTTGTCCCAAAGAGCTCTCAATATAAATAGACAAGTTGGAGACAACGGGAGAAAGGGAACATTATCTCGATTTTGGAGAGGCAGAATGCAGATAGAGATAGATTTAGTAACTTGACCACCATCACAGAAAGAGTATAGAACAAATTCTCTTAAGATCCAATTCAGTGATATACCCACAAAGCTATATATCTGTTTTAGGTGTTGTGTACTGCATTAGAAAATAGGTTGATTGAGTGAAACTGGCATAATAATTAATGGACTGGTAAAACCTATGAAAGGAGTTGCATGGTTACATACACATCTATCAAATTCTTCCTTGTATTTTTTTTACGTTCAAAATATAACTCTTATTGTTGGCAGTGGAGGCTTATGAGTAGCAGATGGTGCCAAAACTTGTTTCCAGATTTCATAGGAGCTGCAGAATTTTAAACACTGCCTTTCTCTGCAGAAGGCAAGGTAGAGATGCACCTTTATAGACTGATTCAGAGATAGTGGGCATGTCTACACATTGCCTTACAGTGATGTTGCTATGGGGCCATGCTTTAGTACTTACTTTTAGAAGTACTAAAACACGGCATGGTATGGACTGTTACTGAGCCATGTGGGTGTCACACACTTAGATTGTGCAGCTACATCACTATATCTGAGGAATGTGCTGCTATGGCAACATAGCATATGTCGCCACAGCACACTGTACAGTGACATAGTGCAGTGTGTAGATGTGTCCAATGAGTTCTTGCTCCAATTCAGTTAATCTATAAGATGCATTACTACCCTGCCTTCTCCTCAACTTCAGACAAACATAGCAAACTACCTCCCTCTGCTGATGCCTTTCACTATATTAGGTGTGAAGTTAGGTGAGTTACTTAACCTGTGTTATCAGACATACTAGAAAAATGTATCTCATTTTCTTAGGCTATGTTTAAACCATACCTCTGTTTAAACACTTTTGCTTTAAACTACTAGAATATGTTGGCTGGGGGTTTGATCTTTTCATGCCCATACCTGACACACATACACAATTCTGCTAGTGCTTCTAAGACAAGGGCTTAGTTTAGAAACAGCCATGAGGGCAGACGTCTTAAAGTACAGAATGAGATGAAGGTAGGATTGAAAAAGCTATGAATAGGTTTAAGAAAATAGTTTGGGAGTTCAATATAGACCAACAAAATATAGCACCATACTAATGGTTAGTCTAGTTTCTATTTAGAAAATTCATGTTTATACTTCCTACTAAACTCATTTGAATGAGCTTTTTATCACTTTGCTTAGTAAAAGTAGTAGTACATATGCTTATCTCACATGTACTCCATACTATTTAACAGCCCCCCAAAAATTCGTGACCTATGATTTCATTGTTGTGTACCTTATAAGCAATATGTTCTTCATGCATGCAACATTTTTATCCCTGTTAGTTTTCCATGATTTGAAAACATATACTAATTACCATCTCAATTTTATCTCATCAGGTAGGAGTCTTTGCAACTATTATGCAGTGAAACTTCACATTCTTTCAATAAGGCTTACAACTGGGAACTGTACAAAAGTACTGCATGGGCATGAAAGGAGAAAATTAGGAAGTCCATGACATAATTTTAAGATGTGATTGAGAAGGGACAAAAGACCATAAAAAAGGATCTTACATACATGTCACAAGTAAGAGGAAAACTGAAGAAACAAACATGATTAGGGGTCTGGAAGGCAGACTTACGAGGAGAAGCTAAAAGAGGTAGTATTATTTAGTATGGAGGAGAGGAGACTTCAGATATTTGAAGGGAAATTGTAGAGAGGATGGAGGGAAATTTAGGTTGGAGAGTAATGGAAATGTTGACTGTGAGGGTGGTCAAGCACTGGAACAGGCTACCTAGAGAAACTATGGAATCACCATTTTTGAAAATTTCCAAGAGCAGCTTTGCAGATGCTTGGCTGGGATGGTTTAGTCAGGGATGATACTGCCTTGAGCAGAGGGCGCAACTAGATGATCTTGTGAAGTCCCTTCTAGCCCAATTTTCATATTAACTGTATATTCTTTCCTAACAAAGTGTAAGGTTATTTTTTTAATTACCTGGTATGATTGAGAACAGATTAACTTTTCAGTGCAGAGGATTTGCATTACTTTCTCTCATAGGCCATGCTGGAGCAGCCCAGTGAATATTTGTGAGTGTTTGAGATTTTCTTCCACGTCTTGTATGGCCTTTAGGAAAAAAAAAAAGAAAAGACGAATGGAGGCACTGTTCAAAGACAATGATGAGTAGCTGGTGGAGTATGAAATTGTGTCAGTACCTTTAATAATTGTTCAGTGAACATGAAGCTGAGTACTAGCCCAGAGGGAAAGCTGGCCAGCTTATGTACAAAATCAGCCCAAACAAGAACACATATTTATATGTTATACAAGCCACCCTTTTACTTGAGGCCAATTTAGAGACCTACATAGATTTGTCCAAACCAGTCTAATGAAACCAGCATTAGTCACAGGTGAATAAGCTGACCTCATAGCATTTATTTTCCTGAAGTCCTTTCATTATAGTATCTTTGTTCACCACTTCAAAAAAGGCAGTTAGCAGCTAGGAATCCTTTTTCCCCAAGGGGTTTTCTAGGAAGTTGGCATGGTTCCGATCACCATACTTTGGAATAGACAATATTTATGCATTCTAGAGAAGTAGTTAATGGATGCAGTTTATCTTTTATCCATACTGTAGGGTCTGACTGTCAACATGGGACTCTCTTAGAAAAAGGAATTGTTGGTACACTGGGAATACCAAATCACTGACCATGAAGAATTGATTCCTTCCATGAAAATGTTTGTATTAGTTTAGTGAAAACGAGATTAGAGCAAGCTCCAATTTCACACAAGGCAAGTGGAACCTCATGCATTTGTTCCTGATTAATATAGATTATATGAATTCTAAAATAGGAAAACTTGTTCACATTCTGATTGAATGAGCTTACTCTATTTAGGAAAATCTGATGGAATATTAAGTGAGAATGGTACCCCTACGCAAAATGTTAGGTTGATTCCAATCAGAGCTGAGTTCAGGAGGATAAGACTCTTTTAAACCTGCCAACTGACAAAAACACTTTCTGGAGTTTTCCTAAAAACAGAAATCTGTGTCACTATCATGACTTGGAACACATTGTGGCTCCCAGACATGGATGCTGAATGTGTTTCAGTTAATTTCATAGTTAATTTTGGTATTTTCATAGTGGCACTTCCACCTAGAATTTACTAAAACTGCCATCAAATGGCATGCTTGGTGAATTCTAGGTGAAACAAGTAGAGAAAAGGTCCAGCATTTCAGCTTGTATACAGAAGAAAGTCTGATGTTAATCTCAAAAGAAAGTACTAAACAATAATTAAGAAGTGAAGAAATCTTTTAACTCCATTCTATCAGCTAGGCAGCTCAGCAACAAAACAATCTTTTCTATTACTAATGTAGAGTTGACTGTTATATGTCTCTCTAAGGTGGCTAGATTACAGTCCCAGCATAAGGAACTTCATTAAAATATTTTGAATTTCTTTTTCTCTAAATTTCAAAATTTACATTAAAATGAAAACTTTTTTCAGATATTGCAAATGTTTTATTTCTTTTGTATCAAGTGTAGCTTTCATGGGTGCATCCAGATGAGCCCGCATGCGCTTCTTGCAGCGTCTCAAACCCCTTTGAGATGCTGCAAGAGGCATGTGTAGGAATGAGAAAATGTTCCCTGTGCTTCAAGTTTGCAGTGCAGGGGCAAAATTAGACTCCTGGATATCCAGAGGTTTAAAAAACCCTGCAGAAAAATTAAGTAGGGCAGGGCATGATCTGGGACCATGCCCTGAGGCAACTGGTTCCCCCATAGAGACATGTTAGTTGCCAGAGCATCTCTAGTTATTCCTTACCCTGGTGATGAAGCACGCTGCCTGCCCATGCAGGGCAGGCAGCATGCCAGCAGCAGGGAGCTGGGCCCAGGCTCCACTATTGTCAAGTAAGGGGTTGAGCCTGGGGGAAGAGAACATGGGGGAGACCCCACTGGCCCTGCCTGCTTCTCCAGCCCCCCATCCCTTCCCCAGCTGGCCTCATCCCTTCCTCACCTGACCCTACCCCCTGCCTGTCCCCTGAGCCTCCCCAACCCTTTCACTGCCTGGCCCCACCCCAGCATGAGAGAAAAAACAAACTAAAAAATCACACCTTACTGGCAGTTCCAGCTGTCATTGAGGTTACTGGGGCCCTGCCCGCACAGGGCAGGGCAGGGTGACAGGCCCAGCAGCCCCAGCCTGGGCCCTACTGCCACCCAAAGCCCTGTGCTGCCCATGGGGGCTCTGCCAGGAGGCCGCAGAACCGCCACAGCCCCTGCTCAGTGAGTAGAGGTTTTTTGTTTTTTGGGTTTTTTTTAAGTGCCAGAGGCTGAGGTTGTGGGGACAGCCATGGGGGCTGGGGGTGCAAGCATGGGATGGGGCCAGGCAGGGCAGCCATTGGAGGGGGGTTGTAGGAGCCAGAGAGAGATGGAGCCTGGAAGGGCAGCAATCCAGGGGGCTGGGGGAACCAAGTGGATGTGCGGTGGGGCATGGGGGCCCTGCAGGGGGCTGTGGGCCCTGTGGGGTGTGCTGTGGCCCCTGTGGAGGGCAGCAAAATATATATTCATGTATTCACAAATTCATGAAACATGTATTTAGAGTTCACCTTAGTATTATGATAGTGACACTGGTAGTTTTCTAAATTGCTTTAACACTGTAGATATATCAATAAAATACTGTCCAGCTGAGTCTTTGTCTCTCTCTTTATTAGTGGTCTTTTGTTTGACTTGTAGAGGAACATAGATTTTGAGGTATTTTACAGAGTGACTTGGGTTTTTTTTAATGGGGATTTTTCAGTGATCCCTATAGGGAACGCCAGAATCCTGTTAGGGAAACCAGTGTCAGGACCCTGCCTGCTCAGAGCTGGCACTTTGGAACCAGCTGACTGTGGCTGACCTCCTGGCCAGCTGGGGCCAGGAGGACATGTTTTGACAGTTCAAACATCTTCTGGATGATAGCTGCCCAGGTGGCCGGGCAGGGGGCATGCATGGTAGTAGTGCCACACAAAGGCCAACTCTGCAGCCACAGCCCACTGGCAGTTGGCCCAGAGGGGAAGCTGCATCATCGAGATCTGGCATGTGTGTAGCATGTCACAGCCAGGCAGCAGCCCCCACTACCAGATAGCTCCAGTGAGTAAAGTGTGCAGGGAACTCTCAGGGCTGCTTCAGCAGTCCAGCTGGTACAAGGGGTAGTGTCCCCAGGTACCAATTGGCTGGGCCTCAGAAGCTCCTGAGAGCTACTTGCCGGGGCAGCTTTTTGTACTGCTGGGGCCAGCACCTGTGTTCTAGCTCCCCCTGGCTGCAGATCAAGGAGGAGACAGGCAAGGTTACTTTGCCCCAAGTGGCACAATATGCTCCACAACAAAGTGCATGTCCGAGCATGTGCACTGAAGCAAAAAGCCCTGGCTCAAATTTGAACCACTTCTATTTGAGCTGCTGCAAACACGTGTGTGTATGTGTGGATGTGCCCCATGTTGCTATTGAACAATTCTTGAATCTTCTAGGCTTTGTATAGACAAAACAATAGGCATGTGTGCACAGCATTTTAAAGTGGACTAAATGCTTTTGCATTGCTTTAATGGTGTCAGTGTTTGCATGCCTCAGCAGTGTATTACACCTTAATTCCATCCATTGTAGGATATTCTGCAGCATAATGTGCCTTGAATGATGTGGGGCACACCAAACTAAAACTCCTCTGGGAGGTTTTGGTTTGCTGCCCCTACAGCTGTGGAATGAAGCACTGGTCTCTGTGCAGCTCCATGCCTCTGCAGGAAGCTCTGCAGGAAGCCTGGGAAGGCAGGCTCCACCCAAGAAAAGCAGTGAGCCTCATTTTTTTTTTTTCCCCCTGGAGCCTACCTGCCTGCCTGAGCTGTGTGGAGGCCCAGTGCTTCCCGTCACAGCTGTGGTGTCTCCCAGGACCTCCCAAGCCAGGTGTCTGTGGGAAGGTGCCTGAGGAGGGGGCCATCAGTGCTGGGGATGGAAGCATGAGTCCCCCCCACCCTTCCCTTGCAGCCCAGGGACTGCTCTGCCCACTGGCAGCTCACCCTCCCCTCCCCACTGGAGAGGCAGGTAAGTCAACAGAGTGCGTGCATGACACAGGGGTTTAATCATGGTGTTTTTTAAAACCCACTACTTCAATTCAGGGCCCCCATTTCATCCACACACACCCCTAGTGATTATATCTATGAGACTTCTTTGGAAATTAAGTCTCTCTAGTTATGTGACTTGAGCTCATCAGAATTGGTATTGTGGTGAATGGCAAAAAGATTTAGAATGTATTTAATAAATATTGAGAAATATATTAAAATACATTTAATAAATATTGCTAAAGAAAATGGGTACAATTAGAGTATCTTTTCATCACAGAGATGCTCTGAAAGCGGAAACTTTCTAGCATACATGGTATATATTTTGAAATATTGGAGCATACAGCAGATAGTGCGTGGAACCAAAGGTTTTTTGGGGGTTTTTTGGAAGTAATCCACTGGTCAGTGATAAAATTTAATTTTTTTCACATTTAAGAATAAAAACCTTCAGAACATAAGGACTAGATAATTTAAAGGTGACCATGAAGCAAGGAAAATTTTATGGCTAAAATAGATTCAAAAAATAATTTAGGCTTTTTCAGTATGCCAGAATTTCAAAAGATATTTGTTGAAAAGGAAAGATGTTCTACTGAAAGATGACATTTTGAAAGTCAATTATGTCAAGGCTGCTTACTGTTTTGAGGTTATTTTTCTTGGTCCTGAGAGTCTTGGGAGTAAAGTTAGTTATTTATTTGACTAGTGATTTGCAAAGTAGGAAACTCTACCAGGAGTTTATGTAAGAACAGAGACTCGCTACTTAAAAGACAATGTGATTCAGAGTCGATTATAGAAAATCTCTTTTATAGGCATTAAGTATGGGACTAGATATCTGGTATTTGCTGCAAACAACGTATATTTTCTTCTCTTTCATGAAAGGAGAAAAATTGTCATAATATCTCAGTATTGTGATTTTGAGCAGTTTAATACAATGCAAGTTTAATACAATGATGTTGTGGGGTTATTGTGTTGTTATTTTCTAAACAAAATTTTAAAAACATGATTATTAAGGGAAAGTGTGTTCCAAACATATATGTCTTTCCTTTTAAAATCTAAGAAAAAGTCAAAATTCTGGTAAATTTACAATTTTCTGATTTCACCACAACCATTTCCTCTACTCATCCTGTGTGACGGAAAGAGAAACATGACTCTGTAAGACAGTAATACTAAGGATTAGCCAAGACAGCTGAGAAAAAGGAAAAGAAAGGGATCTAAACAGTATTTTGCATAAGAATTTCAAGCTATACACAAGCCTTCCTTTCAAATTCTGCATATTGCATATGCCATTTCTTGGCATACATTAAAATTTATAGTGACATGCTTAAATGATGGAGAGGGCCAAGACATTCTGTTGCGCCTATGAATAAATGAGTAATAACTTGAAATGCGCATTTAAGTTGATTATTGGTTCACAAATGAGCAAATATGGTGACTTTCCAAAATATGAGTTACAACAGGAAGTGAAAGTAAGATCGGTCCCTAGGTCTGCATGTTTTTGACAGATTTGAAATGGTTAAGTTTTGAAAACCATCATAGCCAAGCTTCTCGGAAAGAGCTGATGTTTTGTCAATATTGATTCAGGCTTCTCAGTGTCAGTGGAGTAAAAAATAATAAAGTTCTGTTGCTGCAGGGACATGAAGAAAAGATGTTTGATTGATTCTTCCATTATCCAATGACAGCTATTACAGAGTAGGGAATAAAAATGGCAATTAGATTCTTACATTATAGGACAAAAAAGATTGAAAAAGAAACTGTGCTAAGATTTGTAGTGAGTTGACAAACTGGAGCTTTAGTATGCAAAAACAGGCACTGGAGTGATCAGTCTATCAGACTCATTTTTCACAAGCAAAGAAATGAGTTCATAATTAGTACTTTCACCAGCTAAATATAATGAGAACTGCTGTTTAACTGTATTTAAAATAATAAAATTGTCGAAAACCAGTAGGTTGTAAGCTCTATAATGCTATAAGTAAATGTGGACTAAAGACCTAGACAAAAAATATTACTCCAGTTGAAAAAAAAACTTTTCTAATTTTTAGCTTCAATTTAATCATTAATAAGAGCATTTTTTAGAACATGAAAGAGATGCTTAGTTTTTTGGACTGAAGTACTCGACGTATTGCAGAATTTTCCTTATTTCCATGTGCTACAAAATGGTTGGAAAGGATTATTTTTGGCTCAAAAACAGTTTGGGACAAACTACTTGGATTTGTGGGAACATTAAAAATAAACATTAAAACATGATTTGCAGTAGGTATATATTTTTTTTATTTGAAAAATTCAGAAATAACTTAAAATGTCCATGCCTTGGATTTGTTTTAGGAGCAATATCAATCAAAACAAATGAGTATAATAAATTAGGACTGATATTCCCTGACCTACTTCACAAATTGAGAAAAATGTTGTGTGTGTGTGTGTGTGTGTGTGTGTGTATAATACACACACGCGCACACACACACACACATAATATTTATTTATATTATTTTAACTTGATATTAAATTATTGCTTAGCACAGGACCATTACAAAAATGATTGGTTGTATTGGAAGAGTAGCGACTGAAATAGATTGTAAGAAAAAAAATATCAGCAAACCTATTTACCTTTTTAACTTTAAATGTTTCTAATGTTAGGTAGTTACTGTTTTTTCCTATCATCTAATTAAAATGAATGCATCAGCCTGTCAACTAAGGCAACATTCCGATGCACTTGGGGCACATCTACACATGCCATTAATGCTTATTGCTTCTCAGTTTATTGCTCCCAGGCATGTGGCTTACAAGTGTGCCCAGACCACAGCACATTGAGCCAGATTCGAGCAGCTCAGGCTGGTAGGGGGCCCAGGTGTTAGTCTGCCATCCCTGTGTGCTCCAGCTGGGCTCAGTGTTCTGCAGAGGGGATGGCTGGGCCCAAGGGTGCTTCAGTGTAGCATGAACCAGCAGGCACTCCCCACACTGAATCACCCCAGTCAGCCAGGTTAGCATCTATGTGTGTGCCAGTGCACAGGCACACACACGCACACTCCGTGGCGAGATAGTACTTGTATTTACAAGTACTACCCTAATGTGGAATTCATTAGTGTTGTGTGCCCTAATAGGGGCACAGGTGTAGATGCTGAGATGTTTACTGAACAGTTAATTAGTAAACTGTGCAGTAAACATCTTGTGTGGACACACCCAGATAACAACATACTTCTCCAGTAGTCAACTGAGAACAATGAAGCCATTCAAGTAAGAATACAATACTCAAATTGAAGGATAAATTGGGAGAGAGAAAGCTAAAAGGATACAGGAAGGTCAATAATTTGTCCACTTTCTGCTTGTCATTCCCAATCACAAAGATTTATCTGAATTTTCTAAATTCAGACTTGTCTTTCAGCACAACCCTGGAATTTGTACTTCTTTTGCTTGCCCCTGCTATGAACACGTTCAACCTATGAATCTCTCACTCGCAACTAGTATTTTCATCTGCCACTTCTGCAGTCTCCTGAAGCACGATCAACGTTTGACATTGTTTGTCTTCTAATCAGGTTCATGATTCTTGTATCTGTAGCTTAGTTACAGTAACTCTACAGTTTTAGAAACTTTTATATATCTTTTTGTGTTTATTTCCAGTAAAATACATCATCCCAAAGGAGTAAGTTGCTTATAAGTTGTTTACTAATATGACTGACTAGCACGTCACCAAGGATTTTAAATAGTTGTGATTGTATGAGAGGTTAAAATGATAACTCACAAGATTCTGCATCTAAAGCCCATAGAATAAATGGAAATAACTCTTTGATTTAATTTCCTAAGAAAGGAAAGCAAAAAACATTTGTTTCTACCAGACGTGGCAGCAATAAGTGTGCATTGTATTGTGAACCTATTGACAGCAGAAACTAGTTATAGTTTATCATATTAGATATTCATGTCCCATACCATCAAACAAAGCGAAAGAAACCATAAAAAAAATATCAAAATGCAACTTACAGAAACAACACCAAAATTACTTTGATGTGATGTCTATAGAACATTTTTGTCTGTGAAATGCATAAGAATTATTACACTGTGTCAAACCAATGGCCCATCTAATTTAATATTGAATCACCAATGTTTACCAGGACAAGAGCCTTTGAGAAGCATGTATGAAACTTCATTGTGCACCCCACAAAATAAACTTTCTGTATGGAGGTTTCCTTCCCAAATTCTTTCATTTGGTTGTTGATTTATAGGTTATATTGGCTGTCAAATGTATGTGTATACTACCAAGGTGCCTCTACTTCTAATGCTGCTTTCTATTTCTCACTTAAATCAGAATTAACCTGGTTTCCATCAATAGTTGCAGATTAGAAACAATCCCATGAAGTACCTTCCAATCCTATATCTTATGTTCTTATGTTTTGTACAGTGTAACTTCCCCAAATTTACAGCTCACACATTGTAGGGAAATATTTCAAATATGGGAAATGTTCATCCAGGTCTTTCTTTTACTAAGTTGAAAGCAAACAAAAACAGGACCATTGAGAGATTTGTCTCTAGAATCTGATATATTTTCCAAAACTCTTTCTGTGAAAGATTAAGTATTTTATTCATAAGACATTCCCTATTTTTAAATGTCATTGGCAGGTTCCTTTGAATGTACCTTTAAAACAGACTGTCAGAGCACAAAGTTATTAATACTTGTTCTCTCCTGCTTATTTTATTTAATTTTCAATTTTACCTCATTCAAAATGGTTACCATTTCCTAGAACTTGCACTAGAATCAGAAATACTCTTGCCCTCAGTACATACTACTACTTCACTGTCTGGTAAAGTAACACAACACACAATACATTAAGTTTCTTAAAGTGTAATGCAAATGATATATAATTACAGCCTTGTCTTTCACTTAGCAACATATTACATGTTGAAAACTTAATTTCCACCCATCACAAGCCTGAATATTTACTAATGTTATTGAATATTTAATCGAGGTGTTGCATTACACTGTGAGGAAAATGAGTGTGTAATCTATTCCAAAATCAATTATATGCAAAAGATTCCATGTAATTTTTTTATTACTAGTTATCCCTTGGGCTAGTTATCCCTTTGTGCTTGGCATCATGTGTTGTATCATACACCATTTTCTGTTTGTGATATACAGAAATAGTTTTGTTTCAGGGCTGCAAACTTACTTTTTTTTGTGAAGTACTTTGGAATGAAATATGCAATACAGCTGAAAAATTATTGGATTTAGCTCAATGGTAAATAGTCTGGCAGGAATAGGTCCAACAGGCTAACTCTTTGCTCCCTCTTGAAACTTACTATGTACAGATACTACACTTGGATCAGTCTAAGTTTATCAGAAATTAATCTAAACCCATAACCATAAAGAATTTCAATGCACATAGACCAATCTAAAAAGGGCATAAGTGGTCTAAGATGTACCTGATTTGAAGAACACTTAAACTGGATCAATCTAGGTTAGACCAGTATATCTAACTTCTCTACCAAATGCCTATTGATTCAAGTTAGATTGCTATCATCTAGCATTCTAGCCTCCTCTGTGGCACCTTTAACCCCTCCTTTGCAGGGAGGTGCTCTAGTATTTGGCCTGCCTGGTTGCTCCTGCTAAGCACCCAGTGGGCCCCTCCCCTGAGCTCTCCCAGAGCCAAGCCAACACAGCCCTTCTTCCCCGTCCTGCATCCTGCCTCTGGCCATCTGTCAGCTGCAGGAAGGCAGGGGGAGGAGGCCCAGGGATGTGGGTACCTGATTCCCTGGGCTATGACCCCACACTTTGATGAAGCACCTCACAATATATATGCAAACCTGAAATGCCTAAGCTGGGGTACATCTCCACAAAACCTGACCCTGGTTCCCACATACAATATCTCAGAGACCAGAGCCAGGCAACCTACCATCCAGACCCAAGTATGCCCTTTTCCTCTCCCCAAGCGGGAGCTGATGTGGGCAGCTTGCCTGTGGTGGGCTAGGGTGGTGGGGGGCAAACCATTGGGATTAGGCCTGCATGAAGGCAGCCCTGTGACATCTGCAGCTTGGCCACCAGGGCAGTACCCAGGTCATATGCACTGGGATAGTATGGTTTGCATGGGTCCATGCAACTGGGTCAGTGACCCAGGCAACAGAAAGAAATGTGGACCCCTAGGGGAATGGGGAGAAGAAAGTGGGGAGTAGAAGGACCCACAGCCATTATAAGTCATCCCACTGTTGTGAATAACCCCGAGCCATTTCTTTGAAGGCCTAATAAATGGCCTCGAGCCATCCTCCCAAGACAGAATACACAGGGAGACTGGAAGGTTGT
>JAGPOW010003316.1:26564897-26601161 GCA_030014935.1 Caiman crocodilus | reverse complement strand
CAATAAAAGCTTTTTTTCTTTCAAACTTCCAACTAGCATTCATATATTGGCACTCATGCATGCCGGGCAACGAATTCAGACTTGGGCTGAAGCATAACACCACCAATCACAGCCCTCTCAGGTCATTGTGGCAAAGACCAGAAGGGGTTAGAGGGCATGGTTCAGGGATGGAGGAGCATTGCGGGGAGTGTAAATTGCTCTGCCCTGACCACTCAGTGCAGAGTTTCACACTACTAAATGCTTGATAGGGTTCTATCTTTCAGCACTGGACAGACCAATCGACCATCCCCTCCTTCTCCTCCTCCCTCCCATCCAGGGCTACAGATGAGGCACCACACCCCCACCTCCAGCCTGAGGTAGAGAGCAGCCAATTTCCCATTGTATGGGAACATAAATCTGCCTCATTCACACCTACCTTCCCTATCCTTCAGGGCTCAGCTAATGGGAGAAGTGGAACTACCTCCCAGCTGGCCAGGACATTGGTGCTGAAACAGCCTTCTCCCCACCTCACTTCGCACTCATGGAAAAGCACTAAAGTGTGTATTGAGCTCTGCTGACAAAGTGTTTAAAAACAGGTACAAGTGTTGATGCTCTGCATCCCACCCCAGTTGTTATCACCAAAAACCTGGGTGGATGAGAGGGTGCAGAGGTCAGAGGCAGGGGGTCACATGTAGCTATCTATAAGAACCACTGGAGTTGCAGTACAGCAGGAATGAGAAAAATTCCCCCTTGCCAAATCAACCCCTCTCCCTCCAGTCCAAAAAAACCACAGCTGTGATGGCAGGAATCTCTCATGGGAATTGTTTTTTTAGTTGATTCGGTACCACTGCCAGATTCATCAGATTGTGCAGCATCAAGTGCCTATGGGTCCTATTAAAACCTAGGAAAAAGACTACAGCTCCTGCCTTAGCAGTGTGTTTCTTTCAAGGACATGCCCTACAGTAGTGCCAACTGAGCTTTTAACTTTGCAGTTTCCTTTTCCTTTTGGATTTTCTCCCGATTATGCTTCTCTCTTCTTCCTGTCTTTTTACTAATGCTTTTGCTAACCCTTTCACCACCAGAAACAACCCTTGAAATGTGGTGTATTTCTTAGTCTTTATATCTGGTTTACGTTTTCTCCAAGATGCTGCCCAGGAAGACCATTGCTTACAGAATTTCTTCAAAGCATTTTTGATTATTTTCAAATGTTCCTTTATCTCAAATGGAGGGTCTAGAAACTTCCACCACTCATTTCTCAAACTCCTTCATGGGTTAGACCCACAGTCCCAACCCAAGAATTAGAACATAGTCTGATTCCCTAGTGACCCCTGGACATCCCCAAATCTTCCCCAGTAGGTTTCAACGCTTTCCTAGGGAAGTATAATTTATAATTGGTATACTCAAAAACAAGAGCTTTCACCACACCCACCCAGGATGCCATTAAACTCTTAACAAACTTTAAATAGGGTGGATAGGTGAAAAAATCAAATGGACCCTTGGGTCATTCCAACCAATGTGAGAGATATATTGATTAACTGACAAAGCAAAATTGATTGTGAAGTACAATCTTATGGCATGAGTCTTGACTACCATGAAGTAAAGCTGGCCTGGTTTTCAGGTTCAAGATTCAAATGTAATTCTTTGGGGTTTTTTTATATTCTTTCTTGATATGATCTCTCTGCATGCTGTGGCAGAGCTCTAACCAGTCAAATGGCTAATTGTTATCTTAGTCCTTTGGCTTTTAGTCACTATTTTCTTGAGATGCTGCTCTAGAGCTGCTCAGTCTGTTGACAAATTTCATCTATTCCCACTCAACACATTAGAGACAGCTGCTTTCCTGTTGGTAAGTTTCAGTCACGTATGTTAAAGGGTCTCAATGTCTTGCAACTATGTAATCCCTGTGAACAAGTGTTAGTCACATATGTTGGTCCCAGCCAGGTTTTCCTGATTTTTATCTTTACAGGCCTAGCACATGCAGTAAGTCTGGACCTAAATCACTGTTCCATGTGTCCAGGAGGATCCATTCCTACCAATCAGTGCTTGTGGCACAGGTCCAGAACTGGTGCTTAATGGTCTGGAGGTGGAGCCAGAGCACCCCAGTATTCATGGTGTCCTGGGTAGCCTTTTTTTTCCCATTGGACACATGAAAATTGGTGGCCCAATTCAGAATGTTTGGCTGGCACAGGGTGCAGTAAATTGCCCCATGTAGGATGTCCAGCTACTGGCTTGGGGGAACAAAGCTACATCCTATGGTGACCAACTGCCACATCACATCCAGGTGGGCACACATGATATCCTGTAGGCTCCAGTGAATTTTGTGCAGGACAACAAGCTCCTGGGCCTGTGTTTTTGGTCACAGGAGACAGTATACCATTGTAGGGTCTGGCAATTCTGGGACATGGAGGCATATGCAATTCATGATGTAGGGCAGTCTCCCTGAGGCTTTTCTGGAAGCTTAGGTTGGGGCATGGTGGAGAGTCCACGGTGACAGGCCATGGGGTTGGGGTATTCTTGTCCATGCCTGGCAGCCAATCAATAGTGACTTGGGTGCTCAGCTGTGCTTAACAGTCTACAACAGCTTGAGGAGCCTGCAGAGCATGCTGGGAAGTATGCAGAAGTGCCCCCAGACCTGCAGGCTCCAGCCAGTTCAGGGACCCTATTCAGCACCCCTCCCAAAGGGTGAATGAATGTACTGTTCACTACCAATCTAAACTAGACCACTTACAGAAAACCATGCAACTCAGATCAGTTCTTCCTCAGACTTCTTGACTGTCTGTATACAGCCTATATGAATAAGAATTTCATCCTTAAGTTTTATTTTAAATAAAGGTGAACCTAATGATAGCAGGGTAGCATTTGCCTATAGTAAACAGCTGGCATAACAAATGAAGTACTGATATTTTAATTCTCAGGCCAGTAATGGAAAAGGAATAAAAAAAATAAGCACTGAAAACTAAGAATGTTTTGGGGTTTTTTTTTTCACTTAAGAAGGTGGTGATAACTCCTCTACAATTCTAACTACTGTACATATCTGAGATTTAGTCACCATGGAGACCAAGGCCATGTCTTTGGAAATATGAACCTTGCTGGAATATTATTTTCAAGCACAGCTTTTCTCCCTTGTTTCTCTAAAATAACTAAAATTTACGTGACTTGTATGTTTAACATGTTACTAGAAAACATATTTCAAGTTTTGAATATTTTTGTATGATTTCTGAATCAGGCATTTAGAAGTTTTCAAAATTGGGGCTACTGTACACCACCACTACTTCTATCTAGAATGTGAAAGGACCAGATCTTTATTCCCATTATCCTGATTTGCTAGGGAGTTGGCAGAAAATCCTTTCCTTCCTTCTGTTGGCTTTCTTCCAATGGGAGTACAGGTAATATTCTAGAAAAGACTGCGTAGTCTAGAAGAATACACAGAGCCAAGTCAGTTTCTTTGTGTGACTGCTATGGGCCTGCAAAAAGTGAGGGGCAAAATGAAGGTTGTCTCTAACTTGTAATGAAGGACAGTCTGTACAGGACAATATTGTGAATTCTGACGTAGAAGCTAGTGAATTAATATGGCAGAAAGCAGCATCTAGCTGGCTTTGAATGTGATACCTCAGAGGTAAAGTCGCTACTTAACTTCGTGCTGCTACCTTGCTCTAATTCGATACCCTCGGAGCCTGATGCTGGAGCTAGTGGTGGCTGCTGCTGATAAAGTTAGATATGTTAGTATTTAAGGGTGTAAAACTATGATATTTAGATTACCCTAACCTTGGGTAGGGCCATCTAAATGCCCCAATGTTCAAAGGAATTAAGTCACCCTAAAAATGGTGCACCTAATCTAAAGTTAATTAATCTCATAGGTGAACTAACAGAATGGCAAAGAGTTAACCTGATTTAGCAACAGTTAACAGGCTACTGAAAACCTTTACATACACCAGCACAGTCCCAGGGCTGGGAAAGACCAGCAATTCACTGTAGCTCTGGGGCTTTGCTGTTTTAACCCCCTCACCAGGCTATTTCCACCCCACTCTCAAACTGTAGTCTCTCTGGACTGGGCAGCCCCCTGCACATCTGCCAGCCCCTAACCCTTCCTTTTCTAGCCTTGACTTACTCTAGCTGCCTGCTACTCTACCCAGAAGGCTGCAAAAGCCTATATGCACAAGACCCCAACTTGGGTTTAGGTGACCTAAAGCACGAGTGCTTGGTGAATGTCTGGGCTTTTCCATTCCTGGAGCTGTCCTGTGAATGTGTGCAGGTGTCCACATTGCATTCATATTAAACCACATAAACCTAAGCCAGGTCCTACAGCTGCTTGTTTACACCCAAAGTGATCTTGGCCAGAATCACTAATTACCAGAACTAGTTGCAAGACACTCCATGTCAGTGCACAGCTGTAGTACTGGGGAAAAAAAAGGCCACATACTTACCTGGAGTTGAATATGCACTTATTCAACCTTAATGTAAGTCATACTCCTTAAATACATAAAACTAATAACACTACAGCATTATGTACTGCAGGATCACTATTTACTAGGCTATGCAAAATGGCAGCATTCCATTTTGACCAGCATTTCAACAGAACAGCATTTCATTTCAAATTCCATTTTGATTTGAAACCACTGTTGTTTCATTTCGTTGAACCAGTTTCACTGTTTCACTGCTGTTTTGATGTTTTTCCCATAGGCTGTAATGGGGAAGTACAAAAGAGTTAATAACTTAGTCATTTTTACCCTGATTTGAATGAAACTTGCCACAATGGTAACCCTTTCTGAGTGCATGAACCCAGGCAAGTTTCAAGGAGCTAGGTGAAGGGGTTTCAGGGAAACTGCACCTCAAGGTCTTGAAAGCAAAACTCATGTCACGTGTATGTGTTAAGACAGAGTCGGATCAAAACTGCAGGCTTGCTAGCCACTGTGGGGGCCACAAAGAAGGCTGAGTTTCAAGGAGATTGGTGGAGGGATTTGGGGGAAACTGCACCTCAAGCTGCTGACAAGCAAAACTCGTGATGTGGGTGACACTGTGTGTGTGTTAATGCACAGCAGGGTGAAAACTGGAGGCCTGCTAGCCCCTGCTAAGGCCATGAAGCCTGCCAGCTGTTAAGGAGATAGGTGCAGGGGGAGTCTGGATTTTGGGACCCCGCACCTCTGGCTGCTGACAGGCAACACTCATGACATGGGTCGATGACACTGTGTGTGTGTTAAGGTGCCCTCTCACTCAACTGACACCAAGGCAGAAAGCAGGGCAGTTCAAACAATGCTGCCTTCTATGCAGCTTTTCCATCCCTCCCCCAGAGCCCTGGATTGGAAGGGACCTCAGGAAAGGATGACGGTCGCTGGCCAGCTACACAGTCAATAAGGAGAGCATTCCTCCACCCCCTTCCCCACTTCTTCCACTTCCCTCTCCTTACTTTACTTTCTGTTTCCCTGCAGGCAAGCCCAGCTTGAGCTTTGAAACTTGAACCATTTTAAAAAATTTCAAAATGTTTCAACCTGGCTCATTTTGAAGCTGTTTTGAAGCTCTTTGTTTCATTTTCATTTCACTATTTCAAGCTTGACAAGAGTTGAAACAGTGTCGAAACGAAACTGCTGGCAAAATTTTGCACAGCCCTATTTACCACTCTGTCAATTGTGTGATATTTACAGCCTCTAAATGGACTAGCTCCCAACACTTTCAAAGCTTCTACTGGCAGCCCTTTGACAGACGTTTCCCCATGCTGTTTCTGTCATGGTTAAACAGAGAAGAATTTGTTACAAAGGAGATGGTAATATTTAGTATGAGGTTTCCCAGAATACACATTAATAAAAAAATAGGCAGCAAGGCTAAAAGTTACTATGCCTTTATATGACTTAAGCTCTTAGTCCATATGCAAATGAGCAGTCTTTGTCACAATATAAGCAATAGGCAAAAAATTGGGACTGGCATAATATTCAGTCAAATGAATTATGCATGTATCCAGTATGTGCATATGTAAGTAAAGTACATGGTACCAGCAAGAGGAGTCCCTACCACATTAGGCAATACTATAAATACTGCACACTGATATGGCTGTTTATTGTAGGTGAATAAATATTTCACATGAAATCCTGAATCCATGGGGAGATACGTGTCTGTATACAGCTAACCTGGGCCATTATTTTGTTGTACTGACCACCATCTCATCCCCTTTTTCTCCTCACCCAGAAAAGAAAATATCTTTTTACCATTACAGACTTTCAGAGACAATGTTCTGGGTCTTAGGATAAGCCAGGAAGAAGGAACCTTAAAGCTCTAGCTTCACATGATTTCTGACAAAGCCACCTTCCTTTTCAGCATGAATCTTTAAACCCTCTCCATGGTTTTCCTAGTAACACATTACTTTGTACCTAACATAAAAGATCACCAGTGGCATTCCCTGAAAAAAAATCACAAATTCTCTGAGTGCTCATAGCAGAGGGAGCTGGCCGCACCCCTGCACCTCCCAGATGAACTGCTCGCAGCCCCTTCCCACACCATACCAGGGTTCTGCAGCCACACATTGCAGCCATGGGTCCCTATGCCCCAGCCCTGCCCAACTTCCTCCTTCCCTCCCTATGGGGGCCTCTCCCCCCACCCCCGCACACTTACCTGTGAGAGCTGCTCTCCAGACTGCCTGGCAACCATGTGCATATACATACACATGGCACCCCCTGTCTGACTGCCCTCCTCCCACTCCCTCCCAGCCCCTTGCAGGCTGTAACTCTGCCAGCCTGCAGAGAGTTCTTGGCAAAACAAAAAAACCCCATGGGTTGATCTGCTAAAATGAGAAATCTGTGTTTTCCTCTGGCAAAGGGGAGGAATCTGTTCTACTCCATTTTTCCATGGGAAACTGAAAACTTGGATCCCTGCAGATCACACTATTTGTTTTGATTAGCATTTTTTGGTCAAAACAATTTTTAAAGAAAAATGGCCCTTTTTAATAATACAAATACTTGCAATTTTTTTTCCTTAGAATCTTTTAAGAAAAAAAATTCTACAAAACCCCTATATTTGTTGATTTCTCTAAAACTACTTTATGAATGAAATTAGGGCCTGGGGTATTGTGGCAGAGTAGTGAAAGTGCTACTGATCCAGAACCTTGAACTAAAACCTCACTTTGGACTTGCACCAAAAGACAACTTGGCTATAAATGTGTACCTAGTTATTTGGTGTTTGGAGTCTAAGGTAGATCAATGTGATGCTTTCTGCATCATTCCCTTGATTCTTTGTTGGCTGCAGGCAAAGTTGTACCCTAACTGGGTACAACTACCCATATCCTGGACCCCTTTAGGTTACCTTCGGATATTGGACACATGCATTCTAGTTACAACAGGCTTTGGAATGACTTTGTGTAGGCTCTGGGCAGAGGAGAAGGTTCTCAGTCAGGGAACCTCAACATCCAGGCTGTTGTGAGATCCTTTCAAGCAGGCTGTGTGCTATGAGAAGGTAAGCACATTCTTGTCCAGGGCTGGGAAAAGTATGCCCTGCAGGCCAGATCCAATTGATTGTATCCACTATGGCTGCCCCCATGGTGGTCTGTGTGGGACTGAGCCCTGCCCACTCTTGTCTAGGGCCACCTGCACCATGCTCCTTCCTGCACCTTCCCCCGGACTGCTGTTGACACTGCCCCAGCCAGCATGCACAGCTTCCCAGTGAGGTTGAATACCACCTGCTCAGCCACTTGCAGGTGGCTGATTATCACATCACGCAGCCAGGTGGGTGGAAGATGGCCGGGAACTGGACCTAAAGCCCTGTGCACTGGAACAGAAGCTGCCCAGCTGTAGCTTACCTTCCACCTAGCTGGGTATCTGGTATCCTATGCTACTTGCTGCTCTGAGTGGAACCAGGGCAGCAGGAAGAAGAGCCACTGGAGACAGAGGGAGCTGAACAGTACCTGGGTGGCTGCAGCAATAGATGCAGCAGCCCTGCTGGGAAGCTGTGCATGCTGGCTGGGGCCAGGGCTGGTGCCATCAAGAGGTGCGGGGTGTGGGGCAAGTGCAGTTCGCAGAACAATGTGGGCTTCCCTGGGAGGGAGTGGGTGGGGATCAGCCCCACATGGAGTACTGTGGGGACAGCCACAAACCGGATGGGGGGAGGGGACCACACTTGGCACTGCACTGCACTGCCCAGGTGAGCTCTGTTGCATGCATTCCCTGGCCCCCTCCCAGCTGCCTTCATCCCCAGGTGGCTCCCAGGACCTAGTATATGAACAGTCCCCAACACACACCTCACATCCCCATCATTTACTCACACACACAATATACAGGAGTAAGTTTAGTATATGATTAGTTTTTACCTGTAACTTGTTAAAATGATAGCTGCTGAAAGATTTGTGTGTGCAGCCTTCAACAGCTGACCAAAGCTTGTTAAGTGGCCCTCCAAATTAAATAGTTGCCCAACCCTGTGCTTGTCCCTTTCTAGCTACTCTTTTTTCCATCCTCAGTAAAATGAAGTAAGTGTTTTGGTAAATAACTTCATTTTGAGATGGAGTGCCACTCAATCCACAAACATTATGGAGTGGTGCCTCGAGTCTAAAAAGGTTGAAGAGGTATTTAGAAATTGAGCCAGGAGGCTATAGTAAAAGAAAGTATGGCCACAAGTGCTGTCCTTGACAATGAGAGACAAGGGGTTTTTGAGTTATTTTTCACTCAACCAACTCTATAGTTGGGAGAGAAGTCTGACAAGGTTTTGGGATCATGCTGAAGAAAAACCCTTGTTTCTTGTAAATTTCCTGGACTGTCATGACTACAACACTTCAGCATTTGCCATCCAGATTTTAACTCTGGTAAGGTCACAACTTTTCTACTTAATTCTAGACAAATAATTTAAACCACCATTGCAATGAAGGGCAAAAAGTTAGAAATACTAATCAGTAAATGGCATAAAGCTCAAACTGAGGGTTTCCTACATTGCTTAGTGAAGAATGCCTGTCTCCAGGAGAAAGCATATTTTCCCAAGGTGAGGAAAGAACAGCAGGAGCAGAAGGATATATTTTTTCTTTGTCCCCTTAGGGAGTAGTTTGATGTAGTATGCTGAAGCTAGATGCCTGGGCAGTTAATCTACAGTACTAATAGAACCTTCCAAATGGTTGGTAGGAAGCTAGGAATGAGCTGTAGTGAACACAGCACAGATGAGGAATGGTGATTTTTCAACAGCTCATAACTTGCTTTTTGCTGCCTTGCTTTTTCTCCCTGCCAAATTTCAAGGTCTTGCTACAAACTACAGAGGTAGTACAGCTGTTTGAAAAATGCTTGGAATTTATTTATTTTTTATGTAAATTATTAAGTAACATAAAGAGAGGGTCCCTAACTCTCCTTGCTCACTTCCTCACCCATGAGATTTAAGCTTAGTTCTTGTCCTAAAGATTTTTTTTTTCTGCTAAGGGCCAGATCGTGATAACATTTATTCACAGCAGTAGTTCCAGTAAGTACAATGGGACTATGCCTGTAGGTAAAAATATTCTGATTAAGTTGTTGTTACTATATGTATATGTACATGTATATGTGCATATATATGTAGATATGTGTGTTTGTGTGTGTGTATGTGTACACATATATATATATGTATATGTGTGTATATATGTGTATATATATGTTCTATTATAAATAGTTTAATCTTTTTTTTTTAAATCTGCTTAATATATACGCAAAATGTCATAGAAGGATAAAATACCAAAGGGTCATATGCTAAAACTAAGGATTTTAAAGAGAAGCAGGTCCTGATGACAAATAGCTGAAGAACACTGAGCTGGATTGAGCTAAGTTAGTTTACATCAATTAACAGTGTGATGCTTGAATCTTTTCTTGAAGCTGGTGATTTGTCATGGCTATAGCAATAGCAACACACAATCAGTACACTGATGCTAGAGGAATCGGAACTGTCCTTATTTCTCCTGCTGTATTCTGCTAAACAGAATCATTAAGGGAAATAAATGACTGTTTCTTATATTCCAGGAAGATATTTTTATTGCAGTCTAGAGTTTTATTTATTTTCTCTTGCTGTCAAAATGATGACAGTGTATGTTACATATCATCTGAAGGAAACAGATTGACCATTCAGTGTGGAAGGCTATATCTGCAGAAAACCAATTCTCATGTTCCTCTCTTTGTTTGGTGTGTAGGAAGATTTTTTTTTAAGTTTGGTGTGATTTAATGTTTGTTTTCCGAGGCTTGAAAATTCTTCTCTATTAATTTATAATTTAAAAAATGCATATGCCCTCTTCAGATCAGTTGTTAAGGTATGTGTAATGCTTATCACCATTACGTATTATACATGTTGTCGCAATCTGATCAGCCAGCTACGACCAGGACGAACAGGTGGGTGGTTTAGAACTGACTAGCCAGAGACGCGTGTGGTTAAAAAAAAAAGTTTACTTACGTCGCCAGGGGGTGAGACTGGAAGCTCTTAGTTACAGTTACAAGTGAAGGGTGGGGGAGTAGTCGATGGGGAGCTCGTAACACTAAATATAATCGCTCAGAGGCCTACATAAGGAACGTCACTGTATCACTGACAGGAGGATGCGAAGTGGCTGGTTTGTCACTCCGGAATCTCTCAAAATGGACTCTGTGTCTGTATGTTTTATAGGGGTACTGACATCACTACTAGTAACCAATTGAGTATGAGTTTCGTCTTATTTGGGCTGGCTAGTGGGTGGTATACTTTTGTGACATGAGCATGATTTATTTAGGTGTGACACATGTATTATGAATATTATATTATACATATGTCATGAATATACATATCCCCTTCCTGAACTCTGGATAGATAGCATGCCTAAAAGCTTCTATTCACATGAATTTTAGGATTCATGAAACATCTCACTGTAATTGTGAACATCTTTAAAATATATAATAAAACAATAATAAAATATAAAAGGATCTCTCAGCACCATGGATGTTGAGGTACCCTAAAGTTTTCACCTGTTTTCCAGATTGCTTCAAAACCCTTTATTACAGGGGGTGTCAAACTCACATTGGCCCTAGGCCAGTTCCTGCCTGGGGTGCAGGGGTGACTGCCATGGCCACTGTGGCAGCAGTGATATGGTAGCAGGTCTTGCAGAGGAGGTGGTAGGTTCAGGGGCAGAGGTCTGGGGATGGCAGCAGCAAGCCAACCTCACTGCTGACAGGTTTGGCCAGGAGAGCCAGATACAGAGGCTCCATGGGTCAGATCTGGCTTACACCTCATATATTTCATAACCCTGCTTTGAGTTTACAACTCCATTTCAAAGTCTCAGTACATAGTTTAAAGACATTGATGAATAAATGGTGTAGGATTAGTGCTATTGGCTAGCTGTGGTAAGACACTATTAGACAAATCATAAATTCTTTGTTTCAACTCAAAGAATTTGTGTTCTCGAACTGAAGGCCGCATCAAGCACTGGAACAGGATACCTAGAGAAGTTGTGGAATCTCTATCCCTGGAGATTTTCAACTTGAATGGGATGGTCTAGTTAGGGATGATCCTGTCAAGGCTAGAGACTGAACTAGACCTGTGGAGGCCAACCTTTTTGGCTGACATGATTCCTGCATGCCACTCTGCTTTTCCTCTGTCTGATCTCCTGTTCTGCTTCCTACCCTGTGCTTCCTGCCTGATCTCCTGCTGTGCCTTATGTTTCCTGCCTTGCCTGCTGCTGTGTTGCAAGTCCCCTCCCTGATCTGCCACATGGCACCCATAAAGGCTCTCTATGCCACTTTTGGCAGCCATGCTGAAGGTTGCCCCCTGCCCTTCCCTGTAGACAAGATGAGCTCATGAGGACTTTTCCAACTGTATGATCATACAGTCCTGCTTTAGTAGACAGAAAATAATTTTGCTCACTTATTTATATTACAATTGGGATGGATTTTTATCACTTTATTTTTTCACTTCCCCTTCCTTTACCGAAGGACTGCAGGGGGGAGAGTTGTTGCCCACCTCTATTAGGGTAGCTTGTCATATTTTATGCTCTAAAGATGCACCTGTTTACAAAGTGTTGAATTACAGTATTGTTTCAACTTTTATTTTATATTCAGCCTTATTTAATCATAGCTTAAGTTTTGTATAGCCTTGTTATTATCTGAACTTCTCATTTTTCTGGTGACTGCAATATCTGTTGGCCTTGCCTCTCACAAGTAGGTTATGGCCTTGAGTTTTGCTTGCATGCTGTTTCTTTCCTTTTCTATCAAGGTGAGAAGTTTTTCTAACACAACATAGTTGTGTTAGAAAAAAAACATAGTTTTGTTACCAGCTCAGATTAACTGAACTTGCCACTAACCAGATGAATCATATGAGAGATTAAATGATGGGAAATGTTAATGAAAGGTGAAAAAGGAGACCAATGGACAATACCCAAAGTAAGATGCCAGAAAAAGGCCAAATGAAGATGTGTGCTTGTGATGGGTCTGGTGAACAAAGGAATATGCTGGCAGGATAAAATATGGAAAGTATGCTGACCACAGGGAAACCAATACAAAAGCAAAGAGTTATAAAAAGAGTGAAGTGAAAGAAAAACATAAAAGGGGGAAGCAAAAAAGTTAAATTTAAATCATTTAAATTTAACTTTTAATAAAGTCCTCATAAATTCAGCCTTCAAGACCTCTCTGGATCGTCCTAGCCAATGACCCACCCTTTGCTTGCAGGAACTGATTTGGCCACCTTTTCTGGTGAGCAAAGTAACATCTGGGATTGGGTGACATCATTGTACTAAGTGTTTTTCTCTCTCTATATATAGAAATTGCTAAGATAAGAGTTGTTCTACTAATAAAGTTAGACTTTAATTTTAGGACACTTGAGTTGTCTGTATTTATATTTCACGTCCCATTTAAGGGTTAATTGTGCTTTAACAATCCCTTAGCACTATCTGGTGGACAATGGTGCTAACACCTCATTTCTGTTTGGAACAGTTTTTGAGAAACACTGATATGAAGACATCCACGTGGTCATTTGACTCCATTTTTATATTTTCCATTTTAAATGTTGCTAGTTAAGAAAGAAGAGAGATACTGATGCTTTTTATTTTTATCGCATGGACACCCCTGGCCATGTGGTATAATAAGAAATGCACTTCAGTGAATTGAGTTTGGTCCATAGAGAGGGATGTAGACATGAGAAAATTGAATGGAAACTTCTCTAAGACGCTGAGGTGGAATTTTCATACCTACTAGTTCTATTAATAATACAGCAATTTGTCTCTCTCTACCTGACCTGTCTCCCTCTATCAAATCATGTATTTAATTTTGTCTTTCTGCTATAGTCTCCAGGGTGCCTCACCATCAGGTTGGAAAAATAGTTAGACAAATGCTTACCTAGGATAGACAGGGTTGATCCTACTTTGAGCAGGGGGTTGAACGAAAAGACCTCTTGAGATCCATTCTAAGCCTAGCTGTCTGTGATCCTACTGTAATAAGTTGAATAGTCAGAACTCATTGTTTCCTTTTTCTACTTCCCTTTTATTCATTAATACTAATACAGCAGGAGCCCTCTATGTTATTCAAGCCTATAAACATCATTGGCCAACTTTGACTCCTTGTATCAGATGATTCAGATTTTATCCAGTCTTGACATTTATTTCTCTCATGATTTTCTTTTCCATCTATGCCAGTAACTCTCATCTGAAGACCTTCTTCATTTGCCATTTCCTGGTTTTATCACGTCTCATAGAGCCTCTTAAAACATTGCTGCATGGATGACGTTCCTTTTTCATTATTACAATCATTGCCTTCTGACTAGTTCTCCTTCTCCTCTACGTTTAGTACAGGTTTCTGACATTTAAAGGCCCATTACAGCTCAGTCCTCCTTTATCTTTACCTGATTTTGTGTCTTAGCATAATATGTGCTCCTACCAGCCTTCATCACCATTTGTATCCTTTCCTACAGAAAACTATGTTTTCCAATGCTACTCTTCATGCAGGCAACACCTTCTCTAAAGTCAATATCCTAGCTTCCACAGAATGCTCTTGCAGCACTCACTTCTAATCCAAGAAATTGGCAACTGAGAACTGCTATATTAAGGACTAGTAAAAATGCCTCATATTTATCATTATAATATATGTAAGTATATATAAAATATACCCTATGTACATTACTGGTTTAAAATTTATCTGTGTACACCATTTAGCTGTCCACATATCTAGCTTACATAAATGCAGGTCCCTATTAGCATTTCCCTTCTCCTTTCTTCATTACTACTGATTTGTTTATATACTCACTTATTGCATAGAGCATAAACTGTAAATGCTTTGAGAAAGGAATACTTTGTTTTCTGTGTATGCATGAACAACGCATGCACCCTGCAGCAGCAGGAGCATGGCAGCAGTAAGTAAGAGCTACCGCAGACGTTGCCGGTGCTGTCAGCCGCTGAGGGGGTAAGCCCCAATCAGGAGTTGGCAACCATCCACAGACACTGGTGGCAGTGGCCAGTGGCAATCATGGACTGCCCGCAGATGCCGTCTTTTTGTAGGGGATGTACTGTCATGCTCAGGGGGTGCACATGCACCTGTGTGCACCCGCCTATGTACTGCCCCTGTGTATATGTGAAGAAACACATGGCTTTTATTAGGCACAACCATAATACAAATTTTAACTAATAATAATACATGCAGGTACTACCAATTTTGCCGGGGAGGAAATTATTTTTTTAAATAATTTGTTGAGTGCATTTCAGATTGTGAATGTGATCTATGAAACTGTGTGTGTTCTGGGTCCTGTCTCAATTCTGGAATTTGCTATTTAGTCTAATAAATATTGAGTTTAACCTTTGTAGGTTGCCTGGCTTAAAATATGCCTGGCTTAAAGAAATACAATTAAAACTTAAGCAATTCATATATGATTTTTTTCTTTTTCATTCATATCTGCATATGCAAATGTATGTGCATATACAGAGATATATGAATGTATGTGAAAGAGAGAGATATCTAATATTTATGTTTAATTTTGTCATATTTCTTGTAAAATAAAATGAATACGTCTTAAAAAATTTGAACTGAAAGACTGATGTATTTCATTTTAAAATGTAAAAGCAAAATGTTATGAACTTTTGAATGTTTTACCCTAATTTGGTTTGACCCAAAACAACCTTTTTGTTGAATGAAATAAAAAAAGAATTGAAGAAAAAAGAAAGGAATTTAAAGGAATAGTCAAGGAAGGCTTCACCAGGAGTAAAGCAGAAGATCCACATTTATGGAGATCCACTTTAGCACAAAAGCATTTACAGCTGTTTATCTATGTTTGCCAGAGGAATCCAACTTTGATGCATTTACCTGTCTAATACAAAGATAAATAAGAAGTGTCACTTTGTTTTTGGAGAAAGCAGTGCAGATGCTACCCAAATGAATGAAAAATGACAATTTATAAATTGCTTTATTGGCCATTTGCACTGAGCCAGAATGGAATTTTACCAACTACCAGGAGACAAGGACCCATGCCTAACTAGACCTTGCTGTCACAACTTGTCACTAGAAGCAGATTATTGTTACACTCAGAGGGCATATTGAACTGTGGGGCTATAGATTAATGTTCTCTTTAGAGTGAAGAGTGCTATGGAGCAAGGAGAAGTTGGTTACTCTGCCATCAAATAGATAAGAAGAGTCATGTAATTATAAGACATGCAGAGACTATTTTCAATTGAATATGTTTGTTGTTATTTCATTATTATTATTATTATTTAATTATTGCAGGAATGGGAAAAAAATGTACTGAGCACAAACTCCAGGACTTGTTATATTCCTTTCTGTGCCTGTGGCACAAAAAAAAAAAAAAAAAAAGGATTTTCAGACTTATCTTTAAATGGCAGAAAGATTTTGTTTTTAGCCTTACAGGGTCATGAGACAGACCCTAAAATTAGACTACTCTGATTACCATTTTTTCTGAATCACTGTCACAGATTCTTATTCCAGCATTATTTTGGTAGCTGCTATTTTAGAATGCCACAAAAGCATAACCAGACCTAGGAATTGATGAAAAACTAACATGGACTTAAGGTATATTATCTTGTGAACTGCCAAAAATGTACACTTTCTGCCATCTGTAAATTTAGAATCCCAGCTTTCAAGTGAGCTAAAATATTAATCTTTAACACCAGTGTCCATGAGATATTAGCTGTTCAAATCCACGTGAGAAAAAATTTTCTCTGGTTTTTTTTGGATTGTTTTATTTGCAGGCCACTACAAATACTTTAGGATCAATAAGCCTTTCCAAACACTGCTCCCAGACTACTGATCAGACAGGAGAAAATATCTGTTCCATTTTCAAGACTTTGCTTTTATATCAGGAAGGTAGCTATCATATACATCTATTCGTAATTCATAATCTTCTTGGATCTTATCTTTTTGCTTCTAGCTAACTTTCAGACTTATATCTAGAACAACATTTGTAGCCACCTCAGCCTACAAGTTCTACGTTTATCACGGAAAGGTTCAAAAAATCTCCCATGCTTCAAAATCCAATTAATTTTTTGTTATGCTTTATCTATGCTTTCCAGTGGATAGTGAACTTCTATGGTGGTAAGGACTTGGCTAACAAATGAATAAGGTGAAATTCTGAATTTACTGAAGTCTGGGAGCCATTGACTACACTGGAACCAGGTTTTCATCCTTTTTATTTCCTATCTTGAATTTCCCCTATTCCAGGGAAAAGAATGTATTAACCCCCTTTTTGCTTTTTGCCAGAGAAGACTGGCGAAGAATCCAATCTTATCTATTTCATACTATTTATACTTGTATCCAGGGTAGAAAGTACTTTACTATGAAGATCACAGAGATCTGCCCCAGTTCCTCAAAGTTACTGTGAAACATGAGGGCCAGGACCTAAAAATCCTAATCAGTGTGCTATTCTACACCTCTGCACTTTATAGCCTCTTCTGGAATTCAGCTGAACACCACCTATATGTAGAGATAGCTTTACTGAATGCAACTGAATAATTTTGTATGTTACATTTCCAATAATTTAAAAATCCATATAAAAGCTTTTCATTTTTAATTGGTCTTTTAATGAAAAATGTGTTATCTATAAAGGATTTGAATGGATGTTGTTATGGCTTTTTAGCCAATATAGGGCACATCTAAATGAGATGCATTACTGCACAGTAGATGAATCTATTGCTCAGTAAATTATTTTGCTGCACAGTTGACCACTACCTGTAGTAACAAATTGCTTCCAGTCAGTTAAGGCCCCAGGAGGCTGGGAAAATGTCCCCTCTCCCAGCAGCTGTTTTCCAGCTCCTTGCCCTTAGCTGCTGGGGGAGGAGACAGTTTTCCATCCCTTTGCTTTGGTGCCCCCTTCCAGCCAAGGTTTGGTACCCAAGGGAGCCTGAAACTCCCATTGGATGTTGGTGGCAGAACAGGGAAGGAGTATCTCTTTACAACTGCTCCCATTGGGAGCAAATTTGCTCCTTACAGGCACACATGTAAACACACTTCTGGGGAAAGCTGATTGAACATTAATAGTGTGTGTAGACACACCTATAGTAAATAAGTTATTTTGCTCTATAGCTTGTCTCTATGATGGATGGTAGAATCTCCTAAGCTTTTCATCTTTTTTTCCTGGGTTAGTTATGGTGGAAGAAGAGGGGAAGAAAGATATCTCTGTATCCTTATGTATTAATTTTCTCATTCAGATAAATTGAAAGATTGCCATGATTTAAAAGCACTATGTAGACATCTCCCAGATCAATTACCTCACCCCTATATTAATCCATGAAAGCACAACAAAAGAAATTAACCAGAAATTCACAACATATTACCTATCAACATTGTTTATTATTCCATCTATGGTTAATTTACTTCCTCTCTGGATTCTGACAGTGATATAGGTAAAATGTAAAATAGAATTTTTATCTCCTCTTCTTTCAATGAAGAATGAAATTCTTCCAGCTATCTGCTGCTTGCATGTTTTTAAGTGATGATGTTTGATTGCACTTGTGGATAGTAAAGCAAATATACTCTGCTTAGGATTTTGAACTAGCCAGTCTTTTCAGTTTTGACCTTCTCTGTCATATATTATTTTTTTACAAATACGAACACTTGTTTTTCATTATAGAATACCTCCCTGATCGTCTGTCACGGATAGCCTCCAGTAAGCTACCAAAGTAAAAAATTCTAATTAATTTTTAGTTAATGTCAGGTTTAGGACATAGAATTCTCTGAAATATATTCCTAGGCCAATTTCTGTTCAGGATTTCTGTCTCTGAGAATGTTGACTAATTGATATTGTATTTGGGCTCGATTTATTAAAAAAGGTAATTTTGCCCCTCTTAATTATGCTAATGATTTGTAACTTCATCTATTGGTACAGCATTCCATGGTGACTTTAGATTGCCAAAAGTTATTGAAAAGTAGAGTAGGGCTTTAAATTCCTTTCTGATGTCATTTACCCTAGAAATCTTGTCCTGGAGCAGGTGATGAAAGAAGATGTGGTTAAAAACACACACACCTCAGAGAAGAGTACCTAGCAGAGGAAGTAGAATGTAATTTAGTGGGGATATGATAGAGATGGGATGGGATGGGACTTAGTATGGAACAGTGGTATAAATTCAGTAGGAGGGTCTTTTCTGAAGGATTGGGAGATAGAAAGAAGCAGACACCATGCAAAAAGTTTCCTAAGGAATAGCTTGGGTGGAAAATCCTGGAAGTGGATATGAATTCAAGATATGTTGGTTTCCCAGATCATCACTTATATTACAGATTGCAAAAATTACAGGTCTTCTTTTCTATAAAGTACTTTAAGCATTTACAGAGACTTTTGAAGGCTATTGTGTTAGTGACAGAAACAGAACAAGAGCTCAGGATTAAGCTGGTAGGGGCTTGAAAATTAGTCTGCCATATCCAAGGCAAAAGCTGTAACTGACAAATTATAGAGTCACCCTCTCTGTTTCACCCAACTATTAAATATCTGAGTTTCAATGAATGAATGAATGAATAGTAAAGATCCATTTGATTAAAGAGACTTATTTGTTTTAGCCATTGGTACAGACATTTACTTGGTATGTAGATGACTACCAACATATCAGATGAATTCCCTAACTACTAGGCTCTTAAATATTCTGCAGGTGTAGCTTGTGGATACCTCCTTTCCCCTGCCCTCCCTGACCTTCTCTCTCTCTCTCTCGCTCTCTCTCTGCTTCTCCTATCATGGCTAGGTATCATCCATCAGCAACCCAGCAGCAGCTATTCTTAAAATGGTGTGCCACTGTGGATTCATCAGTGACCCTGCTCAAAAGGCTTTATAAAAGAAGGTCTATGTGGACTATTTCTGGATCAGGTACCAATGGCTCTAGTAGGTTATTCTTTACTATTAAGGGGCATCAGGGCATGATGAACCTGGTGAGCAGGGTGTCTGCCTTCTGCCTCCAAGCCCTTTAGTGCATTATATTCATCAGTGAACACTTCCCCTGGCAATGGGTGGCCTTTGTTTTCTTGTGTTGGAGGGGCAGGTACCTCAACCTCAACCAGGACCTTTTCCTTTGGATCCTAATCATCTCCAAACTTTCTGTTGCAGTTCTGCCTGGGCCTAGTGGGTATTCCTAAGACTGAGACCCTAGGGCAGGTACCTGCAATTTTCAGAAATGCTGGATGAGCCCTTGGTCTGTTACTGTAGCAAACCCCCCAGTTTTTCTTTTTTTAATACATATATATGTATATGATAGATATGCATTCCCTTCCCTTCCCCAATTATCTCTGGCTTTTCTTTCTCTCCTTCTCTATTCCCTATAGACAAGCATAGGCAAGCTCAAACTTAGGATAAGCTTTAATTTTTATTTTGGTAGCAAGTTTTTGGTTTTGGATATCCACTGTTTTATATTTATTATTATTAGGTTTGTATTGATTTTTACTGTTGTATATTGTATTGTTATCATTTTTTTATTGATTTTTATTGTTTCTTTTTAATATTGTATGGTTTAGGCCTCTGCTTGTAAGTGAACCAAAGTAATATCAAGTTTCCATGTTTGTATATCAAGTTTCCATCTTGTGTCCTTTGCCCAGACACCCCCTGTATTGCAACTGTATGAGTCACACACCCTTCCTGTGTAAATTGATTCCCGGATGAATGAGAGTGATTGGGAATGATTGAAATACAATGGTAGCAGGCCTCTGCTACTACTGCCATTCTACTGAATGGCCTGTAACAACCAGGCCATCGCCTCGCATTGATTCCTCCAGGAACCATGGACCTCACCCAGGAACAGAGACAAGAACCCACCATTTGAAAGAAAAAAGACCCTGCAGAACCAGCAACTTGACCGCTGTATCCCAACATTATAGGCACCCAAAACTGCACATCCCTGCATGGAGCACACATGCTCAGTACACTAGGGGCTGACCCTTGCCTGGGCATGCTTCCTGTTGCTAGGGTCACACAAGGTCTGCCCCTACAAAAAGGGGCAGTAAAGACAGACTCCATAGGACACCCTCTCCATCTGAACCAGCACCATGTCACACCACCTATTTACCCAGAGGCCCTGCCCACAACCCCCCTCTAGACAACACCTACTTGACAAGGACCCCTTTCCAGCCTGGATAGGTAGTATCACCCCTAATCCCCTCTTCAACCAAGGACTTGGACTCTGTTTCTCTTCTCTACCTGGACTCCAGCCCTTCCACTGAGTCTTTTTCTCCTGCTGCCATTGTGAGTGCTTGTGTATATGTGTGTGTGAACCAATAACTTCATGGGCTGTGTAGTGTGTTGTCTGTTTAATAAAACTGTTATTTGAACCCCTGAGTTGAGTTTTGCTTTACTATAGTTTGGCCCTGCTCCAATCTCTGCTCCTTGCCCCTCTAACTTCTGTCTCATTTCTCCCTCTCCCACTTCGGGCTCCCTGCCACCCGCAACACCTGTCCTGAGCTCCTCTCTGCCTCCAAACCCCCTGTTGCTTTGCCACTTTCTTATCCCCATTGCCTTTTCCTTTCCCCCTGAGCAACCAGGTTTTGGCCTCAGTTTCTTTCCTGGCTGTCTCCTCTTTGCCACCACTTATCTTCCCTGCCCCCCCATATTTCAGCTGTCTGCCTCAGTAGCCAGACCCAGTCTACCTTAAGTAACCCCAAGCCTCAGTTCCTTAGCTGTCTTCTCTGTAGTCCACTGGTTCTAGTCCTGGTTCTAGCAACTTTCACTTGCTACACTTTAACTCTCTCTCTCTCTCAACAGAACCTTCCCCCAAGTATCTCAGATACCCCAAGCGCACACATACACACTGTACCATCCAACTTAGGAACTTACCTGGGTGTATGTGTAGGTGGGTTGTATGCATGTGAACTGGTGTGTGTGTATATATATGGCATTATGTACATGATATATGAATTAGTGATCTGTGTCTAACTTTTGGGGTGTGTAGTGTATGTGCTTGGATTGGTAATAGGTATGCATGTGCCTTGCCTGATTTGGATATGTATGTGCCTGAGCTGGTAGTGTGTGTGTGTGTGTGTGTGTGTGTGTGTGTATGCACCTACCTGATATGTGTTTTTGAATATGTGCAGTTGTATCACACACTCCTGTCTAACAGAGCAATATTGAGATCCTGAGAGTTGGCCTGACCCCACAGGGCTACATAATCTGGCCTTGTATCAGGTGGGCACAAAGGCTTGCCTGCAGAAACCTCATTGCTTCCTTAGTCCAGTAATATAACAGTAACCTGATCCAACTTCTTGACTCAACCCAGTCTGTCTGGCTCTCAGCAAAAGCCCTAGCCAGCTCTCTGTGCCTGGATTCTATTTGCTTTCCTTTTCTTACACCTCTTGGATGAAGTGAAATTTTTCCTCCTCAGAAATGCATTTACTGTTTGGGAGGGCCACATCTGAATGTGGGCCCTCCCTGAAACAGGTTGCCAAACAGACCCCCTTATTGCTACCTATTTTTCTAGTCATGGACAGTGAAGCGATGAGAGTGATGGGCCTGGTTCCCTGCTGTCCCTGTCCATTTCGAAGGAGATCACTGGTGGGATCGGTTTCAGAATTCTGGGAAGGCTCTGTATATATGGACAATCAAATTATGTCGTGCTTGCATCCTCATTTCCCACACAACTTGGAGCCATCTCCTAGTGGAAGCAGCACAAAAGCAAGCCCACCCAACCTGGTGCAACCTACACAAGGCACCCATCACCAAGAGAAATGGTTACCTCCAGTGGATGTTACTGCATGGGTTCTTTGACCACAGGTATTTTTGTCCCTCACTTAGACTCAGCTAAGTGAGGGACAAAAATGAGGTGCCTGCCTTTTTTGTGAAGAGGAGGTGAACGAGACTTTCTTTTTTGCCGTCCTACACTGCCCCCCCAGCTTCAAACAGTTTTTGCTGCCTTTGGCACCCTTTTTGGCATGTTGGACTTGGACTTCTCTGAAACTGTATTTTTTTCTTTATCATCTACTGAGCAGCTGAAGGGAGCATGAACAAGATAACCCATTTCCTTCTGGGCTAAATAATGTGGTAACTCTGAAAAGCCACAGAAAGAAGCTCACAGGGCTGTCTCAGAACATGCCCTCCAATTTTTCTCTTTCTTGGTCCAGGCACATGTGTTATTTGAGTTTGGACAGTTCAACCTGTAGGAAAATGTAGGCCAGTTTATGTTACATTAGGCTATCAAGGGGCACTCTACAGAGAGGAAAATGGATAGCTAGTCCTAAATGCATAACCCCATGAAGAGCACTGGGAGAGGGGGTTGCAGTCTCTAGTGACACAAGTACTTTTGTTCTGACAAATGTTTCATGCTCAAACTCTGGGAGGGCTACCTGCTTTTGCACTTTCTCCTTTTATTTTTAATATTTTTTAAATAAAGTTTTAAGAACTGTTGATTTCTTCAGGTTTTTACACTGTTTTAATTTGGAAGGGAAATGGTTTTTGCATCCCAGTTTTTCATGATTTGAAAAATATTTTGCACTACCTCCCTTCACAAACTTCCAAATTTATAGCCATTTGCAGATTATATGCCATTTTACCTAATGCTCTTTAGACAGAAACTGGAGTTGTATATTTTCTCCATTTTAAATAGATAAAAAATTACTGTGCCTTTACATTACAAACCAAATTACTAAGATTTATGGAAAAAGATAACGACATATAAAGAACTGAAGCTACCTGTCTGGAAGGAAATTTAAAATCCACTTAGACTTCAATAAAACAGAATATCAGATCATAATAATTTACTGCATGTACTTTATACAATTAGTAGCCTGAGTGCTCTGAATAGCTTATGGATTATACTGGGGAGGGAGCTGAGTTTCATCTTAATTTATGAAGGATGATCTGTTCCATTAATTAATTTAAGAGACTGGCATATGAGACGTAATATTTTACTACTGTTCTAAAAACTTTGTGATAATCAAAGTAGTAGAAGTTCAGCAGCTAACAATTATCTTTTTGTTTATCAGTATTTATTTATGCTTCATCTGTTGATTTAAAGTTGTCATGAAACAGAGGTACTCTTCTACTATGAAATAACTTCTTGGGTTCAAATCTACAGGGGAAAAATGTACATCCTATGAAAAAAATAATAATTACAATGAATTTTCAAGGAGTATGAAGAAGGGAAAATTACGTCTATATTTCCAAAATGTTGTAAATTTACCCATATCCTAAAGGCATAGACCTAAAATGAACTTTCCTATTGATAGATGTGGTAGGGTTTACCATACTTCAGCTGCTCTACAGTACCTGTCCGTATGCAGGGTTTTATTCTGTAGTAAATGGAAGTTAGGGTTGCATATACCCATTCAAGTAAGCTGGGAGAATTCTCCCAGGTTTGCTTTCTGGGTAGACAAACGTACCCCCATCCACATGTACAGACGTTCAAATTATAAGAACAACAAATGTGGAGTGCTTGTAGTCAGAGGAGATCCTGAGCGCACATCTTGGCATACTCTGGAGCATTTGTCTGCCTGGCAACAGATTGAAGCAGTGCATAAGCTACCAGATTGCTCGTGGTCAGCTTGTACTTCACTGCAGCACAATGTGTGGATTGCAAAGGGAAAGTGTTCTGGAGCAGCAGAGTCCAGTGAGTCCAGTCCACTGTCTCCCTGAGGGTGTGGGGAAGATGCTGGAGGAGTATTTTCTCTTTTGAGAGAAGCCATAGCATGTACAGCTATTTACCGTCCCAGGATAGGAGAAATTCTCCTGGCAGTGATTTAACCATGGTTGTTCCCAGGTTATGTTTCTAGAGTGGCCAGTTTTACTCCAGGAGAAAAAGGCTGTACACTTGTAGTTTCTTCTGGAAAACCAGTGACTCTCTCAAGAAGAACTGAATGTCTGTGCAAGCCCTAAATCATATATAATTTACTCACAATAGCAAGCTACTATTGTTTAAATCTAATTTTTCTGCATGGTAAATGTATGCACATGAGTATTTACAAAGAAGGTCTTGTGTGGTAAAACTCCATGTCCTTTTACCTCATAGAATATTTATCATATGTCTTACATATGTGTTCATGATGGATGTGTAACACCTTTTGACAGGGACCTGTTTATTTTAAATTTTTGAATGGGTTAATAGGAGCAGCATAAAGTATTTTTATTCCCACTTTCTGGGATTATCTCCCAAGACCTATATATGTATACTACCTAATAAAAGAAAATAAAATGAAACAAAAAGATATATGTTTATGGTACAACAAAGGCAGATGAGACAAATGGCAGATAATTACTCTGTTGTCTTGGGTGATTCTTCTGCCTCACCTCAGGTTTAGTTGACAAATGATTTAAAATCATTATTTTAAAAAATCTATTAAGAGTTGAGAAGAGTTTATACAAATATCTGAAGCATAAAAACAAATGATTCTTTACCAGCTGCGGTGCACTTTGTACTGTCGTTACTTTCAAGAGAGAATGTCAACTATAAAATTATAAAAGGACAAAGCTGTAACTAAAAAATTAGATTGATGAATGAGTTGAAAAAATGTATTTGCTATTAAAATTGGGCCCAATTTTTGCTGATATCATCAGTTTTGGCTTTGTTGTCTTCAGTGGCATTATCTCCATCTGCTACCTTAAAATTGGCAAAGCACCTGCAAGAAAATATTTTTCACGCATTACAAGAGGAAAAACAATGGATGGGGTGAGGGAAAGGGAATCAATATTTTGCCCCAAGCTGTGAAGGAAGTTTTTCTATGATGATATTAGACTTGTATTAGTCCTGACAATTAGCATTACAACAAAAACATACAACCCTTAAGATTTTATTTAAATACAGTATATAAAAACACCTGTTATAAATGAGAAAAAAAATCCTCTCAAATGGAGAGTGACACTTCAAAAAATACATTATAGTTCTTGGACCATTAGTGTAAAATAGTTGCATCTTTTTTCTATATCGTAGAGAAAAGCAATGAATGAATAATGCATTTAAAGCTAAGCCCTGAGAACAAATGCTCCATCAAAATTACCCCCATTTCAGTTATTAAAAGTAGTAAGTGAATTAGCATAAAGACTATGTAAAAATGGAAGTTTGTTTTTGAATTTTGATTTACAGTAAGTATGGATAATGGAAAACAGTAATTTTTCTAATACAAAGAGGATATTTTTATCAATATTATTCTTTTGTAATAAATTGCATATTTACAGGAACTCCATTATCAGTGTCCCTATGAGACAATATATCAAAATCACATATGTCAATAAAACTGACTTTAGCACCAAAGAAAATACAAATACAGTTGCTTGTTTTCAAATAGTACTGGTTACTCATAAATAATGTTACAGCCATGGGTATGTCATCAGTATAATGAATACATTATCTTTTGTATAGTCTCAATACCAGTAATTGCTAGCTTAAATTCCTTTTAAAGCCACACTTTTTTTTTTAAGAACTGAAAGGAGAAAAAAAATATAAACTTTTCATATGGGCTATCTTTTTAATATTTTAAATATTATCTGGATTCTACTCTACCATATAAAGCTGTTTTTATTTGAATCAATTTATGTATGTCTCCTGAATGAGATATTATCCATGACTCAGCCACTGTTTGACAGAACTGACCATGGATTCCCCTTTCACTCTCTGACAGGCAAGATGGTGACCAATCTGTATTCATGATTTTTCTTGTTATTTGTTTTTTTTTTCCTTCAACCTCTGAACTTGGTTCCTTCTTCGTTCAGAACAACATCAAGAAGGTAATATCCACAGCTATATTTGACTACTATCTCTTTTGAACAGAAAAGACTGAAGATAAAAAGAAGATCCTTCAGGACTACCATGAGCAAGGGTTATAAACAAAACTCACATCTGCTACTATGCTTTCCCCCCTTTTCTGTGCATTGGAAATATTTAAGTGCACTTTACATACAGATAAAAACATGTTTTGTCTTGAAAAGTTTACAGTCTAATTTGTGGTCTACATTGACCAGTTAATGCCTTACTGAGGGAGATTGTGTGAACAAATTATCCTCATCTCACTGAAAACAAAGAGAATGTCCATTGACTTCAAAGGTACAAAATCAGACTTTCAGTTCTTTCAAAACAAGGCAAGCAGGAGGTCATTGAGGGGTGTTTATATCTTGAGGAGAGAAAAGGTTGAGGAAGATTCTGTAGCATACTAGATCTGGAAGGAAATTCCAAGCTCATGGGCATTATGGGAGAAACTAGAAGAATCATCAATGAAAGGTGTCACAGAGCACTTAGGTGCCCTGCTCCTATAAAGAGTGGAAACTGCTAGGGAAAGAGCCCTAGCAGTGAATGGGGAGCCCCAGCTGCTGGTTACCAGGGCAACCAGAGTGAGCTAGAGGCCCACACCTGCCCACGGTCAGCTGACCAGAAGGGGCAGGGCCTGGGTCACATATAAAACCCAGGGCTGAGGCCAGGAGGGCAGTTCTCTGTTAGCAGCCAAGGGAGAAGAAGCTCTCTCAGAGTAAGCAAAGGGGAGAGGCCTGACTGCAGAGGCTGTACCTGATACTGGTGAGGGATGGATACCCCTGGTGCAGCTTGAATAAGGTTATAGCCAGGTGGCTGGAATTTATGTTATAGCCCAGGGGCTTATATTTTGTTTACTGTTTAAGACCAGTGGCTTGGGTGAGGCTATTAGGAGAAGGAGGGGTCCTCACACTGCAGCATTTGGGGTGCACCGATCCCAGTGCCAGGGAGGGCACAGCACTTTGCAGGGCCACAAAAAGCCTGAGTGCCAGAGAGGGCTCAGTGTGAGACAGAGCCACAGAGAGCCCAAGGAGGACCAGGGGGCCAAATTGTAACATGGCCCAGACCAAACAAGATCAGTTCCATCTATGAGGCTTGAGACGTGATAAAGGGGTGGTTGGAGCCATGCATAGCCTATAAGTCTAGGGTGCCCTGAAACACCCATTGTGCCATCTGTCTTGAAGCAGGAGCCACCACAGGTCTGGGAGTTCATAAGGTCAGAGTGTACAGCAAACCATGTCCAAGAGGATTTAAAGGCAGCCTCCCATATATATATAATGAGATATATATTGTATATATGGGAGGCTGCCTGTACACACACATATATTCCATCAAAGATGTGGTAGGTGAGAATCAAGGGTGCCCATTGGGCCAACTTGGCATGGTAAGGGGGCCTTGGCAAGATCACGGCCATCCTGTAGGACCCTGCCCCGTGACAAAAGGATATGAACAAAGGAAATGGGAAGAGGTGTGGAATTAGGTGATAAAATATGAAATGGGTAGGAGCTGGTGACCAGTGTCAACAGCTGGGAAAAGCTGATTTGAACAAAATCTTCAAACTGAGGATGGGGAATTTGATTCAAAAGGCAAATTCAAATTACGGGCCCACTGTTTTTAAAGGAAATGATGAAAATATTCACGGCAAAGATGTTTGTGAGGATTGTAATAGAGTAATGATGATGGCGGCTCACACAAGCTCTAGACACTTCCTTTCATTCATAATCTACCCAGTCCAAACCTTCTATTTCCCATCCTATGTCTAATAAGGTATAATTATCTTTAGGCATCATAAACTTAAATAGGTAGGGAACATATGGGGAAGATATAAAATATAGAGCCACCCAACCAAACACACTTCTCCCCATCTAAACAAGCTAAGGCTTCTCTGATCCTTATCCATGCATTTCCTTGTCAAAAAAACAATGGAACATGACTTGTGGTATTAAAGGTTTCATAGTCTCACTTGATCCAATAGAAGATCCATGTAAAGTACAGGACTTTGGTTTCATTCTTGCAGGAATTGTGTTGCATTCTTGCTATAGGAGTTCCTTGTAAAATAGCATAATTAGGGTGGGACAACTGAAGCAACTGGCCCAGCAACCACTTGAGGAAAAGGGAGGGCACAAAAAAGAACACTGCTGCCACAATTGCACAGTTTCACTGGTGGCATGGTGAAAATAAAAAGTTGCTACTGCCCCTGTGTATTGCAGCTGCCTCTGTCCTTGTGTATCATTACTCCAGCAGTCCACACTAGGTACATCTATACAAGCTACTTTGCTGCGAAGTAGCACAGTTTACTATAGAGTAAGCATGCATGACTATATGTGCATGTGCTTACTGCACAGTAACACCCACTGTGCAAAAGACTTACCTCCATCAGACAAGAAGAGAAACTGGTGGGATGCTGCGCTGGAAGCTGAGCACTGTGCAAGTGAAACCACTGTGCTCCTGCCCACCACAGTGAAGAAGGGGAAAAAAAAAACAACTGCTGAGTCAGAAAAAGCTGGGTTTGGCTCCTACATCAGCCTGGGCACACTTTGTAACAGTGTGCCAGGGCCAATTTATGGGCCAGGACACTGCAGCCCAGCAAGGGAGCAACTGAAAAGACTAGAAGTGACGTCCCCAACTGGCCTGGAGGAGTCAGATATTGAAAGTGGTCCCAACACAGGGACATGGTGGCTACCCCAGGAAGGGGTTTCATTGAAGAGACAAAGCCAGAGATGGATCCATAATTTACCAGAGGAGGCACTGTGGAAGACATAGAGCCACAGCACAGACTGGATATCCATAGAATTAGGGAGAGCAGGTACTGGAAGACAACCAAGCCACGGCATGTACAAGGTGCCACAGAGCACAGTAGTGCTGTACAGGTTGGACAAGTGGGCAGAAAACAACAGAATGCAGTTCAACAAGGAGAAATGCAAAGTGCTGCACCTAGGGAGGAAAAATGTCCAGCACAGCTACAGCCTAGGGAATGACCTGCTGGGTGGCACGGAAGTGGAAAGGGATCTTAGAGTCCTAGTGGACTCCAAGATGAACATGAGTCATCAGTGTGACAAAGCCATCGGAAAAGCCAATGGCACTTTATCGTGCATCAGCAGATGCATGACGAATAGATCCAAAGAGGTGATACTTCCCCTCTATCGGGCGCTGGTCAGACTGCAGCTGGAGTACTGCATGCAATTCTGGGCGCCACACTTCAAGAGGGATGCGGATAACCTGGAGAGGGTCCAGAGAAGGGCCACTCGTATGGTTAAGGGCTTGCAGACCAAGCCCTACGAAGAGAGACTAGAGAACCTGGACCTTTTCAGCCTCCACAAGAGAAGGTTGAGAGGCAAACTTGTGGCTGCCTATAAATTCATCATGGTGGCACAGAAGGGAATTGGTGGGTTTGTATTCACCAAGGCACCCCTGGGGGTTACAAGAAATAATGGCCACAAGCTAGCAGAGAGCAGATTTAGACTGGACATTAGAAAGAACTTCTTCACAGAGTGGCCAAGGCCTGGAATGGGCTCCCAAGGGACAAGGTTAGATAGGCATCTAGCTGGGGTCATCTAGACCCAGTACTCTTTCCTGTCTATGTAAGGGGTCAGACTCGATGATCTGTTGAGGTTCCTTCCAACCCTAACATCTACGAATCTATGAATCCTAGAAATATCAAGGACTATAACTTTTTCCCCATTATCCTTGTGTGTGTATGTGATTATACATATGCGCATAAACAAACACACTTAGATCTTAAACTGAAAGTATTTTAATACTTCTGTATGTTTACAGAGATATTACTACTGCTTCTCTACGTGACAATGTCCAGAAAAGGTGTATGTGTGTACTCATATGTGCATATGCTTAACATTTGCAGTATTTCCATTGATTTGAATGGAAATAATGACCCTCATGTTAAATGAATGTATATTTTCTGGTCTCCCAGTTTTTTACTCTATTTGAAGCAAGCAGAGTACATCTTCAATAGATTTTATTTGTTTATTTTTTATTTATTCATTTATTAACAGGGCTGTGCATTTTATATAGATACCACAGCATAGAAATAAGACACAAAAGTACTCAAAGACCATCTTTTGGTTGTCAGACTTCAGAGATTTTTTTTCTTTGTCCTCTCTTTTAAATTCTTGCAGGTTCCTATTTAGCATTTCCTTCTACAACTTTTTTTCAGGTTCTTCAGAAAGAAATCAGAAATATTTATTCAGTTGAAAAGTGAAAATAGTGTAGATGATTGTGAAAGGGCTATTCCTTAAAAAAAAGTCTTGTGTTGATTTAAATAAAAGAATTATGATAAAATACCTGTTATAAATGAATGTCTAACTTATTTTGAAAACATCTAATGGCTTAGAAATATGAATTTCCTTGCTTCACTTGCCAATAAATCAATTGACAGCTATGTGTGGACGAGTTACTACTGAGTTTGCTTTCAGACCCTCACAGTTTTCTCAGAAGAAAAAGCAATGTTTGACATTTTCTTTCAGTGAGTGACATATTCCAGCAGGATATCTTTATCAACATTGCACTTCAGACAAATCAACATTAAGGACCTTTTGCACACAGATCTGCAGGACATTTCCACATAAATATCAAATGCTGTGTAGACAAATTGAGGGACTGACTTTTCTCATATATTGTAAGCTTTGTTTTTCACTTGCATCTAAACTTTTATTTTTTCCAATTTTGCTCTTGAACAAAAAATGTACAGTAATAGCTCTGTTATCCAGCATCCGCTGGGAATGGGGGATGCCGAATAACAAAATATGCCGGTTAATTGAGCAGCTCAGACTGCTGCTTCTCCCACAGCATCTGGGGCACCCCTCTGTCCCTCCCACCATGTCACCACCTCTCCCACCACATTGCCACCCCTCCTGTGAGCCCTGTGGGACAGAGAGGCGAGCCCCACACAGCCTCGTGCAACCTGTTATGCCCCTGGGCCATGGGGGATCAGCAGCGGAGGCTGCTTTGCCCTGGGCCGTGGGAGCTCAGAGAAACCGAAGTGCCACAGTGAGCACTTCCAGTTTCACTTTTCCTTACAAGCTGGCTTGCCGGTTAACAGATCATCCCGTCTCATAAGGTACTGTTTACAAGAGAGTTTATTGTACCCTAAAATCAAGACGCAGGTAGACAGTTGTGTAGTCTTGATCACTAGATGAAACTGGTGCTTACTACATGCTATCAGTGTATACATTTAGAATTTTTTTCATGAATATAATATTTGCAAACAGTTTTAAAGTGATTATTTAGCAAGCAAGACTATATGTAACAGAAAAAAATTCACATTTAAAAACATATCTCTAAGTCTTCTGCCCCTTAATCAACCAATAGGTAAGAATACCATGCCTTGAAGTATTTCTCAGATGTCTGGTCATGAATACTATGACAGTCATGAAAGACAAATAAAGGTGGTTATAACCTCGAAAGTTGGAGATCAAGTATAGTTACAACAGTATTTCCATCCCCTGCATTTTGCTGTAGACAGTTTTCCACTAGTATCCCTTCCCCCATTCTCCCTTCACAGCTCTATCCAAGAAAGTATGCCCTGTAAATTTCTCAAAACATACAAACAAGCAATGTGTAGATTTACCAGTATTACCATCAATGCATTTTTAAAAAATCTTTTACAGTTGATGTAAGAGGGATTGCTATTTTCATTTTTCATGTCTTCAAGGAAGGAATTGCCAATACAGAAAGTTTCTCAGCTGCAGGACACAATTTCCAGGCGTGCTTGGGCAGACACATGGGAGTGAATGAACAGGGACAGTAAAAAGGAAAGTTTGGGACCAAGAAGAGGAGGGGGAAGAGAAAGGGAAACTGTGGTATTTCTGAGTTCATTGCAACAGAGAAATTGCTTTATTATTTTTCTGTGGTCAAAAGATGAGTGAAAACTAAGAGCAAGCATTTTCTGAGAGGTGCCTTGAGTCTAAAAAGGTTATGGACCACTGATATTTTGTTTGTGTGTGTGTGTATGTGTACACACACACACACACAGGAGGCAGGCGTTGCTGCTGCTTGCCAGCTGTAGTGGGGAAGGCAGGTGCTGCCGCCACTTGCCAGTCAAAGTGGGGCAGGTGGCACAGGGGCGTGGGCACTGCCATAGGGACAGACAAGCCTCTGAACTGCGCTTCATCATTCTCTGAGCTACAGAAAGTCATGAACTCAATATAGTGGAATTCTGACACAATACAACATGACAGATATCTGACTCCCCAGGTACCCCTCCACTTGTACCTGCACTGCTACCTCTCCCCCGCCCCCCCAACCATACCTCACCTCAGCTCACCTGGAGTCTCACAACTCCACTGCAACCAGTAAGCCTCAGGCTTGTCCAAGATGTGATGGGTCTGGGCTTTCCCCAGCCAGGACTGCATGCATGCATGTGGTACCTGGAGGTTATGGTGCCTCCTACCTGGGAATGAGTTTGCTGGTGGTACTGGCACCATCATTGTGAGACCTGTCACCCTCCAAGGTGTCTCTGACAATGAGGTACAACTTGTGTGCCACACAGTGGATTCCAATTAAGTTGGCAGCACAGACTGCCTTTACCATATTGACCTCATTGTCGGTGACCACGAACCTGTGGGTGAGCTCACCCTACCCAACAATCTACCCCTGCACCAAGTAGTTCATGGCCCCCATGGTCTCTGTTGCCATGTGGGATTCATCCATCACCTTGTCTTGAAGGAGAGCCCACCAATGGCCTGACTGGTCACACCAGTGCCATGTGAGGGAGAGGTAGGCGTGATCTCCACATTGGCTGCTCCATATGTCTGAGGTGAAGTGTAAGGCAAACTGCAGACCTGTCTTGCACACCTTCTCCCTCAAGTACTCCCTGCATGTCTTATACAGGGAGGGCACCAGTATCCTGCTGAAGGCCATGCGTATGGGCACTTGGCACTTGTGGCCCTATCATACCATGAGTTGCCTGAACCCTAGCCACTTGGCTAAGGAGAAGGGCTTGCTATTCACAGCAAGCATCCCCCCAATGCTCTGGGTGATCTCACTTGCCCTTGCAGTGCACTTCCCTTTCTATCCACCTTTCCCCATTGTTCCAGGGTGGCCTGCCTCTGCTTTGCGGGGCCAGGGTTTTGGAGCAAGAGGAGGACTTCCCTTTGGGCATGCCTCCCGCTGGTGCCAGGCTGAGGAGGAGCAAGGGCAAGGGGGTGGCATCTATGGAGATGCATCAGCATCCCTGTGGTGTTCTTGTGTTTTGTTCCCTTGCCCCAGCTGGTTTTGGCTCGGCAGTGCAGGCAGATAGTATATGTGAGATCATATGCCAGCTCAAAAAGATTCCAAACCACACTACATGCTCACTTCTGGGGTGTTGGTAAATGTATGAATGCTGCAGTTTTCCCCTCCTCCACGGGCAGAGGCACAGCAACAGGAGGGGTGGACTCAGCTGAGCCTCTTGCCTTTGCAGCCTCTACCTCAGCCTCTTCTGAAGTGCCTTTTAGGGAAGGAGACCTGGCTGTAGGGGAAACTTGAGGGGTGTGAAGCACAAACCCTCCTTCCTTAGAATTTCCCTTGCTAAGGGACTCAGAACCAGCTCCATGCTGAGCTGGAAGGCTCAGCATGTGAAGTGAAATGGGGGTGGAGGAGTGAAATGGGGGTGGATATGGGTGTTGGTGCTGCTGCTTTTTGTCATGGTGATGATGGTGGTGGGGTTATGGCTGGTGCTGTTGAAGGGAATGCAGACTCAGGCACAGGCAGTGGCACTGGTACTGCTCTCCTCTCCTTGCTGCCTGTACTAATGGAAACCTCATACCTGTTTGTTGTAGCAAAGAGTCTGCGTCTCAGTTTGGGGGGAGCGAGAGACTTATGCCTGTCCCTCTACCCCTTCTTCCACTCCTCTCTGAAGGCTTGCCAGCTGGCTTTTCAGCATGCCTCAAAGTGTGTTTCATAGTGTCTTGTCTTTATAAAAGTATAAAAATATATATGTGCCTTCCTCTATACATTCTATATTATAATATGCAAGATATAAATGTATAAAAATAAAAATATATAAATGTATGTGCCTTCTTATAACAATTCTATATTATAATATGCAATATAATTATGAAATTGAAAAGAATAAATCAATTAATATAATAATAAAATAAAAGGGTCTAGAAAGAAAGCAAAAGGTATTGAAGAATCCTACTTGCTAGGCTAGCCAGTAGGAAATTAAATCAATGGTAGTAGTAAACTTTGTTGTCTAATGCTCTTGAGCTTCTGAAAGATAACTCAGTAACTGACCCAAATGCAGAAAGCAGGCCAGTTCAAAAAATACTGTCTTTTATGCTAGTTTTCCATCCCTCCCCCAAAGCACTGGAATTGAAAGGGAGATCAGGGAAGGATCACAGTCACTGGCCAGCTACACAGTCAGTGTCAGAGAAGTCCTTCCTGCTTTTTCCCCCTCTCCTTCCTTATTTTCTGTTTTCCTTCAGGCAAGCCCAGCTTCAGCTTCAAAACTCAGAATGTTTTGAAACTTTTGAAACATTTTGACTGCCCTAGTTTCATTTCTAGGCTGTTTTGAAGCCCTTAATTTCATTCCATTTTTACTGTTGTGAGCATCCAAATGAAACGGCCAACAAAATTTCACACAGCCCTAAAATGCATACATATACATACAGAAAGGACCCAAAGAGTGTGTGTGTGTCTATATACATACATATTTACTAAATATGGTAGCACATACATACCATTGCATACCATTACATCTGTAATTGCCCTTCAACTATTTGAACACTGTTATCAAATCTGGTCAGTCTTCTCTTCTTGAGACTAAATTACACTAATTATTTTATCCTCCCCTCATAAATCTTGCTCCCCAGCTCCCTAGTAATTTTGTCACTCTGTGATGGTCCTTTTCCACTCTATCCACGTCCTTCTTGACAGCTGGGCCCAAAATATGCATTATATTACATATAGACATACATGTATATCGGGGTCAGTGCTTGGTCAAGTACTTTTCCGACCTGCAGCGCGGGTTAGTGGAGAGCAGTGAAGATCACTCCCCTGGCTGGCAGGAGCCAGTGAGTGGGGTCTTTTTTTTTTTTAAGGGATGGGAGCTGGGGTGGTTGGGGCAGCCATGGGTCAGGGTCTGGGAGAGTGGGCAAGGGTTGGGGAGCTCGTAGTATCATAGCATCATAGTATCTAGGGTCAGAAGGGGCCTAGAGCAGGCCATCTAGTCTGATCCCTCACCAATGGCAGGAACGAGTGCCAGGGTCACAGAAACCCAGCCAAGTACCTATCCAATCTATTCTTGAAGGTGCCCAAGGTAGGAGCAAGAACAACTTCCCTAGGAAGCTGGTTCCACATCCTAGCCACACTAAATGTGAAGTAGTGCTTCCTAATGTCCAACCTAAACCTGCCCTCCAGTAACTTGTGACCATTGGTCCTTGTTACCCCTGGTGGTGCCCGGGAAAAAAGAGCCTGCCCTATTTCCTGCTAATCTCCCCTCAGCAGTTTATAGGCTGCCACCAGGTCCCCCCTCAACCTCCATTTACTGAGGCTGAACAGGTTCAGGTCCCTCACACGCTCCTCGTAAGGCCTATTCTGCTGCCTGCATATCAATCTAGTGGCCCTCCTCTGGACCTTCTTGAGGCCTTCTGTATCCCTCTTGAAGTGCGACGCCCACAACTGGACACAGTACTCCATCTGCGGCCTGACCAAAGCCGCATAAAGGGTGAGACTCACCGCCTTGGACTGGCTCAAAATGCATCGTTGGAGGCACGATAGGGTTCAGTTGGCCTTCCCAATCACCATCTGACATCAGCGGCTCATGTTCATCTTGGCATCAACAATGACGCCAAGATCCTGTTCCACCTCCGTGCTAGCGAGAGGGGAGCTTCCCAACCAGTATGTGTGCTGGGGGTTGCTTCTTCACTTATGCATCACCCTGCACTTTTCCACATTAAATCCCATCCTGTTCATGTCCACCCACTCATGCAGTCATCCCAGATCCTGCTGCAGCCTCTCCCTCTCCTCAGGTGTCCCCACTTCAGCCCACAGTTTGGTGTCATCAGCAAACTTGGATAGCTTGCTTTCCACCCCTTTGTCCAAGTCCGCGATGTTGAACAGCACAGGGCCAAGGACTGAGCCCTGGGGAACCCCACTGCTCACATCTCTCCAGGACGAGTAGGACCCATCCACCACCACTCTCTGGGAGCACCCCGTCAGCCACTTTCTGACCCACTCAACCGTGTAGGGGTCAATGCCACAGCTCCCCATCTTTTTAATGA
>JAGPOW010003316.1:26512504-26558603 GCA_030014935.1 Caiman crocodilus | reverse complement strand
TAGGTTGGACATTAGGAGGCACTACTTCACAGTTAGGGTGGCTAGGACATGGAACTGGCTTCCTAGGGAAGTTGTTCTTGCTCCTACCTTGTGTGTCTTTAAGAGTAGATTAGATAGGTACTTGGCTGGGGTCCTATGACCCCAGCACTCGTTTCCTGCCAATTGGCAGGGGGTCAGACTAGATGGCCTGCTCTAGGCCCCTTCTGACCCTAGGTACTATGATACTATGATACTAATGAAATGCATCAGACAAAGAGAGGAACCAACAGAGGGATTCTGGATATATACTGTTGTGGGTCACTATGACCTCGGCAAGGAGGGGGACTGTGCTTAGTGAGCAGTACCACATTTCTTATTCAGATGAGTTGCACTAAATTATCCTTATGGTAGGCTCCCATCAACACATTTGCCAAATATGGACCATGTTTTATATTCATACTCAGTGTTGGCTGCATTTAATCAACTTCATAGTTACTTTTCCATAGCTAAGCACTTGCTGCTTTTGGAAGCAGTTTAATGATAGACAGTGTATCCAGTGAGATTTCCTTGTATGTAATTACAAGACAGGGATCTTTTCCACCCATGCTAACTGGGGGGAAACGTTTTCTTATGTTTTGAGTAAATATAGTGTATCTGCCACCCATTCGTTTACTATTTTAATTGTAACTTATACAACTGGGAATCATTGCTCATAAAAAGTTGTGCACTGGTACACCATGAAAAAAATATATATACAGTTTTAAATATGTATCTTGTACCAAATTTCACCTCAGTCAGGTGACTTTCATGCACAATCTAATTGAATGTGATTCTTTGCAATCCTTTCCCCCCTATAATGTGGATGGTCAGTGTTTCATTTTGGTTTCCCAACTTATAGATTCATATTCATGTTGTAATAACTTCTGTTGCCTCCTTTTATAAGTTCCCTTACTACTTGATAATTGTAACAGAATTCAATCCTAAAATTCTTGGTACTGCTTGCTTGTTAGAACTGCTTGCTTGTTACAACTTTGGCTGCACTTGCAAAGTCCATCACTATTACACTATTTAAACAGAAATGTAGAGACTTTTATTAGTAGCAGCTTCCAGCAATTATCTCTATCATCACAGTCTAGTTGTCTAGATTATACCTTGTCATATTATTTATTAACTTCCTTGATTGCAGCACAAGCTCTATCAAAATGTTTTCTTCTCCTTTCCCTGCCTTATATTATTGCTGCAATCTAAATCTCCATGTTTACTAGCTAGTCAAGTATCTCTTCCCACCATGTGTCTGTCAACTGTCCTATATCATTTTTCTTTGTTAGTCACAGCTTCCAGTTTCCCCTTGTTTGTCCTTCATGCTTCTTGTCTTAGCATGCAGGTATTTTATTATATTTGATCCATGTATTGGTATATGTATTGGTATATGTATATATGTATTGATGTATTGGTATCCTTGTGAGCTACCTGAAGGTTCTTCATTGTCTACTGTTAAAGATTTTCTCACCTTGCTCCTCTTGATCAAGCACTAGGGATCTTATTTACTTAGTAAACTTATTTTAATCAATCCCGCAGACCAAGAGGATAGTACTTCCGTTTTGTCCAAGTACAGCTCATCCCCTTGGCTCTTTCTTGAACACCTTCCATTGTCAGGAAACAAACTTCTCAAGCTTGCTCTGTATATATTCTGCCAAAAGATTCAGGAACCAGGGCACAATCTTGAACTGATCCTTAATGATTGTAAGAAACTTCATCTGTACTTTCATTACAATGTTGTAATTTATTTACTGTTCAGATGAAGTTTGAAATTTCATAGCAGAAAGATAAAGTAAACTTGATTTTATTTTGCTTACCATGCTGACTACAGGGGACCATTGAGATGAAAAATGTATAGATAGTAGATTTAAATAAACTCCATTATATGTGAAAGTAAGTTATGCACTATCTTAAATCATTAATAAAAGCTTTTGAACTATAACTAGATGGCAGTAGAAATCCAACATGTGAAAAGGTATATTCAGGAAAATTATTAAATAAGTGTTTTTAAAAACTTAAAAATTTTTCATTAACAGTTTTTTGAGTCCATTCCTAATTAGACAAGTAAATATTTTTCTCATGAATGCATATATTTGTCAAATGATTACATCCCAATGGACTGTGTTAAAGAAAGCTACTTGAGAAAACTCCAAATATAAGAAATTACTGGGGACAAAAACTCAGATGATATTGCTCATTGAACTTTATTTGTGAGTATTTCAAGATAAGAAGATTATAAATAGCCAATTGCTTTTAAATGTTGTTGTTACATACAGAAAACAATCATGGTTGTAGCTATTGTGACTACCATCACTAGGACCAGGAATCTCTGGGAATATGTTCCACTGAACTCAGAGATCTGCCTCCAGTTTGCCAATGTCAGAAACAAAGACTAGGTAAGAAACTTTAGATTATTCTAGTTTGGCTTGGGGGAAGATAAAATAATTAATGTTACTATTCTAGAGAATGTAAATCAGTCGATCTCTCAAAATGAGTAAGAGGTCATTTGTTGAAATTATAAGGCAAATATTGTAAAAGGAATAAAAGGAAATTATTTCTAAACCAATGTATGATTACACTGTGAAATTCACTGTTAAATGTCCCTATGATGCAAATAGCCAATCATGATTATTAAAAAGATTAGTAGCTGCTTATAAACTAATATTGGATTTGCAGTCAGAAATGGATAAGATAAAATTATAAAGGGTTATTGACTCCTGTATTTTAGATGATAATAATACAATCATCAGCAAGCAATGGAAATGTCTGTCTCTACTAATGCTCTGCTCTTAGTATAGTATGGTACATTTGGTAATGGCCATAATGATAACATTTCGTTACTTTTAAATTTCAAATGAAAGACCCTGATATTAGAGGATTTAATGCATCTTGTAATATCTCTGGGTCATGAATTGAAGCATGTTGTTAGATACTACAATTTGCAGGTGCTATCTCAATGTTAGAGTTAGCACATGCTATGAGCAGTAGTCAGTTTTAGTTTTCACTCAATATTTTACTATAGAGAGAGTAACAGAGAGCTGGGTAGAGCTAGCAGTTGCTGGTGAGTACTCCTTTGAGTTGCTGACAGAAAGCTGGTGAGCAGAAGCATGAGTAGGAGCTATTAACCTTCTTTACTGTCTGGTAGCTTTCCACATCTTCCCTACAAGCCTTGTGGCCCTCACATGGCCCCTGGGGTCCCTGGGGTTCAACAATCATCACCCCTGATCCCTGAGGCTCGCCTGTGGGCCACTGGGCCTCAACCTCTGCACCCAGGCTCACCCTTTAGATCCCTGCTCACCTGCTGACTCTACCTAGATCTGTTACTCTTTCTATAATAAAATAAATAGTGAAAAGTAAGATTTGACTAAGAGTTCCAAAGGGTGCCTTGAATCTGAAAAAGTTGAGAGCCACTGTTTTGAGCCATTGGTAAATAAAAGTTTTAACAATTTTGTCTAGAAATAACCATCTGCATTTTTTATGAAAAATACACCTTTTTATTAAAAATTCTTCATTTCTAAATAGTTACATGCAAAGATTGGTTATCAGGACTCAGAGAAATATAAGTTTAGAGCTGAATGAACTGGAAACCAGAGTGGAAAACATTTCTGAATAGTTATCAGATTTCAAGTTATTTTTAAAAGGATCAAAACAAAAGCCATGTAATCAATAGAAACTTTCAACATTGATTCGACTAAAATGCACAAAAATTAAATTTCACTTTCTTTTAAATCAGACTGAACCTTGTCACTGTGTTCAAATTTTAGCTGACGTGACTAAGCTCTTGGGAGAATAGGAAACTGCCTGCCAATCAAGATCAGTAAAGATGTATTTCCTGTTCACAAGAAGAACACATTACTTAGTAAGAAAAATATTAAAATAGCTCCAATTTTACTAAATTAATATTTAGAAAGATATTTTATTTTTCTGCAACCTTGTGTCTCTTGTCATGTCTATAAATATCATGGCTTAATACTCATTTATGCTATGAGTAATTCACTCTACTCTTCAGGGAAAAGGACTGAAAAAGCTGGTGCCTTCTACCTGCCATAATGTCTAAATTGATTTTAGGACAAATAAGACTCAGTCCCATAAGTCTTCACTGAGGTATTTTTCTCCTTGATTCATTCCACAAATATATTCTGACCATAGGGTTAGAATTTATAATTTAGAACTGTCCCCTAACAGCAGACTGAGGGAGTTGGGAAATAGTCTCTCAAGGAGAAGCTACATAGAAGTCAGCTGGCATGTCTACACAAGACATTTACTGTGGAGTTGCCTAATTAGCTTCACAATAAAATATCACTGCCTACATGTGCAGTGCTATTAGGATGGAGTAAACTAATTAATTCCACCATAGGTTAGTACTGCCAAACATAAGTACTATCCTATGGTGGAGTTATTTACTCTAACACAATGAATGTGTAGATGCTCCAAGCACCCCCTGCCAGCTGGGGCTGCTCCATCCTGGCTCAACATGCTATAGTCCTGGGTACATATGCTAACAGCTCACCCAGGAGCAATAAACTCTTGTATGAACTATACCAGAATTTATTAAATCCCCTTAACAGCACATGTAGATGTGCCCAGCTAGTCAGGGATGGACATAGGGTCTTCAATGATTGCTTACTGCTCCATAATTAAATATATTTGGCATTCTCATTACTGAACACCTGTGTTTATTGAATCTAGTTATCACTGCCTGTTTTCATAAATGGCAAATGATAAATAACTTGAAAGAATTTGAGTTCCAAACTGTAGAATTTGGAAATTGAAAGAAAGTGGAGCAACACAGCCACATAGTAGGATGAGGATGTTTGTAAGGGTGAAAACAGATATCACCTTTTGCGCCCTTTGTTCTATCATAATATTTTTGTGGCAGCAAGAAGGCCAAGCAAATAGATGTCCATTCCCCTTGCTACACCACAGATGCCCAAAATGTGTGACTATGCCAAAGGTGGTATTGATTTGTGCCACTATTTAACAGTAGGTGACACAAAAGGGGTTGCAGCCTAAAGCTCCCTGCCCTCTCCAGCTCGCTTGAACACATGTTGCAGGAGATTGAGGCCCTAATCATGCACACCCTGGGTATTCACAGGAGGGATTAAGCTCCTTAAGCCCTGATATTGCCTGCCTGATTTTCTCTGCTTACTGAAACACACACTCAAGATCACCAGGGTGTTTCTTAGTGAGAAAAGTCAGACATCCTGGGGGCATATCATGGTAAGTGGGAAAAACCAAAGGTTCCTCACTTACAGAGATGTATCCCAGAGGTCCTGGGGGTAAGTCTCAGTGGGCACATCAACATGTGCCTATTAATGTGTAGCAATAAATTTCAGAGCATGTTGAGCTGGTTTGGAGCAACCCTGACTGGCCAGGGACCTGGCGGGGGGCAGCCTGCTAGCCCAAGGCTGCTCCCTTAAGTTCAACGTACTATGGAGGGGCTGGCTAGGGAACAAGGGTACTTCAGTGCATAGCTAGTCAGCAGGCACCCCCTGCACTAAAGCACCCTCATGCCTCAAGCACATCTACATGTGCACTGCTGCAGAGTTTTTAGTTACAAGTACTATTCTGCTGTGGAATAATTTAATCTGCTCTGGCCTAATAAGGACACACTTGTAGATCCTGATCTGTTTACTGCACAGCTAGTCAACTGCACAAGTACACGTCTTGTGTAGGTGTGCCCAGTAAGTGAGGAAAGCTAGGAGGACACTCCTAGAGCTTGAAGGGCTTGAACACACACAGGCATTTCCAGGGTCTGCAGGGCTAGGCTCCTGAAGTCCTTGAAGAACCCATTACCCATTTTCCAGCAGTATCAATAAGCAGAACAATGGGTACCATGTGTTATGCCCAAAGAAGTGGATTAGTTGTGCCAGGACACATCCCAGCATAGCTAATCTGCTTCCTACACAGTTTTGTTAGAGACAGTGGGTGCATCTAAATGTTCAGTTAATGTGACACAATAAACTCTGGAGCTATTTGCTCCAGAGTCAGCTACTCCTGGGTGCAGCATCTGCATGTGTGCCTGGGACTACAGAAGTTTAATCCAGGGTGGAGAAGCCTTGGGCTGGCAGCAGACTTGGAGGGTTCAACCCTGGGCTGACGGCGATGGTGTCAAACAGTGGAAGAGCTGACTGAGTACCAGAGTGGTAAAATGCAAAGCCATTAGGCAGGGAGCCCCTGTACTTTAGCACCTTTGTACCCCATCTAGTCCCTGTCACTATCTACATGGTTCATTATACTTCTTTACTCCATCATAAGATAGCACTAGCCCTTACTGCACTATCGTATGACTGAGTCAATTTACTGCACCCTAATACTGGTGCATGTGCAGATAGTGATGCTTTACTGCAGAGCCCATTAATCAGCTTTGAAGTAAAACATGTGGGTAGATGCACCCAGTGGGAATTCAACAAAAACTGTGATTAGAGATAGGATTATCTGTGGCATGACAGACACTGTTTTATAAGAAGGTTATTTCATCAAGGAGAATTGTCCCTAGGAAAGACTATCCAAATGTTCTGGGAAACAAAAACTGCAAAGGCCCAGGTTGCAGAACTTAATACACCAAAAGAGGTCATCCATGGTAGGCAAAAGAGCATGTGGCCAGAAGAAGATAACTCAGAGGGTGGGATTTTTCCATGGGAAGAAGCCACCTCATCAATGGAATATTCCATTAGCAAGGATCAGGCTAAACGAGTCAGTCCAAAAAGGAAGCTGTACACCAAGCGTGGAAGGCAACATGGCCTCAAGTGTGCTGTGTTTGGAAAGCTCCCTTAACTGTTACAAGGGGAACGATTTGTCCAGGTGCTGCAGATCCCAAACACAAAAACCTCAAGTGTATGCAATTCAGAACAAACCAGAATAATTTTTTAAAAGATGTGGTAGAATCAAGCTCATTCAGTGTGAGGGACTGGATTCTTACCAGCAGACATGCAAGGAACAATAGTTGAAATTAAAGTGGACACTGGAGGTCAGGTTAATATTTTATCAGAGCATGAAGGTAGTTGAGACTAAAAATGAGTTCAACACACATTAAAATAACTGGCTATTCAGGAACATATATACCAGGGAGAAGGAGGTGCACTGCTAGTATCCAAAATAAAAAGTGAAAGTGAAAGAGTGAAAGTGCCAGCAATTTGAGGTCTGGCAGCTTGTGATAAATTGAATCCAATTATATGTGGTTTGGCAGTACAAGAAGACCCAACATTCATGTTTCCAAGTGGTCCTTTTGGCCAGCATGTTCCAAACCTGGACAGTCTTCTTAAGAAGAAACCAGGACACAAGAAGCAACTGTTTCTTTCTGGAAAGAAATGTACCTATGGAAACAAATGTAAGTACAGAATGCAGAAAGAGGAAATCAGCCACAGTGGTCTATAGCTAATGGACTATGTGCTAGGTGCACAAGCACAGCCACCAAAATTGAAAGTCATTTGACTAATGGCATAAGGGGTCAAGTCCTATAAATATTAGAAGGAAAAGTTTCCCACCAAAAACATATCAGAAACTGGATCTGATATTTTGTCAGGCCGAGAAGGAAATGATATACATCCTGAAAGGCCAACAGACACTTGCTAAAAGAACTACAGATAGGCAGGATTAGGAACATAAATTGAAAAGTCTCACTCCAGAGAGATATGCTAGTAATCTCTCCTCTGGAGATGGGTAATAATGGAATTTTGTGTTAATTTATTTTTGCACTTTTTGGTAAGGGGGAGGATGTCATGATAGATGTACCCTTCTGCTGGACACCAGTCAGCAGCAACAAGGGCCAGGTTCAATTTTGCTGTACTAAATATATTTTACCTTGGCTCAAATTCCCACCCAGACCACCTGGGAAACACTAAATAAATTATTAGAGTGTCCCATATAAACAACAACCCCTGCCTCGCAAGCAGTATAAAATACAGATTTATTACAGGAAATGCCAAATGCAATGTAAAACTCTACTAACTACAAGACCTAGTTAATAGGTTGTGCTGCACCAGAGGAAGCTGCTAGAGCATGTAGGTCCTTCTGCAGTGCAAGCAATGGCAGCATGCCAATCTTTGCTCCCCCAGAGAGACTGTATGTGTGTGTAGGGAGTGGCTGTGGCTCTAGACAGCACACATGCACCCAAAAATTCTGGGATGGATTACATGGCATGCTGAAACAAAACTGCTGGAAAAAAAGTCCAAAAGGAACCAGGTTGATTAATGGCTACAACTGGCCCAACCACACAGCTTGACTAGAGCAAAGGACCATCAAAAGAAACAAGGGGAAAGACTAGGCCAACCCGCTAGGCCTGGGCTGCATGTAATTTGGGTCAAAGCTCCACTGGGAGCAGAAAGTCGTAAACCTCAACCCCAGCCCAAGACTGGCAGGATTAGAAACTCCCAGGTTTCAACTGTGTTTAAACTGCCAGGCCTAAATCCTAGCCAGAAAACCCAAGAACCAATACTTTTTTCCCTATTATTAATCCCTTAAAACCTCAAAAGTGAAAAAAAAAGGAAAAGGAAAAAGGAGAAGAGAGGAATTTCCAGACACTGGGACAATTCTCCCTCTTTCTCCATTCTAGCTGAGCTTCCCTTTTCACTATCTGCAGACTCCTTCTCCCTTGAAGGAAATTTCACTCTTCAGGAGCTGGTAGCATGTTTTCCTCCCCAAAACCAGCCTAGCTCATCTTATATCCCTGCCATGATATTACCTTGGCCAAGTCCAGTCAGTGAGAAGTACACTCCAATTCCTCTCCCAACTAATTGGCCTGAAGAATTCTCTGCTTGCCCTGGCCAATGAGGCTAGAGGGGTTTATATAATTTTGCCTTATGCAAGCCCCAGTTTGCCATGTACTAAGCACTGTCCAAAACACAGGGATCATCTTGCTCCCCCCCCCCACACACACACAATATATAACCCCCGCGTCTCTGGGAATGTTGAAAAGAAGTTGTCATTTACAGATGCTTCCTAATAGGAGACTGATAGGGATCAGTTAGTGAGAAACAGATGTGGTGTACAATAGTTTGTTGCTGCTCCACAATTAAAGATTGTTAGTGTTCTCCTCATTCATGTATGGCTCTACTTATTGAACCCAGTGAGCACTACATTTAGCAGTCTTAAAGTCAGGAAAACAGAAGTTAATGAAGAGTCCAAAACTTCCTGTTTAACAAGATGCTCTTGCCTTACTTGCTTATTAACAGATTTTAACACTTGTTAGAGAAACTTTAAATGAAAATATTTCAATTTCCTATTCTGAGACAACAAAGATACAGAGGGATAATTTCCCTCAGTGCCCTTTTTCAGACCTAGTAGGTGTAATTTCTTGTGACCACATAGCATGTTATAGAAATATTTCACTAATAATTTTGAATTATGAACAAACAGTCACTTTTAATTTGGCCCTTTTTTGTTAATAAGAGCTAAGTTATATTATTCACATTATCCACATAGGCCTGAAAATTCCTTAGTTGGAGTAATGTAGATTTATATCTAACATATGAAATGATAAATGGGACCTAGTCCAAGAAAAAATTTACTTAATTTTTAGTGGAACTATTAACATGCTTAGAGTTAAAAGCATGCTCGTGTTCTTTACTGGGTCAAGACCAGAGGCTTCATTGTGTTGTGGGATAAAATCTTTAGAAAATGTTCATAATTGGGATCAGTTACAGGAAGCTGTTACAGAGTATGGAAAAACAAAACTAAAGCAAAACGTGTCCAAAATGAAGTCATTTAATGAAATGTAGAATTGTGGGTAAAAGGTTTGTTCTGTCAATGGAAACAATATTGACAGAAATGTTGTCCATCATTTCCTGGGACTAAATTCTGGGACCTATTTATTAAGGGGATTTGTTTTCTGCATACTTTATTTATGCTTTTTATTTACTTTTAAATGCAATAAATATTGTTGTTTTATACCAGATAAGAACTTTCATGTGCTAAAATTTTATATTTGCATTCATTTTGAGGTTGCGTCAAAGGCCAGAATTTTAAAGTTTCTCATGAGATGAACAGATTAAGTTAGAAATATAAGCATATATCATTGAATTAATATGAAAATGATATAATTCACCTGATATGCTTAAGTCAAGTGTCTTCAGATTTGACTGTGAAGGAGTTGGAGACATGGTATTTTCAATGAGTGGTCTGCCACCAGGAAATTTGTTTCTCTCACTGATTTATCAGAGTCCACATTTATTGACTTTCAAATCATGCTTTATTTCTTGACTTTTTCCACAATGATTTTACAAAAAGGCAAAAGACAGTATTGGATGGGTGGTTTGATTGAGTCAGATATTTGGGACAATCATTCCACTTTCTTAATCTGTTGTTATAAAAATCAAGCATTGTGTGTCAAGGTGATTATACATACACATTTATATATAGAGAGAGAGATTTATATATACATGCTTATGTGTGTTTTATATATATTTAATGTATTTATATGCATGCATATTCAATTATATCAGGGTTGGGGTTTTTTCTTCCTCAGAAACATTGGTTGTTGGCTGGAGCCAGGGCTGGGGATTTTGCCTGGGGTAGGCCAATGCTCCTCCTGAGACTTAGAACTGGAAGTTCCTTTTCTAGAGTGTCTTGCTTCTCTGTTCAGGGTCAGACCAACCACTGTATTTGGGTTTAGGTGTGTATGAACTGTGCGGAGTTTGGCCTTCTCCTGTATTGGGAGGTGTGGCCCTTGGATCTCTTGAGTAGATTATAACAACCCTCATAGCAGCAGACACTAGCCAGCACTGCCCCCCTGTTTTACCTGTGGCAAGTTAGGCGGTTATGCCTTGTGGTTATGTCAGTGTTAACTGTAATTGCTGTAATAGGTTAGACAATGGACATGTATAGGTTGCTTTGGTGGTAGTGGGGGTGAGGAGGGGCTGCACGTCCCTACCAGCTTTACATTTCTATGATTCTAGGAAATGTTTTTGGCTTAGCAATTTGTAGCAAGGGTTAACAACTGTTAAATCATTAGGGGAACCTTTAATCCATGGGCAAATTTTGTTCTGAAGAAATTGCAGCTATGTATGGATTATTATCTGGGTTGTACCACAAGCATGTAAAGGTATTCTGTATCTTGTATGGTGTCAGGTAGGGTAATGTTGTGTGGCTGAATGTCTTTTCCTTTTGGCCTGTTGTGGAGCCTTATAGAATTGATGGTTCTACTCTGTTATCAGGACTGCATAGTCAAATAAATGGGAATAAAGTGGGAATATAACCCCATCTGATGTCAAGGGAGTTAACATCTGATTTGTCTCTTGCTGGATGTTGTTAATGTGTATCATTTGTCCTGTCAGATTCTTTTTGCTTCCATTGATTCATGGTATTGGTTGCAGAAAGAATATGTGGCCATCTGGGAGATCTGCCCTGATTAATACTTCCCTTATGTAAGGGGCAGATGGCACAACACTCATTATCTTGATCGATTTATTAAGTCTGACATATGGGAGAGGTGGCTTTAGTTTTCCTCTCTCTCACTTGGGAACAGAAGAAGGAGCAGCGTTGCTGGGGCACTGAGGCAGTATAGCAAGTAAGGCTGAAGATTAAAGAATCAATGACTTGTTTGGACAGAAACAGTGAGTATTGGCATAAGTCCATAACCCCTACTTCAAAAAAACAGATGGAAAACATTCTGCCACCTAAAAGAGAACTGGGAAGTCTTTCAGCTAGAGAAAGTTAAGTGTTCTGTACTTTCTTCTGAAAAGAATAGCACTAATGAGTGGGGAGGGGAGGATTTTTGTTCTGTTTTAGCTACTGGGAAAAATAAAATGGATTTTTTTTCTCCATTTTTCCCTCTCTGCAAAGAAAACAAAAGCAAAAATACTTGATCCCATTTAAGCACTAAGAAGAAAAGCAAAGGTAATAGAATACTTCCACAAAATCACTAGAGGAAGAGGCATGCCTCTGTTACCCATGTGTTGCAAGTTACGAAACACAGCAAGGAGGTGGGAGTCTCAGTTTAATTTCTTCCTCTGAAGCTTTTGAAACTTCTTGGAGAAGGCCCTTACCACCATGCTATGTGACTTTCTAAGGGGAAGGCTTCCTGCAGCCCCTATGTCAGAGCTGTCTCTCATGTAAACAACATTTAATCATTGAGGGTAAAAAAGAAAAGAATTATTTAGGCCGGTGATCAGGATTTTCACCCAGTCTGTGGAACATGAGTACAAGTGCCTTCTCCAGTAAATACTTAATCATTGATGCACAGCTGAACAATTTCAGCAGTAAAGATTGAGAGTGGTGCAATGTATACCAGAACACACCATGTCAAAGATGAGAGATGTGGACTTAATACCCTACCAGAGGGAATTTAATTTGAATCTTCCATAACTCAGAGAAATAAATGCTGAGCTCTTGGGGAAAAAAAGTGGAATTCAATCGTATCTTTTTCCTTTTTTGTGATTTCTTTTTTCTTCCCTTATTCTTCTACCTTTTTGTATTGATTACTGGGTTAAAAAATGCAGGCATATACAGAGGAGAAGAACTATACAACAGGTTTTATTCTGGAATAGTATGCAATGTCTGCAGGTCCTATCTAGCTATAAGATTAGGGACAAAAATTACATATAACTTGTGTAAGTTATTGGAAACCAGTTAAAATATGTAACATAAACAGAAGTTCAGTGCATATGCACTGCTTTCAAAATGGCCAAAACCAGTTTAAGTGAAACTTGGAGGGATGTAGCATCAGACTTAACTGATTTAGGTTGTTTATTGAACGTTTATCCCAGATCCCCTCCCAATTCAAATTAACTCATAGTCCTACAGCATCCCAGGATGCTTTGCACCTCCCCTGCAAACCCCTCCTTACCAGGTGGGTGGGCCAGCCTTGGGCCACTGGACCACTGCAGATATGTGGTTGCATTTCCAGAATCAAAAGTAAATGTCTGTTCACTTGCTTATTGGTTCAATCTACACAGTGTAGACTAACCTGTGAAGATTGAATAGATTCAGGCTTGGGCTTTTTGACTCTTTTTGACTTTGGCTTTTTGACCCTGAATTTAGCCTAAATGACTAACTAGCTTTACTAAGGAACCATATCTCAATTACCAACTCTTCTAAATGAGGGAGTACTTCTTTATTAAAACTATCACTATATTCTTTCTCTTCTGCTTCTGCTTTTGCTGTTGTTGTTTCTTTTTCTTCCTTCTCCTCCTTCCTCCCACCCTTAGAGCTATTTGGCTATTTTTTTCCTGAATTTACTAATAGTTTTGAGGTAATCAAAATTACTTTTTTTTTGACAAATTTATCATTTGGATAAGAAAGCATACAGTTTTGTTCAGCTCATACAGCTTATACTGTTTACATGAACAGCAGCACCAAGGGCAAGGTTAACAAGAATTAATAGGAATACTGACAGGTGGCATGGGTTAATACTTCTATCTCCCACATGTGAAATAAATATGTAATATGCTATCTATTTCTTTCATTTGTATTTAATTGTGATTTTAAAAACTTAGGTTGCTGCTAAACAGTTGTGTAGTTGTATAATTGGAGTCTGAAGAATTGTATGCCCTATTGCATAAAATGTGTAACAATTTTGTGGCTCCTTTTCCATTTTATAGCACCATCATTTGGCTTGGCATGTATCATGTTGCATATTTATACCATGACTAACATAGCAATTATGCCGTAACTGTAACATCTGCCAGGACCCTTAGAACCACTGAACTGGAAGTGGCCTCCAGGGCCAGTGTGTCCAGTCCCCTGAATTTTCAGACAGTCATTCATAAAAGGAATTTCCAAAATTGTCACCAGAAGTCCTTATCCTCACCCCCAAGAAACAATATTCCAAACTTCAAAAACAGAGTAGGACCCTGAAGACACTTGTTTATGTCTTCTCCTTTCTGATATGGTGAACCTAGTACTAGGAATAAAGACTTTCCCTGGTTTTCTCAATATTATTAATAAAGTGATTGTCTTACCTGCTCCCAGTGATGCTTTGGGTTGTTTTATTTACCTGACGTTTTCTAATTCTCTCCTATTAAAAACACTTTACATACATTTACTATTATTAAGGGGGTTTTTTAAATATAGAGATTTTAATTTTCCCTCTGCCTATTACTTTCTTTCTTTGCTCCTTATTATAAATGCTCCTCATCTGAGGCTACTTTCCCCAGAAGGAAGTCATCTACATGATTAAACAGAATGATTTATAATGCTTGTTACTGGTAAAACTCAGGAGGTTTCTATGAAACTAAGTAACATTTTTGCAGTTATTCTCTCTACTACATTTTCCTGACATATTACAGGGAAGGAGGATTCACAGTGAGTTGTCTAGGATAAGTGACTCCACTGAAATTAATAATAATACTGTAGTCTGCTTCTCTGATTGTGAGGAAAGTAATCTCTAAAAATTGTGCACATAGTGAAATATATGCCATTAGTGAAATAAATGAAAACTAACTAGTCAAACTTCCTGACTTCTGGTATTTTTTCCTCTATCAATACCTTTTTTGTATCAGATGATCTAGCCTGTTTTGCAAACAGAACTACTTGGCTCAATGATTTGGAAGTCAAGGTGTAGGTATTATCTATGCTTCTTTCAATTAAGTAAGTAACAGAGTGTTTGAAGGGACTCAAATGTTTTGGATCATTTTATTTTTCTCTGATGTTCCTGCAGGGAGCTTGTACTATGCTGCACTTGTTGCAATAGATCCCCAGCTAGTGTTAACTGGAACAGTTCAGTAGGTCTAGCAGGGCTTCCACCAGTTACATGAGTTGAGGAGATAACCCATGAAATTTGCTCTGGGTAAATAAGTAACACTGAAGATTTAAGCAAAATGTCTCTACCTGTGTATGATTCTTTAGTTAACTGAAGGCATTACTGCCTCTTAACTGTTCATCAAAATAAATTTTGTACATTGCCAAAGTTGCTATCTAGAAATAACTCCATATGAGCTTGCAATACTGAATATATTGTTGCCATTCATCAAATATTCTCCTCTAATAATTGCTTCATTTGAATCTTTTCTGCCTACATGTAAATAAGCACTTTTCCTGCAAGCACTAGATATACATACATGAGATGGGAATTTTTTTATTCTTGTCTCATCTATGCCCATATCACTGAATTTATTCATCTTAATCTAAATTCAGATTGAAAAGGAAATCTTTAGCTGAGGACAAATCCTGTAGTACTTATTCAGGTTGTGCTCAGGGACAGTTACTTCTGAATATGGTGTGAAATATTTGAAGTATTTAAAGTATTTAAAGTTATGAAAGTATTTCATGATTTATTCCATATCCTGTACTCATTTTTTATAACTGTGATCCATTTCAAGATGCACATGATTTGGACATATTTTAAGATTTAAGGACATATTTCTTGAAACAAGCCACATGTTTTAGAAGGATATCTGTGATACCCTGTTCTGTTGACCAAAGACTAATTCAATTCTACTGATGCTGTTTATCTTAGAATATTGGGATGTACTTTATTGTTAATTTTTAAATGAATCTATTTTAAAATATAGGTTCTGTAGATTTTTTGGCAATGTCTTCTTGTATATTCCCATGTGTTAAAAAGTCTGATCTTGCATTTATTATTTATCATATTTGTTCTAATTTATTCAGGTAGCACCTATTTTTTATTCTTTGTACAGCCTAGTGTTTTGTCTCCATGAATAATCATATAAGCTGGAGCAAGGAGGCCTGAGAAATGGTATTTGGTGACCCAAAATTTTGTCTGTATCCCTACCAAATATATAATTGGTCCAATAAAACATATCATCCAGACATCCTTGCCTCTCACATTATCTGCACTTTCAAAACTAAAACTGTCCCAACACTACTAAATATAAACAGACCAGTTTCATTTGTTAAAACAACTCAATGGAATACTAGTTATTACAGGATATAATCTGCTACAGAATCTTATAAATTTCCCTTAAACCATCACTAAACTGTCTACTGGAAGACACATACCTTAATAATCATAAGGCATCTGGGTTTTTTGTTTCCTACAGAAAAATGGAGAAAACTGTGGCTTTCACCCTTTACCAAAGAAAAATGTAGACTTCTCATTTTACTGGAGAAACCTGCAGATTTTGAATTTTTGCAAACAGTTCTCTGCAGGGTGGCAGTTACAGTCTGCAAGGGTTTGGGAAGGAGCTGGAGGAGGCCAGTCAGGGAGGGGGCACCATGTGTTTGTATATGCACATGGCTGCCAGTCAGCCTGGAGAGCAGCTACTGCAGGTAAGTGGGGGAAGCGATTGAGGCCCCAACAAGGAAGGAAGGAGGGAGTTGGACAGGACAGGTGCTGCGGCTGCTGCCCAGCTGGGTAGTGTATGGGGCTTAAGGCCCCAGTGTATGGCTGCAGGACTCCAGTGGGCAGTGAGACAGGGCTGCGGATGGCTCATCGGGGGGGCGGAGGAGTAAGGCTGTCTCCCCATTGCTGCACACACACCCAGGGGAAAGAAGGGACCTGTGCCCCCCAGATCTGTGCATGGGATGAGGGTGGGAGCAGTCTACTTTCTATGGGATCAGGCTCCCCACCCTACTGCCCACTCCTAGGACTTCCATAACCCGGTTGGTGTGACCCAACACTGCAGGGCAGAACAGGGTCATGCAGGGATCTCCTTGCCACTGGAAGCTCCATGTTGCCCTGGCAAGGCATCCTCTCTGTGCACAGCAGCCGTGAGAGGCACAGACCTATGCTACTCCTGCTGAAGCCACACACACAGGGGATACATATTCAGGGCAGCACAGAGCTCACAGTGTGGGGGAAAGAGGGGCACATGCAGGGCTAAAAGGCTGGGGGTAAGGGAAGTGAGGGGTACCAGCTGAGCTGGGCGGGGGGAGGGCTGTGGCAGGGAGTGAGGGGACTTGTCCCAGCCAGCAGTGGAGGGTTTGGGATTGAGACTGTTGTTGGGGCCAGAAAGGTAAGACAGGTTTATTGACTTAACAAAACCACCACTATGCGTAGTAACAAGACAAACAATGACAGACAATAATAATTTGCATTGGCAACTTATTGGCAGTCCTCTCTTATGCCTGATGTATGACAAGTTTTTCTTCTGCAAAGCTTAGTGAAGTCAGATGTCCCCAATCAGCACTGTCTGAGGAGTACAGGAAGAACAGTGGTATTCAGTTCTTGGGCTCCTCGAGATCCATGGGCCCATCGAAACCAGGCTAGCAACTAATCTTAAATCAGGAGCTTCTTTTACAGAGCTGCATCTTCCTTCTAATGATTTCTGGATGTGCCAGTCAATTTATAACTTTTGAGCTATGCTGATAACTTACAGCCATCCAGATTCTCCCTACTTCAAACTGTCCTTAGGACTGACCAATAGCAGTACAAGCCTTGCGTTCTTTTGACAAGGTTAATTTTTACTATGCCACAGGGCCTACTACTTCAAGGCTTTGTTAAATTAACTAGGCCTCATTACTTTTGTACTTTAATTAGACTCTTAAAAGCAACATATAGCTTAATATCTGAAAAAAATGACAGAAAAATGCCTGGTCTAACCTTCATAGAGCTTTCAGCAAGCACTTTTATCATAAAGACATAATTTTCAGATGTCACAGAGGCTTTAATTATAATCACTAATTTTGAACTTTTAATGGAGAATTTTAGATTTTTTAAATAGGGGAAAGCCAGGATCCCTGATGTTCACTTTCAATCCTAGATCCATAGGGCACATCCACATTAGCTTGCAGGTGAATCTTGCAGCATCTTAACATCCTTTGAGACATTGCAAGAGGCATGTGTAGGAATGAACAAATGTTCCCCATGCTGCAAATCTGCAGAACAGAGCAAAATTAGACCTCTGAATAAACAGGAGTAAAAAAAAATACAGGGGGAAAAAGTGGGGCCCTAAGGCAAATGGAGGCTCAATCCCGCACAGAGATGCTCTGGTAGCCAGCCAGGGTGTCTCTGTGGCTGGCCCTCATCCCAATGCTGAAGCACGCTACCTGCTGTGAAAGGCAGGCAGCATGCCAGCCTCAGAGAGCTGGACCCAGGCTCCTTCCTGCAAGTAGTCGGTGGAAGGGGCTGGAGGAGAGAGGAGAGGACAATGGGGGGAAGCCCCACCTGCTTCCCCAGGCCCCAATTGCTGCCCCACCCATCCCCATCCACCACCCACTCCTCCAGCCTCTCCAATCACTGGATCCTGACAATATAAAAAAAAGAGCCCCACACTCACTGGCAGTAGCAGCTGCCATCGGGGTCACTGGTACCTTGTGGCAGAGTGCCCCCACACAGCACAGGGCTTGGATGATGGCCACAGCATCCCTAGTTTCCTGACAGCATGTGGAGTTGTGCAGCATGCTGCCAACCTCAGTCACACCTGGGTGATGGGACAGTGACAGTGAGGGTGCCTGTCGGTTGGGGCTGGGCCCCACTGCACCATGCTGCAGAGGCCCCAGTGACCCTGATGGGAGCTGCTAGTGCTGGAGAGTGTGAGGCTTTTTTATTTATTTATTTTTTAAGTGCTGGGAGGCTGGGACTTGGGCTGGGGGGTCAGTCATCGGTAAGGGCTGGGGGTGCAAGCAGGGGCTGGGTTTGGGCGGGGCAGCAATTGGGGGGCCTGGGGAGTGGGTGAGGGTGGGGCCAGGCAGGGCAGCCATCAGGAGGGCTGGGGTGGGGTAGACATTGGAGGGCTGCAGGAGCTGACTAGAAATGAGGCAAGGTGGAGCAGCAATCTGAGAGGTGGGTGGAGCATGTTGGCCCTACAGGCGACGGTGGTAACAGACCCTACGGGGTCTGTTGGGGGTGTATGGCCCCTGTTGGGGGTTGTGGCACCTGTGGGGGGGGCAGTCTGAGTTCTGCAGGTGTCTGCATCCTGTGGGGGGCATGGGATCCACCCCTTCTGAGAAGCCCCCCCACCACAATCCACCTACACCTAACCACATCCTACAGCCACCCACATCCTTCCACTCTCCTTCCCATCCCCCTCCTGCAAACCCCACGTGCCACCAGCACACACCCTGTATGCTCAGTTTCCAGACAGAATGAGACCTGCTGGCAGGAGCTGTGGCTGCAGGGGCAGCTGTCCCCACATCCTGGTTAGTGAACAGGTCAGGGGAGCTCTAACTGCTCTATGATAAGAAAACCTAAGGCAGACAGCAAAACATAAAGATATTTAGAATTCATTTTATTAAGATGATAGAGACACTAGTAGGCTTCTAAATTGCTGTAGATATATCGATAAAACATTGCCCAACTGATCGCTGTCTCTCTGTCTCACTCTTTCTCTCTCTATATAATGATATTTTGTTTTAATTTTAGAGGAACATGGATTTGGGGGCATTTTACAGTGATGTTGGGATTTTATTTTTATCAGGGATTTTTCAGTTTTCAAATAGGAAACACAAGAATTCCTGTTAAGGAGGTCAGTAGCAGGACCCTGCCTACTCAGAGCTGGCACCTTGGACCCAGCAGAAGGTGGCTAAGATCTTGGCCCACTAGGGCCAGGGGGCATGCTTTGACAGTAAAGCAAGCCACCACAATGGGAACATCTTCCAGGCGATAGCTGCCCAGATGGCCAGGCAGGGGGCACACATGGCAGTAGTGCCGCACAAAGGCCAACTGTGCAGCCACAGCCCGCTGGCAGCTGGCCCAGAAGGGCAGATGCCTCTATTGGCTGTGCAGTCCCTATCCGGGTCTGGCAGGTGGCAGCAGGTCACAGCCAGGCATCAGCCCCCACTGCTAGCCTGCTACAGTGGGTAGAGAGCAACTCTCAGGGTTGCTTCAGCTGTCTAAGGGTAGTGTCCCCAGGTACCAGTTGGCTGGGCTCAGAAGCTTCTGAGAGTGCATAGCCCTGATCTACTTGCCAGGGCAGCTTTTTGTACTGCTGGGGCCAGGACAGGGTAGCTTTTTATACTGCTGGGGGCAGCACACGTGTTGGCCCTGGGCTCTAGCTCCCCCTGCTGCAGATCCAGGTGGTCCTAGACAGGGTTATTTTGTCCCACGTAGCACAATTTGCTGCACACCAAAGTGCATGTCCAGGCACATGCACTGAGGCAAAAAGCCCCAGCTCAAATTTCCACCATTTCTTTTTATGCTGCTGCAAGCACGCATGCTTGCATGTATGGATGTGCCCATATAGAGCAGTGGTTCTCAATGTATTTTGAAACATGGCACACCTTGAAAACTGTCAGATCTTAGTTTTCACTAAGTTTTTAATATAGAAAGCTAATAGAACAATTTTTCCATTATAAAGAAACCTAGAAAGTCCACAAAAGGTCAGAACATTTTTAACACTATGGGCTTCTATTTGGAATCTCTGGTCACATTCACACAAGCAGGGATGTGCATTTTGTAGAAGCACAAATAGTAGTGGCTCAAATTTGTGCCAGTATTTTGTGCTGTAGTGTAGTGCTTGTGTAGTTTGCAGTGGGATGCATTGTTCCGCTCTTCCATGTGCTACAGTGGGGTTGGGCTGGGGCAGAGAGTGTCTCAGTACAAGGCTAGCCAGCAGGCAGCCCACATACTGGGGCACCCTGTGCCCCAGCCAGCTGGGGAGCAGAGTTCTCACCACTGACTAGGAGATAGTGCTTAGAGATTCCTAAAGCTCACTTAACCCTTAAATGACATATGAAATATGAACACAGACAACTCAAGTGTCCTAAAATCAAAATCTAACTTTATTAGTACAACAAGTGTTATCTTAGCAGTATCTATATTCAAAGAGAAAAAAACAGTACAATGTTTGCAACCAATCCCAGATGTTACTTTGCTTCACAGAAAAGACGGCCACTCAGTTCCTGTAGCAAAGTGTGCGTCATTGGCTGGGACAATACAGACAGGTGTTAAAACCTGGATTCACAATGTAAATGATGATGATGATGATGACACGCTTAACTTTCTTGCTTCCCTCTTTTATGCTTTTCTTTAATTTGACTCCTTTGACTCCTTGTTTTTGGATTGGTCCCTCTGCAGTCAGCATATTGTTGCTATTTTATCCTGTCAGCATATTCCTTTGTTCAGCAGACCATTACATGCACACCTCTTAATTTGACCTTTTTCCTGTGTCTTACTTTAAGCACTGTCCATTGGTCTCCTTTATCGCTTTTCATTAACATATGCAATCATTTTGTTCCTCTGATTCAGCTGGTTAGTGCCAAGTTCAGTTAATTTGAACTAGTAACAAAACTATTACTATGTTATGTTAGAAAAAGTTCTCACAGTGATAGAGAAAGGAAAGAAACATCATGCGAGCAAACTCAAGGCCGTAAGCTGCCTGCAAGAAACAAGGCCAGCTGATATTGCAAACACTGGCAAAATGAAAAGTTCAGATAACAATGAGGCTATACAGAGCTTTAGGCTGATGATAGAAGAAAACTTTAAGCAATACTATAATTCCCCATGCTATAATCAGGTGCAACTTTAAAGCATAAAATATGACAAGCTACCCTAACAGCAGCACATGGAGATGGGGGAGCAGATAGCCCTAAGCCTAGAACTGCCTGCTCTCCCATCATTGCATTTGTCCTAACACACAGCACTTTGGTGTGCTTTGTGCCACCTTTTTTTCCAGTGTTTTGTTTTTTTGTTTTTTGGGGGTTTTTTTGCTACTGGGAAATCCAGACTGTTTAACGTGCAACACGTGATGTTTGTGGTGCTGCAAAGAGACTTGCAGCACCGCAGACTGCATGTGTCTGCATGTCTGGATCCAGCCTCTGGGCTTATCATGTGATTCTTGTTTGCAGACCTAACAGGGCTAAAACTCTGTGACTTCCCATGGCATCCTTGAAAGCATCTCAAGTCATACCAGGGTGACACAGCACCCTGGTTGAGAATCAATGATATAAAGGCATGTTTCAAGCAAAATACCTTTTTAAAAAAGTAACCAAGTTTCAATGGGGAAAATATGAGAAAGAATAAAAGAATTATAGCTTAGTTAATGGGTTGCTAAAAGGGTGTGACATTAGTTATCTACGCTATTTAACAGCTATAAAGATTCAGAAGGGCACGAATATATTCATGGGGGCCCTATAGGAAAAAAGAAAGTAAGTTAAAAAAGTTGAAATTCTAAAAAAAAAAAGAATATGTAGTCTCAATATTCTAGAAAGCTTTATAATTATGGATTTCACTAGCACGTGGGTGATATTAAATAATAGCATAAGGCATAAAGGAACACACATGTCAAGTAACCAGTGTGAAGCACAGGACAGAAGGTCCATTGCTGCATTGCTGTACCAAGCCTGGACCCCAGACTCCCAGTGTGAGTGAGGACTGGATCCTGACCAAGGTATCTTCCCCGTAACCCCTTGGACAGTGTTGATTGGGGACGCCTGACTTCACTGGAACAACTTGGTGCACAACTGGCATAGAGGGACTGCTGATAAGTTGCCAACCCTGTGTGGGAACTCTTTGTCATTTTGTCAATCTGTTGTTATTATTTACTATTAGCTCTTTATTATTGTACTATTTGTTTGTTGCATTAACCTTTTTCTTAACTGTTGCATGCTAATTTATAAGTAAATTTGCCTTTACTTCACTCCTGACTCACCTCCTCGATCCTTAACCTAGCAGCCTAATGGCTGATACACTCACAATGACTAGCCAGCCTGTGACAGGGAGGATGAAGCATCCCACAGGAGAGCAGGGGGAGAGGGCTGAGTGCTTGGTGGCGAACTGAGAAGTGAACCAGAACTACTTCCAGTCCATTGTGGGTCTGCCTCTGAGGAGGCAGGGGGTTCCCCTCCCCAAACCCAACCAGCTCAACAGTTGGCCACCAGGAGACCCCAGGTGCTCTCCCATACCCAGGAGGCACTAGTCACCGAGCCAGGGAGGTGCAGGAGGGCCCCTCAACATGCTCCCCAGTACACCCAGAAGCGGACTGGAAGTGCCACTTCCAGGTCTGCTGCCAAGCATGCTGGGGACCCTGCCCCCAACATTCCTGTGGGATGCTCCATCTGCCCCAGCATCTCAGCATTCATGAGCTACCTGGTACACAGAGCTATGCAGAAAAAAATTTAAAGCTTTGTCTATGTCTGAATCATTGGTTCTTTCCGAAGCTCTCTGAAACAATTTGGAGGGTTCCAATTCACTTCACAGACATTAAAGGGTCTCCTGATTTGATTTGGACTTGGAGATTCGGCCACCATATCAGGTGAAATCTCCTCAGAATCAAATCAGCAACTGAAGCTTCGCACAGCCCTAGTGGCCATGTCTACACATACAATTAGTAGACATGAAAAACTCTGGAGCTTACTGCTTTGGAATTGTTTGCTTTCCAGTGCACCATTTGAACACGAGCCTAGGAGCAAATATCTGTGGAGCAATCAGCTCTGGAGTTTATTCATGCACAAAATGTGGAGCCTGGTTGGAGCAGTCCTGGCTGCCATGGGTCCCTAGAGGTCAGCCTGCCAGCCTGAGGCTGCTCCCCCTGGCTCCCTGTGCTGCAGAGGGTCTGGCTGATGTACAAGAGCTAGCCAGAAAGCAGCCCCTGCATAGAAGTACCATTGTGTCCCAGCCAGCCCTATCAGCATCTAGACATATACTCCTGTACACAAAAAAAATGTGCAGCAGGGTAGGACTTGTATTTACAACTCCTTGTGGCACAATGTATTAGGTTCCTGTGCCCTAATAAGAGCACATGTGTACATGCTGAGAGATTATTAGGAGCAAATTAGTTCTGCAGTGAATGTCTCATGTAGATGCACCCCATACAAAAGCTGAGTGAATCCTCCTTCTTGTTGCTGCGTTACTTGTGTCTCTGTGTTCAAGGTGGCAGTGGGTGCATCTATATGTCCATTAATGTGCTTTTGCTAATGTGCATTAAATTGAGTACATCCATGAAGAGGTATTAGAAAAAGGAACATTACCCAATTTTAATGCACATTAGCAAAAGTGCACCTTTTGTGATGCTTTAATGAGAATTAAAATAGGCTAATGGGCATTAAAGCACATAGATTCATAGAGCCATAGATGTTAGGGTTGGAAGGGACCTCAATAGATCATCGAGTATGACCCCCTGCATAGGCAGGAAAGAGTGCTGGGTTTAGATGACCCCAGCCAGATGCCTATCTAACCTCCTCTTGAAGACCCCTAGAGTAGGGGAGAGCACCACCTCCCTTGGGAGCCCGTTCCAGACCTTGGCCAATCTAACTGTGAACAAGTTCTTCCTAATGTCCAGTCTAAATCTGCCCTCTGCTACCTTGTGGCCATTATTTCTTGTAATCCCCGGGGGCGCCTTGGTGAATACAAACGCACCAATTCCCTTCTGTGCCCCCGTGATGAACTTATAGGCAGCCACAAGGTTGCCTCTCAACCTTGTCTTGCGGAGGCTGAAAAGGTCCAGGTTCTCTAGTCTCTCCTCATAGGGCTTGGTCTGCAAGCCCTTAACCATATGAGTGGCCTTTCTCTGGACCCTCTCCAGGTTATCCGCATCCCTCTTGAAGTGCGGCACCCAAAACTGCATGCAGTATTCCAACTGCAGTCTGACCAGCACCCGATAGAGGGGAATTATCACCTCTTTGGTTCTGTTCATCATGCATGTGTAGGTGTCCCCAGTGTTTTGCAGAGGTAGACTGATTTAATGGATTTTAATTGGATAGAGTGAGATAGATTTTCAGGAAGTCAGGATAGTTTCTAGCCATAGAGATTTTGGAAATGGGTAACTTTTGAATTTTGCAAAAATAATGCAAAAATAATAGCAGAATTTATTGAAAAGAAATGGGGAAAAAACATAAAGCAAGGGAAGATTCTTGTCTATATAAACAAAGAACTGGGGATGGTCTGGGGTACTGAAATAAATGCAAAGGAAGAGCTCTGAGGTTCTTATTTTACTTCTAGTTCTTTTTTTCCTGCGTGGTCCCAGATATTTATCTGCTTCAGCTTTTTTAGTGGATTACTAAGAGACATCATTTATTACCAGGGATCCAGGTTTTCCATGATAAAAAAATTACAAATTTTCCGATAAAATGCAATTTGTCTCATACCCCCCCAAATCTGTGGTTAAAATGCCCCCTAGAGCCACCCCACAGCCCTGCTGACGTCCCTTACTCCTCCTCACAGCTCTGCTTATGCCTCTTGCTCCCACCCACAGTCACTGCCCTCCAGTCCTGCCAGAGAGGACCCCAGATAGCAGGGACCAAGGTCCTCAGTCCCCTGCCCTCAATGGAAAACAGTGGGTGCTGCTGCTGCAGCACAAGACAGCTCCCCCCCCACCTTCCTGCCTGCTGTGGGCTTGCGCTGAGCTGGCTCCTGGTAGCAGCACACATTCCTAAGGAGTAGGGGAAACCCATGCCCTCATATCTGTGGGGTAGGAATGGGGGCAGGGTGGGAACATGCTGTGGGCTCATTCTCTCCACCCTGCTGCCCTCCCCCAGGCCCTCCAGAGTGCAGTCTTCGCAACCTGGTGTGGCTCCGCACAATGGGGGTGTGAATGAAAGCTTCCTTTTGCTGTGAACTTCATGCTACCCTGGCCACACTTCCATTGCAGGTGGGAGTAGCAGTGAGGGGCACAACCCTGCACTGGCCCCTTGCACACAGAGGAAGTATGGCCAGGGCAGCATGGAGCTTGCAGCAGCAAGCCTCACTGTGCCCTCATGCACCAGTTGCACATGCTACACTCCAGAGGAGCTGGGGGAGGGCAGCAGGGTGGGAAGCACAGCATTTGTGACCTAGGGTTTGCAGCCAGCCAAGCACTCCAGCTAGGGGGGGTATAGTCTCTCCACTTCCCATAGAAGAGTGCTCAAGGTAGCTGGGCCTAAGGGAGTGGGGTGGGGTGAGGCTTGCAGCCAGCCAGCTACTCTGCCCAGGAGCTGAAAGGCTGCAATACTCTGCCCCCTCCTCCCAGCTGGAGAGCCTGGGCAGCTTCCAAACCTCCTTAGCTCCCAGCCAGCTTGAGCACTCTGGCCAGGAGCTGGGGAGGTTTGCAGCTGGCTGGGCATTTGTGGGGGGAGGGAGTCGCTGCCTTCCTACTCCCTCAGCCCCCAGCCACTTTGGGCACTCCCCAGCTGGGAACAGTGGTTTTCAGCTGGCCAGAAACAGTGGGAGGTTGCACCTGACTGGGCACTCTGGCCAGGACCAGGAAGGTTCAAAACCCCTTCCTGGCCAGAGTCCTTAGTCAGCTGCAAACCTCCCCAGCCAGTTTCCCCCCAGCCCTGCTCCACAACCCTCCAAGCCCCATTACCTCCAGCAAGAAGAGTAAGCCTGCTGCCTCCAGTAAGTGCAAGCATTGGGCCCTGCCCTTCCCCCTCTCCCTTCCCCTCTGGGCAGGGTTAGGGGGTTTCCCACCCATTTTGCAAACACCTCTTGCAGGCTGGAACTTAGCCAGCTTGAATAGCTCTTTGCAAAATGGGGAAAGCCATGGGTTTCTCCTCTAAGAGAGAAAATCCACATTTTCTCTAATAAAAATGGGAAATCTGTGGTTAACTCTGTTTTTCCATGAGAAATGGAAAACCTGGATCCCTGTTGTTAATAATATACTAAATGTACTGAAATCTTGTAATTACTAATAGAGGCTATTTTAATGTTAATGTTGCTATTTTAATGCTAATGTTGCTGTCCACAGGAGTTCATTTCCCTTCTTTATATTTTCCATTTTCAGAAAGTTCAGAGGAGGAGATGGTATTTTGTGCCATTAGCTCTTATGCAGGATTAGTTTAGCAACAGGTAACGTTGCAAAGTGACCCCTGTTTCAGCCCAGAACATGAAATTGGCCTGGAAACAAACTGACAGATAGTAGAGAAAGTAAACTAAATATTTTATTCCCTTTGGGCATCTAAGTGGCAACTTTATAGCACTATCATTAGCATTTTTGGCACCTACATACATGTAGTGATTCTATTAACTTTGCGGCATGGCCATGTAAGTGTGAACGTATAGACTGAGTATGCAGAGTATGCTTTACTTTAGCTGGGCAAGTACACGGTTATATATGTACAGCCATTCTAGACTTGTATTTATATTGAGGGCAGAAAATGTGTTGTGAGGGATCCCTGTGCTGGGGAAGACCAGCGGGGACCAAAGGACCCAGTGTGGAAGCCAGCAGTGACGGCGGCTGCAGGAGCTGCAAGGGATCTCTACATAAGGGAAGACCGGCAGGGATTGAAAGGGGCCAGCAGGGAGGACAGCAGCAGTGATGGCAGCAGGAGCTCTGAGAGAGCCCCGCACTGGGGAAGACTGGCAGAGACCAGAGGAACCCACAGAGAGGCCGGTAGCAGCAACAGCAAGAGCCGGTAAGGGAGCTCCCATTGGAGGCAGTGGGTGCTGCGACCCCAGGGCGGAGGCAGGTTCTGGAGGGGATGAGAGAAACCCCAGCTGGGGTGAAGGCATGGGCCCCGACCCAGGGGATACATTTGTCTAGAGGATTAGGAGCGAGGGGAGCACGGGACGCTCTCTGTGTTTGCTCCTCTTCTTTTTTCTTTTTCCGTTTAACTTGTTTCCCTTGCAGTCTTGTCTTTAGTTCCTTTTAATGTCACTTTGGGCTGTTCCCAGGGCACGGGATTTATGGTGGTGAGAGTACCTTTTGTGATTTTCTTTCTCAGTCTGATCTATTTTAGTTCCCTGTCTAGAGCAGGTTAGATTAGCACACCATACCAGGTTGGGGAAGTAGAGACCCTGTTTAAAGATGAAAGTCTATGTGAGAATGCAGTGATGACCAATGGCATCTGCCGTAGAAAGCACAGGGCATCAAAAAGGACGATCCCAAAGGCCAAGTACCACCAGACCCTCTGGGTCTGGCCAGAGACCGAGGCATCCATCTGTGAGGGAGGACATGTAGGAACTGAGGAAGGCATCAACAGGGGATAGCTTCAAAAGATCCTGAGGCTTGTCTTGAAGGTTGGCGTATGGCTGGGGTATAGGGAAGTTTGGAGCCCTGTGGACATCTGCCAGAATGTATGACAACTCTGGAGGCGTCCTCAAAGGGGACCCCCTTCACTGAAGGACCAGCCAAAGTCATGGCAGGTGAGTTTGGGGGATATCCCAAAGGTAATCGAGAAACTCTCCAGGGTCCACATGAGGTTCCTTGACAAGGAAGGTCAGCTGCCTGGGCAAAGCCAGTGCGGAAGTGAATCATCAAGCAGAGATGGGCACAGATATTATACATTCATGAACAGATTTAAGAGTTAAAATTGTCACTTGTCAAAAACAGCTGGAGGGTTAGGGTCTGATTCCCCTCACACAAAATCGGATACCAGCATAACCTTAATACTTGAGTGTGTATTGATGAAGAAACTCCTATAGGTACTTACATATTAAATTAAATAGCTTTACCCAAACATTGTGCCAAAGAAAAGTAAAATAGAGTAAGCAGTAAAAGAGTTCTGTATACCACTAGAAGTCATGTGAACTGTTTACATGCAATGGTTTCCTTCTATGGTGTTTATAGGCCCATATTTTCCTTTCATGTATGCCCTTGCAAATCAGCAGTGACTTAATTGAAAAATAGTCATACAAAACTTGTATGAGAGGGAAATCACATGCAGGGCCAGCTAACAATCATTAGGGACCCCCTGCAGGATATAGTTCTGAAGCCCCCTGATCCCGCCCCAGGTCTGGGGCCAGGGCTGGGGCCAGGAACTCACCCTCCCCCCCAATTAACCGGTAACTAAATGAATGTCCCACTAGATGCAGTGGAAGAGGTGGTGGATTCCGGCCACAACAAGGTAAAAAAAGAGCTGGAGCAGTTCCCCAGCACCACGAGGAGGCAATCTGCCCCAGCTCCTGTCCCTGCCCCTGCCTCACCTCACCTCAGAGAGGAGCCACTGCCTAAGGAGTGAGGATCTTACCTCTGGTAAATGTCCTACTCCAACCCTGATGCCTCCACCATGCTCGGCACCCAGTTTTTCTCTGGGTGGGTGCACGGCATTAAAATGTTGGTGTTCAGCAAGATTTTAAATTGTACTCAGCCACACAGGCACCTTGGAGGGAACCTTGGTTTGGTGGTACTGGGGGAGTAAGCAGGGACTGCAGGAAGTCTTAGGGAAATCAGAGGGGAAAGTGGGGTCCATGGGGAGGTTGGAAGAGTCCAGGAGGGTTAGGCAGGATTCAGGCACCAAGCAGTCTGTGTGGGAGGATTACAGGAATGGGGGGGTGGGACTAGCAGAGTTCACAAGAAGGGTTGGTGGGGTCTGGGAGGTTTTGGTAGGATCAGGCAGCTATCAGGATGGGTGGGCTCTCTTTTCCCTTGGGAACAGGAGCTATTTTTAGCCCCCCAACTCCCTCATCTCCAAATGAACAATCCTCCCCCCCCCAAAAATAAACTCTATTCCCTCTGATCTCCCCCAACCCCAACTTGCCACCTTGGCTCCTGGCACCAGTAAATGCTAGTAAAACCAGCACTAGGACTGACTTGTGGGATCAGGAAATTTGAGGGGGGCTGTCTGGTCCATGGGGGATGAGAGGTTGTCTGCTTGGGGGTGGAGCAAGAGGCTAAAAATAGCCCAGTGCCAGGGGGTGGGTAGGAAAAGAGTAACCCCAAACATGGGGCCAGCAGCTGGGCTGTGCTTGGAACTGTACAGAAGTTCTGTTAGATCAGTCTTGCCAGATCCAAGGTACAGTTAACTTGGATCACATTGGCTATTTTAAGGCTGAGATAACCTCTCTGAACTTCTATATAGTGTGCACTTAGATCAGCCTAACTGGGGATCTGTCTAAGTGCAAGGTCTGCACTTGGGTGAACAAAGTTAGATCAGGTGGCCATGTTTAATATTATCTAACCTCCTCCTAATATCTGTATGTACCCGTAGCTGTACAAAGGGCATGTCTCCATGTGCTGCTATCGTGCTGTTTTTACCTAAAGGAAGTACTAAATTAAGGCACAGTAACAGCCATTACTGCACCATGCCAGTGGTGTACGGTTATTTGTAGCCACTATATTGCCAGAGCAATGCACTATAGTGAGGTAATGCATTCCTATGGCAGCATATCTGTAGCATCACAGTTTGTTCCCACCAGTGCTATGTCACTGTACCGTGTTGCTACAGTGACATTAGCGTCTTGTGTAGATGTGCCAAAAGGGAAGCAGAATTCCACCTCTTCCTCAGGTTTCAGGGCTACAGGGGTGTTAAAGGAGAAGACAGACAATCTAAAAAACTTAAAAATCCTTGAAGACACCAGGCCCCAAATTCGTTAAATCAATTTAAGGTTTCACCATAAAGCCTTCTTCATTGTACAGAAACCACTGCTATTAAGAGTAATTGAGTTTGAATCAGACCCCAGGAAACATCTGGGCTGCAACCATATTTTCCCCATTAATCATACCTCAACTAACTGGCTTACCATAAAGAACAGCATTTTGTTCAGATTAGTCCTTCTGCCAAACTTCATTAACCAAGCCTCTTTAGCTAAATTCACCAAAAAAATTCTCTTCTAAAATATTTTAATCTGTGTTTCCCTATGATTAAGAGTTTGGCATTTGAAAATGTTCTACCCAAAATAAAAGATGATGATAGGGAAGATATCAGATTTACTTTTTCAAGAAACACCCTCCAAGAAAACAGTATCTTATACACTATAATTCAGGGTCAATCTCCTGAATTCAGGACCAGATATCTTGGGGAGCAAAAAACTGGTTTATCACAAGCCCTAGCCAGTGTATATACCAAATAAGCCATATCTGTGCCTTGGCATTTTCTCCCTTGACAGTTTCTTTCAGTAATAGCATTTGTTATTTTACAATTTGTTTGATTTTTTCATCCCTTCCAGATCTGTTCTCTAACCTTTGAATTATGTTCCATTTGTGCATTTTAGAATTCTGAACTTTCAAATACAAATGGCAGCAACAGCACATTTGTAGCTTGTGCATTCATTTTATTTCAATAATTTTATATGCCACCCTGCCAAATTTCATTTCTCAAATACATCTTGCCTAATGTGTTTACCTCTGATGGCTTTTGGAGAAATACTTTAAGCTTTCACTTCTAAGTCAAAAACAAAGATTTTATTCTATTTCATTTTGATTCATTGACTAAACAAAGGACACATTCATATACAGTGCAAGTATTCATCTTGATTGTCAAGGACTTCTGTAGTCACCATAATTATCTCCAATATCATTAAGAAGGAAAAATATTTCTCTTGCATCCATATCTACATAATATAATAAGTAATACTGCATGGTTCTGTTCTTCAGACATCACTCCTTTCTGCTTTTATGAATAGTAAGCTTATGCTTCCAAATTCTACAGCATATAGCAAAAGTAATAAAGGTTTTTCTTCTGTAAAATCAACATTGAATTGATATGTATAAATTCAATAAAAACTTGATGAACAAGACAGATCATTGAGAAATGAGCTGCACTGCATTTTTCAAAGAAGTTCTGTGTTTTTGCTAATGTGTTCATTAGCTGGAATGGTTTCTCTTCCATAATTTAACCAACTTCAGCCTTCCTATTTCCTAGGCTGCAAAGAGATTTTGCATTTCTCCCAGGACAAAGCCTTTACACCTCGTGTCCTGATTCAAGTACCGGTGAAGTATGTCAGAAAAAATGTGCTAATAGTCCCCCCCCCCCCACTCCCCCACACGTGCATCATTGTATGCCTGTATAAATTAACTGCATTTCATTTCACTAAGTCATTCCAGGTACAAACCTATCAGGCTGTGGCAGAGGAATGGCCATGAAGCATGGAAGGTCTACAGGTATAAAGGCCTGTGCCTCTCCTGTTTTGATCCAGATCAAAACCTGGGACAATCAGAACCAACTCAAATGAAACATCTACTTACAAAATGTCCCCTAGAGCCGCCCCGCAGCCCTGCTGGTGTCCCTTACTCCTCCCCACAGCTCTGCTTATGCCTCTTGCTCCCACCCATAGTCACTGCCTTCAAATGAAAGGGGCACCTATACATGAGCAGCAAGACTGATCCAACATGATGTTATTACAATGTGTTGGAGCAGACTCCATTGTTTTGTGTATCAGCATCCCCGCAATTAAAATGGCAACGGGGGCACTTTAACTAAAGTTCATTCACTGAGCTTTAGTTCAAGCACCCTCACTATCATTTTTAAGTGTGGGGATGCTGCTACATTAGATGCTCCAGGCACTTTAATTAGAGCGGCTCACTTTCCCCCTTCCCTCCATCCCAGAGCATGTATATAAATACCTCCAGAAAGTACAGTCAACTCTGTACTATTAATGCAGTTTCCCATGAATGTATGATCTGTGTGTTTTTATTCTGATTCATGGCATAAGAACTGTTCATCAATGCATGGGTGAAAAGATGGCACGTCTAACTGTAAATCTCCAGGAGAATTTTGTGAAACTGAGAAGGCCTTTTAGTATAAAAAAGTCTTCCATAATAAGGGACCTTGGAGTTTTGCAATCTCAGGTAGGTGGATTTCAATATCCACTTGGTTTTCTCAAGTTTAACTTCATTCTGTTTGAATATCGGCTTATCATAGGATCATTCAATAAAATCAGGCCACTTTCTACTATCCAAGCCCATGCTGGTAGAACAAAATTATTATTTACAAAATGATTTAATGTATGTGATCAAGTGTTCAAAAATATTGCTACATAACTAGAGAACCATAGAGTGAACATTTTCTTTTTTCTCAGATAAATAGAACCAGTTTCATAGAAAAAGAAAAATAGAAAGCTCCTTCAAGTACAGTTTTAAACAAGGTGACAAAAGACCTGGGTTCTACTCCTAGCTTTATCACTGATTGCTGTGACCTTGAATAAATCATTTAATTCTGCCACAACTCTGGACCTGGCAGACCTTACCCTGTCAGTAAAATGAATCTTAATTGGCTTAGTGCTGTTCAATTTAGGAGAGCAGTCACTTGGTAATATGAAAAACCAGCTCTGACTGCCCCCCATTTGCACAGCTATGACTTGCCATTAAAGGCTTGGTGAGCAGGGATAGGGCTGGGAGCAGGACAATCTCATTGCTCTTGCTGGGAAGAGCAAGTGTTGCAACCTTGGTGCTTCCTGCTGCCCCCAGGACTGTCTCTGCTCCCAGCCTTAGCAAGCCAGTCTGTGGTGATAAGGACACCACCTCTGCACTGCCAGAGCTGAGATAGCCAGTTCCCACAGCTCAGACTGGCTCAATCTGCTCCCAGAGAGGTGCTGTGCCCCAGTTTCTTCACTCACCCACTGCCTCTTGGGGTGCTGGAGTACTTCAACTTGGGCAAAAAAGCCATGGTGAGTGTCCACAAGGTAATGGAATAGGAGCAAAATTAAGTGCATTAGAGATAATTCTGCCCTGGAGTAGCGTAATGTTAAATTGAATGATGATGAGTGCTTTAAATCACTTAAACGGTGTTAATGTGCAGCCAGTCCCGTGGTTAAGAGCTCTAGGAATAACCTAATGTTACCCTGTAACAAGGCCCTCTGCTTTACTTCTCACCCTTTCCTTTATCTATTTGTAACCTGTTTTGGCATGCTTGGCTGGGTTATGTGCCGGAATTTTGATCCTCAGTATGCCAGTAGCCCCTCAGTATGCGAACCCCCTCATGTAGGTCTGCTGACTGCGGTGTCCCATGGAGGGGTGTGTGTCTCACTCTCATCACCCAAGAATTTGCTTCAGACCTAATAAACACATTGGTTTCTTTATTATGTACAACTATATACAGAAAAGAAATGTTTCTTCAAGAGAAGAATATCTATCTATACTTAAGAATAAAACCAACGATTTGAACAAAATCTAAAACTGCAACATTAGATGAATAATTACACCACACTGGGAGATCCCACTTGCATCAAACAACCTCAGTGATTACATTCACCTGGTTATAACCCTTTAAAATAGTTTCCCCTTGATAACCCAGGTTGATTTTCCTCTGGTCACAACCCCCTTCCCATAACAATAAATGGCAACACAGCTTTAACTATGATCCACCGCTAACTGGCAGAGGTGAGGCTTCTGGGAAAGTGGGCTTCCATCTTTCTTGGTAACTCAGCAAAAACAGGTCTTTGATCAGCCACTGCAGGTAATAGGTGCCTTTTATTTAGTTTCCTTCCAAAAAATACACCTCCTGCAAACACTAGGGGTTAAATGTCCCCTCACATACCCATGCAGATTTGGGATTCTCACAGCTCGCTAACTCTTTGGGTTCTCTCAGTCCCGCAGCACCTCTGGATGCAGACATGGGATTCCCTCTGCTGGTCTCTCTTCCTGCAGTACAAGCCTTTCCAGCCCAAACAGAGGACTTCCCTCTGCAAATGGCTGACCAAGCTTAACTTTCCCCTCCCAGCTAGCTTACCAATCCATCCCTACTCTTTCCCTGGATACCCATGTCCCTGATTGCTCAGCTCTGACACTAGTGGGGAATCAGCTTCTCCTGGGATGACCTAGGCTCTCCTCAATCCTGAAGTCTGCTCCCCAGCAAGCCTTAGCTCCCTTCCCTTTGCTGGGGAGGAGGAGGAACTGAGTCTCCACCCCCGCCCCCCTCTCCAGACTGATATTACACTGTTCCAGCTTCTCCCCAACTGTTTTCCCCTCCCTCGGATTTTTATGGCTCCATAGTAACCAGTCAGAGCCTGGGGCTTGCAATGGGGGCTCTGGTTACAGTTAAAATCCTCCAGTAAAAGACATACATTGTGAACAGCATACCCTCCATTTGGAAAAGCTATTGGACCCTCTGCAAACTTTTTGCCACATTTCTTGCGAAGTTTTAGGCACAGCCACTCAGCTTGCAGCCAAGCAAGCCTTTGCAGCTGTTCTATATGTAAATTCTAATGTTCTTGTGACAGGAACCATCTCTTTGCTATGTGTTTACACAGTACCTAGCACAGTGGACATCAGTCTCAGTGAGTGGGTTTCATCTAGTGATAACTTTATATTAATAATTATTATAAAAATCCTCTTGTATTACCACATCTGTCAGAGCTTGGTTTTTTTTTTTCTTTTTTTGTTTGTTTCCCCCCCTCACAAGAGCAGAAAAATATCAAAGCTGCATCCCATTGTGGAATACAGGATAACTGGAGTAAAGTAATAAAGAGAAAGTCAGCCACAATAGTCTTTTATTATTTTATTATTTACACAATAATCTTTTCTGTCCCTAAGTTCTGTATAATTATAGAATGGTAAGGGATTGGCAAAGAGAAGGTTTTTTTTCCTTCAGAAAGCCTTGGGGAATAGAGTACAAAGTAATGGTGCTTTCAGAATATGTATGTTGGTAGACAGGGTTAAGAGTTACAGTAATATGATAAAATACCATCCTGGTATGAAAAATAGCATACAGGTTTTTTAGTTGAGGGCTCATGTATGTGGGAGAGAGATTCTGTTTCCACAACTGACAAGCAGCATTTTAGAATATTTTAGATTCAGTAAGCTAATATATTTATCTGCATGAAAAATTAGTCCAGCCCCTGTGACTCCTCCTCCACCCTCTCCCTCCCCGCCCATATGGAACAGAAAAGAGAGCAGGGAGATGTGTTACTTGCCACAGTGCTTTCTGGGGTGCCATGAAACCCAGTCCATACAGTGGATTAAGACAGCATGCAACCAAGCATCTAGTTCCTCCCTGTCATCTTGAATGGAATCATTCTAAGAAGCAAACTTCTGTAACTTTGGTCTCTCTCTTCCTTTATTGGTCATGTGATGGGTGATGTTAAACAGCATATATAAACCTCAGTAATGGACAAGGTACAGAAATATCCACATTTTCAAACTGAAATGCTACAACTTAGGTTCCTAAATTTCAATATGAGTGACTCCATAAGAGTGTCTTAGTCTTAAGAGATTAATGTATAGTGGAAGTTGAATCTCTCTTATTTAAAACAGACTAATCCAATTTTTTTACAAACTATATTACATATAACACCATATACAATTACTCAGGACAGATCATGGCCAATCTGGTCTTTGAATTGAAACAACCGATGTGCTTGTTGTGATTTGCCAAGATGTAAGTGCAAGGCCAAGTTTCACACCATTGTAGTGGTCAGTTTTTGTTTGAGCTCAGCTTAGTTTTAGTCAAAGGTAGATCTGGTAAAATAGATTTTTCATGAAAAGAAAATGCCTTATTGTTCCTGTGATGTACCTCAAAGTACCTCCTTTTCCTAGAAAAGGAAATGTGGCAATCCAATTTATATCAGTTTGATTCAGAACTACAGCATTTAGTGTTTTGTGAAAGCTGGCTACTGAGATTCTCAAGCCTTTGAAGTTGTTGCTGCAGTTGGTTAAATTTCTGTCCTTGAAAAATAAACCTGAGATGATTTTTTTTTCCTTCTAAATCTTGAAGTCTTTCAAAATCAACAAGACTTGATTACTCAAACTGGTAAAGCCAACTCAGAAGTCCTTCAGACCTTATTTATCATCTCTGCAAATTGCACAGCATTGAAAGGTGTACACCAAGATAAAAAAAAAATATGTCCTTCTCACTGAAAGAGATGTAGTATCAAAACTTATAGGCTCTAAAACAACTGCAAAACTGGGTTGGGGGTGGGGGAGAAAGGGAATCTATAACAGCTGAAAAATGTTGAACAGCAGCTGTGTTCAAAATACAGGAAAACTAGGTATTTATCAAGTCAACTAGAAGTTTTATAACTGCACCGCTGGTGATTATTTTATACAAGAAATGCTCTTTTATTCCAGGATGTGCACAAGAAGCATGAGTATTTAAAACAAACCCAGAAGCACATTGATTGGGAACAGGGCATTGCAATTTAATCTGATACCAAATTAATTATGTGTAGACACCAATCTAATGGGAGAGGAAGAGGTAGTGAAAGCTATGTCAAACAATATAAGAATACTGATGCTTACACATGCCTGAAAAACTAAACTTCGTCCTCCAGGATGAATTTATGGTAGTTAACTTCATAAAAGGTCATCCAGTGATCATTTTGTCTGATATTTTTGCATTGGTCATTAATGGAATGGGTTCCCTGAAGTAACCTTTACATGAGCTCTCTGCAAAAGCAAAGCAGCTGCAGACTCTTGTCATGGAAGTATCTGTCACCATATAATTACCCTAATCAGTTCTGCTGAGTCAGTTTGTTTAGCTTAGTAAATTATTGAGGGAGTTGTTGTGACAAGGGGCCATGTCAGGGCTCAGTTCCAATGTTGGCACGCTCACCTAAGGCAGTTTGCCCTGTCTTTCCTGCCATGTCTTGCTGTTTTGAAATTGATATACAGGTTTTCCTCACTTTATGAGGGTTCTTTATATGCAGATTTGCTCTCATGCGATGACCCTTTATATATCCAAAATTCATAGTTGTTAGGGTTTAAAAGGACCTCAATAGATCATTGTGTCCAACCCCTAGCCTGGGCAGGAAAAAGTGCTGGGGTCATATGACGCCAGCCAGGTGCTTGTCCAGTCTCCTCTTAAAGGGCCCCAAGGTAAGGAAGATCACCACATCCCTTGGAAGCCCATTCCAGATTCTGGCAGCCCTTATTGTAAAGAACCTAAATCTGCTCTCTTTCAGTTTGTGGCTATTGTTTCTAGCTATTCCAAGGGGTGCCCTGGTAAACAGAGCATCTCCTAATTCTTGTTGCCCCCCTGATGAACTTGTAAATGGCCACACGATCCCCTCTCAGTCTTATCCTGTGGAGCCTGAAGACATCTAGGTCTAAGTCTTTCCTCGCAGGGCCTTACCTTCAGGCCCCTAACTATACAAGTGGCCCTCCTCTGGACCCTCTCATAGTTCTCCACATCCCTCTTGAAGTGCATCACCCGGAACTGGATGCAGTACTCCAACTGCAGTCTGACTAATGCCACATAGAGGGGAAGTATCACCTCCCTGGACCAATTGTGATGCACCTGCTAATGCACAATGAAGTGTGGTTAGCTTACTGGTTACTTCATCACATTGATGGCTCATATTCATCTTGGAGTCAAATATAAATCTGAGATTCCTTTCTGCCACTGTGCTGCCAAGGTTACCCCCCTAGCCTATAGGTGTGTTAGTGATTCCTTCTCCCTAGATGCAGCAATTTGCACGTGCCTTTGTTGAACTGCATCCTATTCTTTTCTGCCCACTTTTCCAACCTGTCCAGGTCTACCTGGATTTGATCCCTTCCCACTGATGTGTTTACTATACCCCGTGATTTCATGTCATCCATGAATTTGGACGGAGTGCTTTCCATACCCTCATCAAAGTTGCTTATGGAGACATTGAACAACACAGGTCCAAGGACTAAGCCTTGGGGGACCCCACTTCCCACCTTTCTAGGTCGATACTGACCCATCCATTACTACTCTCTGGGTGCTACCCTTAAGCCAATTTGCTACTCATCTTACCATGTAATAATCTATGTCATAGCCACTCAGTTTGTTTATAAGAATAGGATGAGATACATATCAAAGGCCTTCTTAAAATCCAAGTAGATGACATCTACCTCCACTCCTGCTTCCAAGCATTTTGTGACCTGGTCATGAAAAGAAACAAGGTTAGTCAGGTAGGATCTACCTGCTATGAATCCATGCTGGTTGCCCTTTAGCATTATTTTTCCTGATGGGCTCCCACAAATGTGGTCCTTGATAGTTTTTTCAAAGGTTTTCCCAGGGATAGAAGTGAGACTAACCAGCCTATAATTACCTGGATCCTCCTTCCTCCCCTTCTTCAAAATAGAGGCCACAATGGCTCTTTTCCAGTCCTCTGGGACCTGACCTGAGCACCATGAGTGCTCCAACAACCATGCCAGTGGCTCTTCTATGACACTGGCCAATTCCTTCAGCAACCTTGGATGAAGTTCATCTGGGCCTGCTGATTTGAACACATCCATCTCCTCCAAGTGCCCCTTCACTTTTTCTGAGTTGGAATCTAGAAAACTGCTTAGACAGCTATGTCATCTTTCCCTAGAGGTTATGTATAAACAATAATTATTTGCAAGAGTATGAAGGCCTCTTTAATTAAACCTTTCTTAGGATTGGCAAGCAGAAGCTTTTCTGCCACAGACATTATGAACAATGACTTCACTTTCTAATAGCAGTGCTGTCACTGAGATACAATAAGACAGTTTCTTAGACATGACTATTTTCCTGATAGCATTGCCTTGGGATTTGACATGCAAGAAAAAAAGAGTTAGGTATAATTTCAAAACACTTATTGTATTCCAAATACAATCACAGGTTTTAATGCCTCACATATGGAAATAAGTCTTATGGTAATAGAAATGAGAAGGCTATTGACAGGACGAGATGTTTGAGGCTGTAACAGGGCACCCAATAATGTACCTGTTATGGAGGGAAAGGGAACATGCCACCAGAAGCCAAGAAGAAAACTTACCTACAGTCAGACCACGGCAGGAGAAGCAGGACAATGCAGAACACTGGGAACTCAGGTGTTCTCAATGAAGTTATGTCTGGACTCTGGCAGGGCTGCACATGGGGGCAGGGCCAGGGTGGACTGGCTCCTGGGTGAGGAGCTGGAAGGTAAGAGAAATGCAGGGAGAGGAGACAGAATACCAATGGGGCAGGAGCCAGCCAGAGAGGACAGAGCCATGATAATAAGTGAAACTGGAATGGAGAGCAGAGCAATTGTGGAGGCAAGTACTTACCAGGGACTGAGGAGCAGAAGCAGTGTCCAAGAGAAGCAGGTAAGTGATGGTCCTGGGGAGTGCCAATCTGGGGAAGGGCTTCACCTGTGGGAGAGAAGACAGGAGAAGCTGAAGTGAGGAGCTGTGGGGAGTGAAGCAAACTCTTTAACCCTCTTTACCTGGAGGGAAGTCAGGAAAGGACCCCGGTCACAAACTGTAGACATCTGCCTAAATTGTTAAAGAGTCATGGAGGCTGGGACCCTGAGGTCTGAATGACTGACAGTGGACTTCTGTTTAATTTTCACTGGGGCTGTGAAGAGAACAGCTCAAGTCCAAGAGAGGGCCAAGGAATGCCATCTCCCAAGAGTTAGCCAAGACCAGACAAGAAAGGAACAGAGGGGGATGCTCATAACCACAAAACCCATCAGAAGAAGAGACAGCAAAGGAATACCTGGAGCAACACCAAAGTCAGGGACATCTCAGGTGTGATCAGGACAGGGTGAAGGGGAGGTAGGAACCCTGTGAAGAAACTCTGGTCGGTATTCCAAGGCATATAAGGAAGACCACCTCCCAAGCTCTGCATTCTCTCTCAATATATCTATTTTTCCAACAAGGCATGACAGAAAAGTAAGGAAAAATACTGAGAATAAATGCCAGAGGGCAATTGCAACACCCATAGTACCAGCACAATGCTTACAAAGGCATTAAATGGCATCCTTTTTATTTGTTTGTTTATTTATTTATTTATAATGCATGTGAATTTATTGCACTTAAAGAAATGTTTAGTTGTATATTCTTTTAAGCATGGAAATGTGTTTACATGTCTCTCCATGGGTTCAAATGGAAATATATACCTATTTTATATTTAATATTCTCTTCACATATATATTTATTACAGAACATTACAAAATAAACAGTAATGTTACAAAGTATACAATGTTCAAGGGGAATAACTAGGAATATTTTTAAGTTTGATACAATGGTTACATTTAAGTCAACATTATTTTACTGTGATTCATAAACATCTATTGTATAGAACACAGATTATACATTAAGAACTCTCTGGTCTGGATATAAAATTCACCAAATTTTCTATGGATTTTTTTTCTTGGTTAAATGACCCAGTGCCATGATTACCTTGCATGATAAATAATTGGTTGAAATTCCATCGGTCCTAATTATATATCATTTACAACACCATGTGCTGTTACTGAAAATTAGCATTGAATAAGCCTGTACATTTTTAAAAGGTTAGAGAAGAGTTAAATATCATGTTTTGTTATCTACACATTCTATCTGCCTCATTGACTTCTCAGTGTGCTTGCTAATGAACTACATGGTGTTCTAAGAGACCCTCAGGCAGGAGCTAGGAGGAGTAACAAACTTACGAATAAATGTTATTAAAATCATTACATGACGGGTTATCTTGCCATGGTGTTAATCCATTTGGGAAGGAAGATAAGATACAGAGGCAAGGGAACTATCTCAGGGAATGTTGTAAAAAAATGGCATTTGAACAAAAAAGAATTGACTGTCATAGTCAGCATAGTCAGTGATCACCCACTGCAAAGCATGTGCAATCTTTCAGTTTGTATTTTTTTTTATAATCTAGATGGTAAGTAGACATTCTACATTTAATATTTTTGTTGCTTGTTGTGGTGCCTCACCTATATTTTTTAATCAATACGGGGTAGGGGGTGACATTTTGTAAAGGAAAGCTATGAACAACTTTTAATGTTCTGGGCTGTGTTGAAATGCAGCTGTCTGACATCACTGGACACCGAGCTGCAAAATACATGCTACATAATGCAAAATACATGCTGCAGTGGTAGAGGGAGCCTCCCAATAGTGCATTGTAAATCTGAAGGATATTGAAAGAATAATTTAGTTTCTCTACTTTTTCTTGTTTTGAGTCCTCTGATAAATAAGTGCATTTCTACTAATTATGAGTTGGGCAGAAGTGAGTAGGAGTGGACTGCTACCTTTTTTCCTCCTTCTCACTTGTAGCGCTGAAAAGCCAAAGGGGTTAATCCAAGCCCTGGGGGACGATTGAACCACCACAGAGGAGAACCACCTCTGCAAAACCCCATGCATCATCTAGTTGTTCCACTCGGACAGCTCCAGCCCATACTACCATAACAGTGAGTGCTTTCTATACTAGAAACTGAGTGCAAACTGAGGTTTATGTACCTACTTAAACTCAGAAATTTCTTCTGGATTTACACAGTATTTGGGAATAACATAACAATGTTACAAAAACTAACATTGGAATCTCTGTTTTGGTGGTACTATTTCCCCAATGGACAAATGAGAACTGTTTAGACAACAGATGAGCTTCTTTAATTGTTAATGTTATATTGATTGAATATTCCTTATAACTCATGTCATTTAATAATTCTTTATTCTGTAACAAATATATAATTGTTTCCTGTTGTTTTTTTTAGTAGAATCTTAGTATCATATTAACTGAATTGAATCTTAATGTATAGTGACAGAATACCAAGTGATGTACATAATTTGATATTAACCTATGGTACTTAACATACTATAGTGAATTAGTTGTAGCTGTCATATTATAAGGGTCTATTTTCAACTGTGGGCTATTGAAAAATGTTTAGCAAAGCTGTGAAAAAATATGAAGCTTGCCCTATTGTAGGAATTTATTAATAATCCCAATATGGATATGAAGTTGTTGAAAATTGTACAAACCTAGGTTGAATTTCAGTAGCCTTAAGATCAATATGATCCTAATTTTTTACTCCAATCCTTAGCAAGATTAACAAGCAAGGTTTTATTGTTGAATGACTTCTGCCTTGTAATATCTCTGTTTTGGTTCACTAGAGCTAGACACTGAAAAAAAATTCAGTTCTGAGGCAGTAACGGTAACATTTTTATATATTAAAAATGGGATTTATAAGTATTTATATAATACAGAATAAATACAATCATATAGGCTAAGTACAGCTGTTCAAGAAGTCTGAAGTGAAAGCGCTTTTATTTCAAACTTTACTCCAAGTGCTGGAGATTAGGTCAGGGGCAAGCAGAACATGTTACACCAGGGGCAGGCAAAGTCCGACTCATGCCAGACTCCATTTCTAAGCATCCCCTGTCCAAATCACTGCAGCTGGCTTACATGGAGATCCCAGTAGTAGTGGTACCATGGCAGTGCAGGGTCAGGGTTTCCCTGGAGACTGGCCGCAGCAGCACTAGTAGGGCAGCAGATCACAGGTTTGCCCTGGCTCCAGACCATGCTGTCACTGCTACAAGATACCAGCCCCAGCCCCAGCCCTGGAAGCTCCCTGCCCAGCAACATGCCCTGCCAGCACTGCTGGGGCTGGTCTCCATGAAAACCCTGGCACTGTGTTGTCACAGCACCAGTGCAACTAGGGTCTCCATGGAAACCAGCTGCAGTGATGTAGGCAGGGGCTGCTGAGAAATGGAATCTGGCCTCTTGCTGGATCCACCATTTTTCCCATTAGACTGTAATAGACTTGGGGGGAGGGGAGGTAGCGACTCAGAGCCTGTCTGCATGGCGCAAGCCCAGCAGCTAGAGGAAGCTCTTACATGCTTGCCAACATGCCCTTAGGGCTCCCTAGGCTACTGATGGCTCCCAAGCTGAGCCGAATGGCCAAGCCACCCCTGATTGGCTGGCAGGAACATCACGAACATTCATGTTCATGGTATGAACTGCCATGGCCATGAGTCACCAGCCAACTGTCATCCACTTTGCCCTGCACCCACCAAGTGTGTATCTGTATTTGTGTTTCAGATGCCTGGGTTCTTACGTATGCTTGCACGCATGTCCCAGATGCCTGGGTTCTGCATATATGAATGTATTACTGTTCAATAAGTGTAACTTCTGTATCTGGGTATAGTGTCCAATGTCAAGGGTAATCTTGGAAAAGTAAGAGGGTGGTAGGATTCTTCTGAAAGATTTGCATTTATTAGCATACTGCAGCAAATGTAATTTGCATTAGAGACGTAAAAAAAATAGCAACGACTCTAGAGGGGCTTGAAATAAAGATTTTTTTCAAGTTTTCTGAAAAGTTAAAAAAAAAATAGATTTGTGTTGAAATGAAAACATTTTCCCCCATGAGTCTTTTGATTAATTAAGAAGTCCCTTGTGTATCTTCCCACTCTGTTGTCTCTCCCACACTCACCCCTTCTGAGCTCCCTCCCCTGCCACGTGGGTTTAGGGCCAAAGCCATAGCTGAACCACTGAAATGAAACATTTTAGTTTTTGACTGATTTTTAATTACTCAATTTGGCAAAATCTAAACATAGTCACAAAATAAATTGTTATTTTCCAGTGTGCATTCAACCTCCCCCCCCCACCACCAAAAAAAAAAAAATCAGTCATAATTTCTGTCCAGTTTTATTTGGAAGATGATCCCTTGGAGTAGCTTTATGCCAGAAAGAAAACCAGACAATGTTTTGTTTTGATACTTCTGTGTTATCAATGATGCTTCTGAGTTGCTCCTGAGTTATCAATGAAACTAAACCCCACAAAGGGGTAACAGTAATTTTCCATTGTTTTTTTCCTCCTCAGATTGTTCGGAGTCCATCTAAAATGCAGACTTTCAGAAAAACCAAATAAATTTGATTCCCTTGAGCTTGACTGACCTCTTTCATTACATGAAACACCCTCGAGAAATCAAGGACAGAGCTGAAACAACATTCAATCTTCATCAGGTGATTTTGCCAATGCAACCAATTGCAATCAATCAGACTCACATTTGAGATACACAGCAAAGAGTGTTATATCACATTTGGCTAAGCAAAGTATATATAAAAAATAAAAGTAAAAATAAAAGCTTCTGTGGACAAAAAATGAAATATAACAAACAACTACCACTTCATGGAGGCATCCTGAACTCAAATCAGGGATGAATTCAAGTGCTTTAACAGATGAAGACAATGACATGCAGTAGCTTTTCTTCTAAGTAGAACAGTAGATTAAATTATTCACTGGTTCACAGAAGAAATAACACTGTTTCCTATTTTTCTTTTATTATTCTCAACCAGACACTTCTATTTATTTATAATATTACTAAAGAAACTAATGTCATTGCATCACAGCTAAATATCCAACATTTAAAAGCAGTAATTATATAAACTAACTAAAAAGACAAGAATTAAAGAAAAGTACTTCTACTGTTGCTGTAATTATATTGCAAACACAGCTGTCAGGAATAAATGTATAAAAGAAATAAACTGTAAATCAAAGGTAGTATGAATAAAAGTGCATACACTTGGTAGCACAGGGAAAGCTAATAGTGACTTCAATCACTATGTTACCTAATGTTGTATTTTGGAGGGCACTTGTAATTTTTTCTTGAAGCACACTCTAAACAGTTATAATATAAAAAAGGATGGATGACCATGGCACCAGCTCCAGATATCCACATAGAGGGAGTGTAAGAGCAGTAGCTACTGCCACTGCTGCAGCCAGCCCGTCCCTCACTGCCACTCCAAACTCAGACTAGATAATTACACTTCCAATTCTGACCTCCAGTATTTGCAACAGATATTTGCTATGCAGCAAAGTAATAGTCCTCTCACTAGAGGTGCCTTTTTGTCCCTTTCTATTGAGGTCTCAGTTAGTTAAGCATAAGCTTTTCTCACCTTCCTCTTACGGACAAGGGGATGAAAAGCATCTTGTTCAAAATCACAGACACTAAGATGTGCGAAGAAGTGAGCATGCTAGAAGGGAGGGGCAGGCTGGAATTGGGTCTTGACAGGTTACAGGGGTGGGTAGATGAGAATAGGATGGGATTCAGCACTGACAAGTGCAGGGTACTGCACTTAGGGAGAAAGAACCAGCATCTTACCTACAGGCTGGGGAACTCACTTGTCAGCACAGAGGCAGAAAAGTCTTGGAGTCATTATAGACTCCAAGATGAACATGGGCTGCCAATGTGGGGACACAGTCGGGAAGGCTAACTGCACCTTGTCATGCATCCATAGATGCAGCACGAGTAGGTCCAAGGAGGTGATCCTCCCCTTCTATATGACATAGGTCAGGCCGCAGTTGGAGTACTGCATCCAGTTCTGGGCACCGCACTTTAGGAGGGATGTGGACAACATGGAGAGGATCCAGAGGAGGGCCACTTGCATGATCAGGGGGCAGCAGGGCAGGCCCTATGAGAAGCTATAAGACCTACACCTGTTCAGCCTCCACAAGAGAAGGCTGAGAGAGGATCTGGTGGCTGTCTATAAACTGGCCAAGGGAGACCAGCAGGCAAAGTCCCTGTTCTCCCGAGCACTCCTGGGAGTAACAAGGAATAACAGCCATAAGTTGATGGAGAGTAGATTCAGGCTATGTATCAGAAGGCACTACTTCATAGTCAGAGTGGCTAGGATCTGGAACCAACTTCCAAGGGAAGTGGTGCTTATTCCTACCCCAGAGATCTTCAAAAGGAGACTAGATAGACACCTATCCCGATGCAAGATAGGCAAAAGTGCCCGGAAGCCCCCGTGGCTTAATAGGGATATTTGGGGGACCCTGAGAGCAAAGCAGAAGGCTTACTATCTTTGGAAGAAGGGAGCAGCCTCCAAAGAGGAGTACTCCTCTTGTGCTCGGAGTGTAGGAGGGCTATTAGGAAGGCCGAGGCGGGAGTAGAGCTTCGCCTGGCGACTAGGATCAAGGACAATAGGAAGTCCTTTTTCAAGTATGCAGAGAGCAAAAAGAGAGCCCCGGGAAACGTCGGGCCCCTGAGGGACTCGTCGGGCAACCTGGTGCTCGCGGCCGATGGGAAGGTGGAGATCTTCAATGGGTT
>JAGPOW010003316.1:26478641-26508801 GCA_030014935.1 Caiman crocodilus | reverse complement strand
GGGAGATCAGCAGGAAATAGGGCAGGCTCTTTTTTCCCAGGCACCACCAGGGGTAACTAGGACCAATGGTCACAAGTTACTGGAGAGCAGGTTTAGGCTAGACATTAGGAAACACTACTTCACAGTTAGGGTGGCTAGGATGTGGAACCAGCTTCCTAGGGAAGTTGTTCTTGTTCCTACCTTCGGCATCTTTAAAAGTAGATTGGATAGGTACTTGGCTGGGGTCCTGTGACCCTGGCACTCGTTCCTGCCACTCGCGGGGGGGGTCAGACTAGATGGCCTGCTTTAGTCCCCTTCTGACCCTAGATACTATGATACTATGGATTTCTAACCTGTGTTTGACCTCTCATAAAGCCTACCTACCTCACTGCGTCAATTTCTACATCTGTAAAATGGGGACATTCCAACCACCTGTCCACCCTTTTGATAAGATTAATGTCCTCGATCAGTGAAAATCCAGTTCTGGCCTCATCACGGAAATTTTATTAGGTGCCATTGGTGTTCATTATGACAGGTGCTATTGGTATGCATGACCCTGTCTTGGCAGTCATGCTAGAAGTGGGACAGGCATCTCAGGGCAGAGCTACAGCATGCAATGCTATGAAGATACTGAACAGCATTATGGCCTATAGGGCATCCTAGGAAGGAATTAGTAATTTATATGGCTTCTCAGGCTATCTATAGATGCTCATGGAGCCTCTTCATCTCTCCTAGAGCAGTCTAGGCTGAGAAAAGTACAAGGCCGCCTTAGTCTCCTTTCCCTCTGAGTTATAGCCCAAGGCTGTGAAGAGATTTTTCACCTACAGATATTTACCTTCCTTTTTAAAGCCTTTAGATATTAACAGATGAAATGTGCAATCTAAAAACTGTTGGGTTTACTTCCCCTCCATTCAATAGTTAAAAAAATACTACAGAAACAAAATAATGGACAGAGATTTATAACTTAAGACTGTAACCTGCCTTCAGAGGAAGATGGCAATAAAATCTTAGAAAGTAAAATTTTCCTTTTAGTTTGAAGACCTGACCAACACTCAGATGTAAGAAGGATGTCTGGAGTTCTGTTAAGCATTTGAAAGGAGGAGTGCAGTACCAAACTTTAATTAGTTGTGAATGTATGGCTCATGGCACATCCCAGTGTGGCTTGCTGCTATCCCCACCAGGGAGGGTGGGAGAAAGGAAGAGGAAGAGTGAAGAAGTTAAGCATGGTAGTTAACTCTGGTGCAGCATGGTGCAGAACACTGGGTGAGTGGTTCTCTAAGGGAGCAGAGAGGCTCACTTCTCTTACCCCTCTCTCCTTCTTCATTGCCTTGGGCTGAATACTCTTAAATGAACTCATAAAAAATTCAGATACCAGGGCTAGAGAATTTTTTCACCAGCCTGGTACAGGGATCTGAGCTGTAGTGGGCACAAGAGAACGGTCTAGGTCAATCATGAGAAAGGTGTAACCAGGACTGGGTGCTTCATGCAGATGGGAGTTAGAGAAAACAAATCTGCTGCCTTTCCTTGTCAGGGACATTGAGGCAAAATATGCTGTTGTGTCCAAGAGCCCATGAGAAAAGAAATGGCAAACAATCTTAGTAGTTTTCAGATGGAGCCTGATAAATTAATGAAGTATTTAATTTACTTGCCTGCAATAACTTTGGACTAGATCATGCCAGTCCTTTGTTCTTGTGAATCATATTTTCACACTGAGCCTATTCCTTATTATAAGACAGAGTAATAACATAGCACAACTGACTATTTTCCTGAATAAAAGAACAACTGTTAAAAGAATATCATGCACACTGTATGAGCTGGTTTTAGTTGCTTGCTTCTTGCTGTGACCATGTACCAGTCTGTTGGTGGTGTTTGTCAGGTAATAATGATTCTATCCCTATGGACAAAAAATGCTTGTTTTATTATTTTATTTTTTCTCCTTTTCCTTTAGTTTGCAATAATACAATGAATTACAGAAATGTTGATAGCCAGCCTACTGGGAGAACTCTATTGGAGCTGAATATAAAATTTTCAGAAGTTGACCTAATGAAAGCTAACCATACCAGACAGGTACTAATTCGCTTTTTATTTTTCTGTCTTCTACTAGAATACTGTTCTGTTCTCTCCCTCTTGGTTAAGCTGTGGAATACAACAGGGTAGAAAGGTTTTTTTGTGACAAATGGGTAGAATTCAGAAATAGAAAGCTTCATAGAGCAATGATACTGCTTGTGATGGATTGTATTTGCACAACAAATAATGTCTCCTATCAAAATTTTGTCCAGTTTATGATGGTCCTTAAAAATGATTTAAACTTATTACAATACTCCTATACCCTGATATTCTGATGTTTAAAGTTGATGGTTAGATAATCACCTTTGTAAATGAATTACCATTGGACCATGACCAATGGTATCTGAGCTGAATCTATTAATTTCATATTACATTTTCCAAAGCAAGTCTGTCATTAACCTTTCTGTCCTCCATTCATTTTTCTAAAACTATTCCTATACACTCTTTATCAAACAAGAAACATAACAACTAGTGTAACTATGCATATATGTACTGAAGGTGGTCAGGAATATTTAACTGAATTTCTTCATTGGAAAGCATTGATTTATAAAATCTAGAACTTTTTTATGGGAATATATCAGTTGTAACTTATGCCACGAAATCTTTCTTATATATATACTGGGATTTATGGTCAAAATGAGAAAGGCATATCAGAAAAACATGTAGGTTGATGTGAGGACTCAAAAAATTCATGTTCCACTCCCCATTTTACCTGATTGAGGTCAGAATCCTGAACTCAGGCCTGGGACATCTTTATAAGTGTCCTGACCACTATGCCACATATTCTTCTGAGGTGATGTCATGGGAGATTGGTGCCACCTTAGTCGGGGGGAGGGCATGTGCCCCCCAGCAACCAGTGATGGAGGGGGGTGTCCCCAGCAGCCAATCACGAGATGGTCAATTACTGTGGCTGATCACTGTGGCCACTTCCAAAAGAGGCTGCTGCCATTTCTGGGAGCACCACAGCACTCCACTCCCCAGCCAGGGTTTGCAGGGTGGACACCGGCACTCCCACCTGCCACCCCTGCCCATCACATAAGCAGTGAGCATGGCTAGTCAGGAGGTCCACTGGTACTCTCAGGAGGTGCACGTTCACCCCCATGCATATGCTACAGTTCGCTGCTGGGTGATGTTCTCACTTTTGCCAAAAGTTTTGGCTTTGTTTTAGAGAAAATATTATTCACCTAGTTCCAATTCAGACACACTTACCTCTAAGAGGAAAAGGCTGACCTGGCTTGCCGTAAGCATACTTCTAAAGTGTCTTTCAATCACAGATCCCAAAACTTTCAATCCCAAATGTTCTTGAGTGTGTACTCCCCTCTCCAATAGAAGGGGATGGTCAGCAGGGTGTATCTGCTAGAGATGGAAACTGCAGCTTTCTCACAATTTTCCCTTCTCTGGTGTCTCTATAGACGAAGGCCAGGACACAATAGCTTAACTATATACATGGTTTATTCAGGTGCAGAATAAAAGGGAAGGGATAAAATAACAGGATAAGTGATAAAGATAAATATTTACATATAATATAGTCAAGTTAGCAAATAACAGAGTAAGTAACGATAGCAGTCCCCAAAACCCACAAGGGAAACCTCATCTACAGATCCCCAGAGGGTAAGTATGTCCCAACAATTGATGGGTAAATACCTCAAAATGTAAAGCACAACAGACAATAAACACTCCAAAATATGAAGTGCAGCAAGCAATTAATAAACATTCCAAAATATATGGCAATCCCAAATACCCTCCTCCCCTAGAGAAGTCTCTTTCTCTAGCCTAAAACGACTCTGATGGGGCTATCGACTGTGTTCCTCCCTGATGGGAAACCCCTAGCCTGAGAACTCACTGTTTGCGGTGAATAGAAGTCCAGAAAGGGTTCTTGGTGTTTTGTCCCAAGATAGGCAAACAGCTTCTGCAGCGGGTGCTCTGTCTCAGTCCCCTTGTGGGGTGTGTGGCTTATTCACATACCTGGAAGGCTGGGCCTTCTCAGCAGATTGTGGACCTGGGCTGCCTCATGTGTGCCCAGGGCTGAGGCTCCAGTACAGGCCCACCGTGCTGCAGAGCCTGTGCTGCCCATGGGCCTTCACACCCGGCAATGGAGAATGGGGACCAAACTGCCCCCTGCCCCCTTCAAGGGCCCACAGCCTACCAGTAACTCACTGTGCACCAGTATTTGCACTGGTGCTGGGCTCCTGCCAGGGTTGGAGACCCGAGCTGCCTTGAGCAGCTCCCAAGGTTCCAGTCCTTCTCAGACCCTCCATGCAGCGATGCCTGCACTGTCTTGCCACTCTCTCTTGCAGTGAGGGTTGTGGTTGCCTACCACTCCCATCCAATGATAGAGTCTTCAGGCTCTTCAGAGCAACAGAAATGCCCTCTGGGTAGCTCTTCCCCAGCTCCAGCTTCTTTCTTCTCCATCCCTCATTGTCTCCCCCACACGCTATGTACGCAGCTTCTTACATACTCTTTCAGGACTCTGCCTCAAGACGGAAGACTGGCCAATCATGGGGAGATGGATCGCAGTCTTCAATTAGGTTCACTCCTAAACAGCATGCAGCTGGCCATGTTGCAGTCCATACTTCCCTGAATGCCAAACTTTCCAAAGAATCTGCCAACCAGCCCCAACAGAGTTGGCCATGTCCCTCTAAGCTCCAAACTTCTCAGGAACATCCATCTGTAGGTGTCAGATCAGTTGATCATGCCTCTTCCATCCTATTTTCAGGGGCATCTACCCAGAGGCATCCATGCCAGCAACACCTGCCTATGCTGTAAGCTAACACAGCTCAAGAATCTGTTCCAAATGACCAGGCTGACTACAGGAATTAAATCCCCAAATTCAATAGGGTCACCTCCCTGCTGGCCTGTTCCCATTCAGCTGTCCCTCCCCCTAGACCCAAAATGCCAAAATTTCCTTCCACATGCTGGGGTGGGCCTGTGCTAGGGTTTGGGTCATGGGGTGCTTTGGTCTAGATCTTAAGTTCTGGGGTTTGGGATCTGTGCCAGAGGCTTGGGAGCCTTTTAGTCCATCTTTGGGTTCTTATGTAGATCTTGGGGTGATGTTGGACAGGGTGTTGTGCTCTTGGAAGTGTAAAGGTTTGGCTTAGAGTCTTGGGTCTCTGGGTCATGTGCAGAGAACATTGCTGCCTCACACTATCCTTATTTTCCTGTATCCCAGAGTACAACAGCCTTTTTGGCCCCCAAGACAGCACAGGAGTATGGCCAGAGAATCAGGACTTCTCCCAGAAAAGGAATTTATGTCAATAGGGGCATTTGTTAAACTCATCTAATCCCTGTCAGTTTAGACCTAAAATACATCTGACAAGGTTAAATCTACACTGGGTATATCATTTTTAGATCAAATTAAGCATCATGAAAAGTTGCACACCAGGCTTTTCTAGGTATGTAACAGTGTGCACACAATTCTAAGAACAGAACACTTGTACACACAAAGGCAATTGAGAATGATCAACATTTGTGATATTTTCATTCACAACCGTTTTAACATAACCAAAAGAATTAAGCATCAGTCTGTAACAGAGAGCCCTGGGCTTTGGATTACTTTAAGATAAAGGCAGCCCAGCCAGGGAACACTGCAGGGCAGACAGGGTGCAGCAGCTGCCAGTTTCCAGGGCAACAGGACAAAATGAGGCAGTCAGCAGGCACCTGAAGACAGTCAGATGACTGGAGGTAGGCAGGGCCCTGGATGAATATAAACCTGGGGCTTGAGCTGGCAAGCTAGTTTAGGCCTGCTTGCTGCAGGGTTAGGAGCTCCTGCCCTGGACAAGTAAGCAGGGACACTGGCTAGACTGTTTTGCTGCTTGCAGGTATGCTTAGGCTCAAGGAGCTCACAAGGAGCCAGGTTGGGAGGAATGATAGCCCAAGAGTGAAAGAAGGTTTGCCCTCTTAAAGAGGCAGGGCTGATTCCATTGCTGTTGTTTATGTTACAGCCTAGGGGCTTATGATTTATGTTACTGTTTCTACTGGTAGTTTGAAATGAGGATGGAAAGGAAGGTACAGTGGCCCAGGGGGCACCGGACTGCCTTGAGCCCTTCCAGGGGCAGGCACAAGGCTCAAGCTGTTATTGATCCCAGAGCAGGCAGAGAGACAAGGTACAGCCAGACAGGCCAGGGGCCTAGCACCCAAGAGGGGCACAGGTGGGACCTTGCAGGCTGGGGCCAGGATCCCAGTGACTGGAAGGGACAGACTCCAACAGTGGGTCTAGACTAGAAGGCCTATCTAAATTAAAGGGGCAGAGGCCGAGGAGGCTGAAGCCCCAACAGAAGGAACAACATCTTTATAACACCTGTGAGGCATGCAACATGGTAAAGGGAAGGATTTGGAGCCATGGAATTATCTCTTAAGGCTTTGGGTACTCTGCCAAACCATTAAGGGATTAGAGTAAGGCCCAGCAGATTAGAGTAAAGCCCAGCAAGGGCCTAAGGCCTAGTGAGGGGCCTGGGTAAAGGCAGAGACTGGTGGGATTCAGTGGGACTGAGCTTGCAAAGGCCTGTGGGCAGCCTCCCTATATGGCAGGCAAGACAGGAAAGCGCCTTAAGGGAAGAGCCACCTCTGGGACACCAATGTGTTATGCAGTGGACAAACACTTATGCACATGCTTAATTTTAGACACCAGTGCTTGCCAAAGTCTACATTCCAATACACAGCACATATGGAAAACACTTAAGTTAGTATATAAAATTTGCCTTTACACATATCCTTTTTTACAGAATACATCATTACTAGTGTAGGAACTTGATTGCTTTCTATGGTGAGATGACTGGCTCTATGGACACTGGGAGACCAGTGGATGTTGTACACTTTGATGGTAGGAAAGCTTTTGATACAATCTCCCACAATATTCTCCCAGGTGAGTTAAGGAAGTATGGCTTGGACGAATGGACTCTTAAGGTGGACAGAAAACTGACTGAAGCTTTAGAATCAAAGGGTAGTAATCAATAGCTCAAGTTGGCAGCCAGTATCAGGTGGAGTAGCTCAGGAGTCAGTCATGGGGCCAGTTTTGTTCAATATCTTCATTAATGACCTGGAAGATGTCATAGGCTAGGGACAAACATTACACAAACTATTTTAAGTGATCAGAAACTGGTTTAAACATGTAACAAAACCATGCATATAAACTGGTTTGAAAATGACTGAAATTGGTTTGAGACAAACATGTTTGAATGTAGTATCAGACTCAATTGATTTGGGTGAAACTGGTTTATGCAATGTCTGTCCCAGACCCTTTCCTAGTTCAAGCTAAACCAAATACCCCCAACATCCCACCATGCTCTCTGACTGGGCAGGACTTTCTACTCCACAGCAGAGCTGGCCCCTCCCCTCTGCTCTCTGGCTGGAGCTTGGGAGAGACTTGCAGGCACAGCAGGGTTTGCTGGCTTCCCTGTACCCTCCTCCTCTTCTCTCACCATTCGCTACTTAAGGGGAGATCCCTTCTTCCTCTCCCTAACAGCACAGACTGTAGCCAGCATGTGGTATGATAGTTAATGCTGCATAAGGCAGATACAAAAGCATCTGTTGAGGGCTCTTTGAAGATGATCAACAGCTCAGATGGTAATTTCCCTGCATTCCTTTTTTTGGAAAAGGTAGATAAGGTTATTTGGGTAAATCTGATTGCTTTTCCCAACTAAATAGTTGGGGAAGTTTTCTTAGCAAGCTTTTGGGTCTAAAAACCCTTTGTCAGGCTAAAGAAGCATCTGCAGTTGGTGTGTGCTCTTCCTGGATGGAATGAATAGTAAAGAAGTCAGAGCCTGGTATGCTTTTGCCTTTGGAAAAAGCTGTTTAAGAAGAGCTTGGAATAAGCAATGCTGATAACAGAGCTAATAAATGCTCTGTTATCAAAATGGAGGACTCTTTCTTAATCCTGCTCAGGTGTGGCAATACCCCCTCAGCTCAGCCCTGTACAAAGGACAGGAGGGTTGCTCTAGTGCCCCTCCAGCTTCTAGCCTGCCTTTATATGCCTGCATTTCTGGGACGTCTGTCTGGTTACAAAACTGATTTAGCCTAGCCAGGCTAGACTAACCTCCAAAGATTGAATCAATTCAGGCTCACACTTTTTGAATGCCTTTCCCTAGCCATAGAGTGAACCCTCAGCAAGTTGGTAGATGACACTAGGCCTGCGCAAAGTGGCCAGTATTCGCTTCTGATTCATCCAATTTGGAAGACAGTGATTCAATTTCGTGATTCAAGTCACTGTCCCAATTCTATTCAACTGAATCTGATTCGTACATCTCTGAATCAATTGGGCCAGACCCATCCCCCACCACTTTCCCAGCCCGGCAATAGCCGTCCCATCTCTCAGCACATGTTAAAAAAAAAAGTTCCAGCTCAGCAGGTGCTGCCAGGCAGAGGGTGATCCCTGTTTCCCCTCACTGTCTCACGCTGACCCCCTGCCCTTGCTCCCTCAGCCCCCCTGTGGATGCCCCACATGATCCAGCTCTGCCCTTTAAAAAAAAACAAACCAAAACCCTGAAACTCCCCCCAGACTTGCAGCTCCTGTTGGTAGGGGTCAATCCCCACTGCCCCACACTACATGGGGCTCTCTTCATGAGCTCCCCATGAACTCTGAGGCTGCACCAGCAGGGGTGAGTCCTGGAGCTTTTCTTGTTTTGTTTTGTTTTTCTTAAAGGGTTAAGGGTTGGGGAGGGCCTGGGGAGCGAGGTAGGGTAGAGGGGCCTGTACAGAGCCTTCCATGCAGTGGAGGACAGTGAAGATTGCCCCCCAGTTTGGCAGCTCCCTGTGAACACTGGGGCTTTTTTTTAAAATACTGAGCTGGGTTGGACAGGGGCAGCCATGGGTGGGGGCTGGGAGATCTGATGGGGGATTGGGGGACTGGGAGAACTTAGGGGGTTTGAGGGTGGGCAGGGGTCCCCCCATGGTCCCCTCCCCCAACCTTTCCTCCCCCGCCCCTAGTACTTACCAGCTCAGAATCAGCTGAAGCTCTTAGCTGCAGCCACCAGGGACAGCCCAAATCATTGAAGCACTCCAAATCTTTTCCAAAGATTTGGAAAGCTTTGAATCAATTTGGACCTTTAAATTGGTCCCCTGATTCAATTTAGATTCAGAGATTTGGCCACTGAATCAGGCCAAATCTCCTCCGAATCGAATCGCCACCAGAAGCTTCACACAGCCCTAGATGACACCAAGCTGTGGAGAGTAATAGATATGCTGTGGAGGGTAAGGCTAGGATTCAGAGTGACCTTGGCAAATTGGAGGATTGGGCCAAAAGAAATCTCATGAGGTTCAACAAGGACAAGTATAAAGTCCTGTACTTAGAATGGAATAATCCCATGCGCCAGTACAGGCTGGGGATCGACTGAACAGGCAGCATCTCTTTAGAAAAGGACCTGAGGATTACAATGGAGAATACACTGAATACGAGTCAAAAATATACTCTCGTTACAAAGAAGGCTAATGGCATACTGGGGTGAATTAGTAGGTGTGTTGCCAGCAAGTCAAGGGAAATGATTATTCCCCTCTATTCAGCACTGGTGAGACCACATCTACAGTACTGTGTTCGGTTTTGGGCCCCCCACTACAGATAATATGTCAACAAATTGGACAGAATCCAGCAGAGAGCAACAAAAATGATTTGGGAGCTATGGCATGTGATTTATGAGGAGAGGCTGAGGGAACTGAGATTATTTAGTTTGGAGACAAGAAGACTGAGAGGAGCTTTAATAGGAGCCTTCAACTACCTGAAGGGAGGTTCAAAAGAGGATGGAGCTAGCCTGTTCTCAATGGTGGCCGGTGACAGAACAAGGAGCAACAGTCTTAACTTGCAGCAAGAGAAGTTTAGGTTAAATATTAGGAAAATATTTCTCACTAGGAGGATAGTAAAACACTGGAACAGGTTAGCCAGAGAGGTGGTGGAATCTCCATCCTTGGAGGTTTTTAAGACCCAGATAGACAAAGCTTGCTAGGATGCTTTTGTTGGAGTTAGTCCTGCTTTGAGCAGAAAGTTGGATTAGACGACGTCCTGAGGTCCCTTCCAAGTCTAATTTTCTATGATTCAATGTCCCATAGGGACTTTTCATGTGATGATAACAAACCTAAGAATAACTCCAGTGGGATTTTACTTCACTTTTTACTTTTAGGGGTTAAAAATAACCATAACAATGTCATTAATGGAGGAAATTGTTACACTAAGTACAGCAAGGCATTTATTATTCCAAGCAAAGAAGAGAGCTTATTGACTTGATTTCTGTTTTAAATAACTAAAATATCCTTTTCAAAGGAAGTACTGAGTTGCACAGTGCTATGACTGCAATATTGACAACTCTTCTCAATATATTAAAGCTATTAATTGTATAACACATCCTGTGGCCAGGACCTATTCATCAATGACAGCTCATTCTTTTTAAAAGTCTGTGGGACCACGTGCGTGCGTGCGTGCGTGTCTGTATAGAATCATAGAATCAATGGAATATATACACATATACTTAATATATACTATTATTAGGTCAATATGTGTCAGAATGACACTGAAGTACATGGTTGCTGTTAGAGAGAGATAAAAACAACCATAATCTTCAGTGTCATTCTGACACTCATTGACCTAATGCATTTGTCAAATTTGATTGTCCTAATTAGCATTATCTCAGTCAGTGTCCGTCACTATTTATTACTATTGGAGGACATTTTTAAAGCATTGTCCCCAGCTATTCCATAATAAATAAAAGTAGAGCTCTCTTTTTTTCTATGTTGTCTTTGAAGTCAGTTGTGATAATTATTTATTTTCCAAAGAAATGTAGCCTATAAATACCAAAAATATCCTTGAACTAATAAAATATTTCCATATTTTTCCTACCATTGTATTGATATTTCAAAATGTGTATGTTTAGAATTTTTAAAAATATTCATTTACAGCAATATTAGTATATTGATTGTGTGGCTTCATTACTTAACAGACAGTTTAAATCACAAGAGAAGTCATTACATACATACACATGTACAAATACTTTTTCTAGAGTTGAAATTACTTTATTTTGATTATTTCTGTACTTACCTTATCAATGAATATTCTAACAAATATATTTCCTGACAAAAATCAAAACTCGACTTTTGAAAAATAAATTTTAAGTGGAATTGTTAGGAAGTTGATTCCAGAGTCTTTATTATGAGCATTCATACCAGGGATGTGCATCTAAAAGTTATACTCATCCAATCAAAATTCAGAAATCTACTATAAAACTGTTGTTAACAGCTGAATTTAGAAAGTTTGAACACTTGTGGCGAAGGCCTAGATTTATTCAGGTATATCTCATCAAAAACAGATATTCCTGAATAACCCCATGTGCAGACATTCTTGTTTTAGAAAAAGAGGACCTTGATCAGATTCAGTTTAATCCACTTAAACTAGAAGAAGGCCAGAATTCATACTCCAGTGAAATAATTTCCACATATAGAGCTATTCATTAATAGCCAGTATGTTTATATTTATATCCTACATCTAGCTGATTTAAGAGTGAGGTGTAAAAATAAGATGATGATTAACTAACAAGAATTTATTTGTCCAGAAATAATCAAAGTTTTCTGTTTCCTAGCAAATATTCTGAACAAAAAGTCTTGAGTTGTCAACCTGACTTCCTAGCAGGGAGAAAAAAAAAGCTTGCAAAAAACTGTAACCAACCCTATGAACTTTTCTCAAGTTCTTTATGTATTAAACCTTACTGTGAAACTCAAAACTTAAAACATATTGCTTAAATAGCTGAAGTAGTAGCTTAAAACTTACAAATCAACAAGCATAATTGTCTGAAAAAAAGTGTCTTTGACCTTCCCGATTGGCATACCTAATATTGGAGCAGCTGCATTCCAGAAGCAAGATACTATGTGGTCTAGTAGATAAGAGATACTAATACACATCAGCTTCACCTGATAAAAACCATTCTGCTCAAATCAAAGGGCATCAAGCACTCCTGCATCCAAGAGATTATAAATCTAATAATGTTAAGTTTTAAATAAACAAAACAAGTTATCTTATCAGGGTTTATCACTAATGTACAAATGTTTGATCAATAGGAAATTAAATGGGGGCGGTGTTTGATGGGGGTTCCATTTTGTTATTCTTTAACTTACAAGGCCATTTTCACCTCCCTTTATCTTCTGTAATGTGTATTAAAAATAAATTTAATTCATAGATCCAAAATAATAATCACTGATTTATGATTCACTTTTGGCCATATAATCTATTTTGAACATCTCTTGTACCATTCTATATTACCCAGAACATATGATTTCATGAATTAATAGAATACTTGTTTTACACACACACACTGTGTGTAATAATACTTGTTTACATTTTTACTACACTTGTTATGAAGTACTAAAACAGTCATTAAAGAACGGAAGCCAAGTTTCAAAATGTTCTCCCCCCTGATTATCAGTGGAAAGGTATTCCATATTCCCCAGATTAGTATGTCCCGTAACCTTAGCATCCAGTTCTTATTGGGTTATTTTGGCTATTTTCTCTTGGTTTGCTGCCATATTTCTGGAAGCCACCAGCAATTCAGGAGTCATTGTTTCTATTTTGACATTGTCTAATTCCTCATTTTGTAATGCTAGGGTCTGTAGGATTTAATAGGAAAATTTCTAGTAGGTTGTAGAAGGGACATTGATGCCAAAAAGTGAAGCTAGTATACTATATGAAAGAATTTAAAAAACCCTTATATTTTAATCAGAATTTATTTGGCAAGTGTCCCATAAATCTTAAAAAGTTTAGAAGAATTTATAGATACCTGAGAGAATTTTGAAATGATTGCCACGTATGTATAAAGGACTTTGTAACCTTATGCCAAATTGAATGTTTTTGATAATGAAATATCTATCTTTATGTCCCAGGTTAACAAATATTTGTATTCCTGCTCTAAAAGGGACTATGAATCAATGGTTATTATTTTGAATGTATATATGAAATGTATTGTGTATATATATTACAGATCATAAAGAGAGGTGAATTAATTTAAAGTTTAGCAAAATTGAAACTCTTATTTAAAAAAAGATATTTTCATTCTAGAATTCTGCAAGGCCATGGAAGTCATTGTCAGTGTTTTTTTTATATTGTTGATGAATATAGATAAACAGGAGTAATGATATCTCATGCCCCTTGCAGTCTCCCTCTGCCTCTGCCCTAAGCCAAAACATCTTTGCCACAAAAAGAGCACATAATTAAAAATAATAGCAGTATTAATTAGGACAATTAAATGGACAAGAAAAATTGATATAAGCTACATTTAGTATTCTTTAGCTGCTTGGGGTTTTTGCATCTTCTGTTTGTATTTTCTTTCCAAGTATGGGACTAAACATTCGTCAGTCAAGGATTTCCCTTTATTGATTGCATCTTGTATCAATCTGATCTTTCTAGGTCACTTACTAATTTTCTTCTGTTGTTCTTTACTTTGATCCTCAAATTTTTAGGTTACCTGTGAGTTTAAACATAGTTGGATAGTCATCAAAGGTGCTTCTAGTAAAAGGTATGAGAGTTCAGGGAGATTTTTTTGTTTGTTATTAGTTTAATTGGATACAAAATCTTCTGGAAAACTTTTTAAAAAGCATTGAACTTGGCTAAACATAAAAGGATGTGACAATGCACAAATTTCACCAGTATTACAAAAATGGTTCAGTTAACTAATGGAAGTGTCTTTTATATGACAATTTGGCAATCACCAATGATTGAACTATTATTAAACTATTATCTGTGGTAGCTACTCCAAACCCTTGAGTGGGGAACAATGGAAAAGATTTTGTTGGAATGATTTGTAGACCTCAAAAAAGTGTGTGGGGGAGGGGTTGGGGTGAAAATAAAAATAACTATTATAAACATATCTACAAGTAGACTGTGTCTGAAGCATTAATTACTTTACACAGCATAATGCTACACCATTGTTTGCACTGCTTTCCAAAAGAAATACTCTAACTTAAGTTTTGTAATAAATAATAAATAATGACAAAATGTTACAGAAAAATTAATGTTTAGTCACATAATGGAGTAAAATCATACACGAGTAAAATCTAACAAAAGAACACACCAACTGTAGATGTTTCCTCAGCCTGACTAAGGGTTTTTAAATCTAATAGCTTGCTAAGAAAAGAATTTCCAATTATTTAAGTTGGTGCCCTGGGGGGGACAAAGGAAAAGGGGTGGGAGACCCCTCCTGCAGCATGGGTTAAAGTCAGGACAGCCTGTCAAAACAGCAAGGAGAAAAGCCCTGAGAACAGGACAAACCTTACCCCTTGTAGAAACAGCCAAGCTGATGAACCATGGAGGCAAGGAATGTCTGTGTGGTTTGTCAGCTGCTTTTATCTGCAGCTGAGACCAGTGCGGCAACGTGTCATCAAAGAACACCACTTGGCAAATATAAAAGCCAGCAGAGGGGAAACAGCTAGAGGGAATACCACAGAAAGAAATCTGTGGAGCCATTCCCTGGAATTGGTGAGGACCTCCTGGCAAAGGGGAGAAGAAGCTGAAGAGGGACCTGACCAAATGATCCAACATATAATTAAAGGAGATGCCACCCCAGACGATGAGGGAGCCTGGCCAAGGGAAAGGCATCGAGGGACAGTGAGGTCACTGAATGCAGGAAGCATGAGTGAGGTTGGGCTGAGGCCCATCCTTGGGATTTCAGTTAATTATTTTCCTTTTGATTCATCCAAAGCCCAGGACAAAGGGAGGAGAGCCACAAGCAATGCTTAAAGGGCAAAGTGAGCCAGAGTGGTGAAGAGATGACAGGAGGTGACCCTCTAGGGGACCAGACAGACCATCAATTGGCCATCTCCAGAGGTTGGCACATGGTTGGAGTATAGGGGAGGTGGAACCCCAAGAGCATCCTCTGGTGACAACGCCTGGCACAGGCACCACTACAAGAGGGAGCCCTACTACTGAACAAAAGAACCAAGACATGGCAGGTGAGTATCAGGGAATCCTGTGGAGAGAACATGACCCAACATGGCGCTTGCACGAGCAACTCTGGTAGTACCCACTCCAGGGCCACCAGAGAGAGACTCCACAAGGCCAGTCAAGTAGAGTTGGTTTAATAAAAGATACCAGATTCACCCAAAGAACCTTGTTTGCCTATGCCTTAACTTTATATTTATAGCGGAAAAATCCTGCTGAAAGCTGGGATCCTTTATTATGGATGGACTGGCAAACTAACAACTAGTTAAGAGGTGCGGTGATGGTAGTAAAGAGGTGACAGCTATAAGAATTAACTTCTTGTTTCAGAAATGTTGGTGGTATTATCCATAATATCAGAATTCTGTGACAGAATATTGCTTTTAAGTGATACTGTAAGGATGAAACTTCAGGGTTTGTCACTGCTGGGAGGTTTGTTTTGGTGTGTTGTGTTATACCCTGACTCCATGCAGCACCTAATGACTATGGAGACAATGATCCAATTGCTCAGAGAGCAAACACCAGCACACATTGCTAGCAACAGCTTTATTTAAAATGGAAACAGGTTCGGGAGAGCTCCCAAAGAAACTGGGGAGCAGCCATGAATATTAGTTCTTTCTATATTTATACACGTTGGTTTATACTTATAAACATGCACTCCACCCTTGTCCCTCCTTTGTTTCACCCTTAGTCTGCCTGCACTGACTGAGGCCAGCAGTCTGGGGGTACTCCTGAACCCCAGGAGGCTGCTGGAAAATGCCAAGCCCAGCTGAGATCAACCAAGCAGCCAGGCACCCCTTATTGGCCAGCGTGGCCATCCCTGCCCTACCAGCTGGCTGCTGTCAGAAACGGTGGCTGGGGGTTGAGATGGGGAGAACAGAGCCCCACTGCTGCATGCCCCCCACCTTGCTTGCTTGTGTCCTAGGGGTGATGAGCTGGGTAAGTGCAGCATGGAGGCTGTCCCCCACACACACCTTCACCTGAAAAGCCATGCACAACTCTGAGCTGCAGCTGTCAGGAGGCTGGGGTAGGCAGGGTGGGAATGGAGCTCACTTCCTGTGTGCCCCCCTCGCCAAGTTTTCTGGTTAAGGTCTTGGGGTGGGAGCCAGGCCAGGCTCACACAGCAGTGGGGCTCTGTTCTGCCCACCATCCCATGCCAGCCTCCTTATGGCTGCAGCTTGGAGCTGTGCACAACTTTTTTATGTGACAGAAACTAGGGGCAGGAAGAAAATGGAGCCCTCCTGCTGTGTGGGCCTCCCAGCTATCTGGCTCTGGTATTGGGGGAGGGGGTGGTTGGACCAGGTGTGAAAGCAGGGGAACTCCATTCCTCATCCCCTGCCTGCCTATCTTCTGGTGCAGCAAAAAGAAGCTCCAAACTACAGCCATCAGGAGGCTGGGGCAGGCCAGGATGTGTGGGAAGGAGAACAGAATCCCCCTGCCACATGAGCCCATTCTGACCTCAACAAGCCCCAAGCCAGCAAGCTGTTTGAGGGGCCCAAGCATCAGGGGGCTCCATTCCCCCACCCCACCCTGAGCCATGCAGGGAGGAGACAAAGCCTTTTTTGTCTCATATCTGTGATAGCCCATGTGTGGACCTGGGTTAGTGCTCACTTAAAACAGGTGATCAGTAGATGAGGTGAGCACACCACCCTGTGAGTAGCCCTGGGATGCCAAGGGAATGTAATCTACCGTGACTCATGAGGGGATGTGGTACAGATGTTTGTTAAAGCATTCTAATCAAAAGTGATTTAATATGATACCACATCCATCCAGGGTTAACTTAGAGTGATAGCCACCATTTTTAAATCTTCTGTACTGTGAATGTCTGTTCTGTTGTAGCTGTAGAGTGTTTTCTGTGTGCTTGTTGAACAATAAGTGTAATCTCTGTATCTAACCTTTGTCTATAACTTTCTAAAGCATTTGCTTCTGTGTGAACATATTGCATATGTATTTTATGTTAGAATGCATTTCACTGCAACAGTGTCAATGATAGAAAAGGGGAAAAGTAAAAGTTCCATTTTAACAACATTGGGAGCTGAGGGTATAATTCTAAAAATTGAAGAACTCTTTTCAGTTTCAAAATATTCATGTGCCTAACTTTAGACATTCAAGTGTGAACATTTTGGCTATAATCAATGAATGAACCATAAAAATCTCCCAACCAATGTGCAATAATGGCAGATACTATAGAGAAAAGTTACTTCTCATCCCAGCACAGCTTATTTTACAACTTTCTTCATGAGGCAAATACAATGTTGACCTAGCTGATGATTGGTTTATATAGCAAAGCATGTGATTTATAGAGCTGAACACCCATCAGCCTCAGCAATGTGTGACAGAGCATGAAACCTAAAGAAATCCTGTCCCCTTGAAAGCATCCTTACAGATTACAGTTAGGAAAATACTGGGGCAAAAGCTTGAATTGGCCCCACTTCTCCTAGACTAGTGTTTTTAATAGAATCCTTCAGCTCAGTAAGCTGTCTGTGCAGCACCTCTCAGGAGGACTACTATAAATGCACTTTTAAAAATATGGCCATATAAATCATGTCTTGTCAGTGGAGAACATAAAGGAAAATTATAGTATTTTCAAAGCCACAGGGAGAAAAATGGCTCCAAAGTCACCTCTATTCTTATTTTCCATTCTAATCAGTACACCTTTCATTTTGCATCCTAGCTATAGTTATTAATTCAGATAAGACATAGGTAAGCTATGTCTTTGTTGGCTAGTTTAACATCACAGATTTAGATGTTTGGGGTGAAGCTATGAACCCAGCATAATAACTATGCAATTTGGGTTTCTGGAGTGGATTGCTGTGACTTGAGAGGGAGGAAAGAAACAGAATCATAGAATCATGGAAAAATAGGGTTGGAAGGGACCTCAGGTGGTCATCTAGTACAACTCCCTGCTCAAAGCAGGACCATCCCCAGCTATATCATCCCAGCAAAGGCTTTGTCCCTCTGGGTCTTAAAACCCTGTAAGGATGAAGATTCCACAACCTTCTCAGCAACCTGTTCCAGTGTTTTACTATTTCCTAGTGAGAAATGTTTTCCTAATATCTAACTTTACTGTTCATTGCTCCTTGTTCTGTCATCTGCCACCACTGAGAACAGTTTAACTGCATCTTCTTTGCAACAAGCTTTCAGGTAGATGAAAAATGCTATTCTTCTCTAGATTAAATAAGTCCAGTGCCCTCAGCCTCTCCTCAAAAGTAATTTGCCCCAGTCCCCTCACTATTTTTGTTGCCCTCTGCTAGATTTTCTCTAACCTGTCCATATCCTTTCTGTATGGGGAGAGGAGTGCAAAACTGGACACAGACTCAACATGTGGCCTCACCAATGCTAAATAGAGGGGAATAATCACTTCCCTTGACCTGCTGGCAGTACAGCTACCAATGTGCTACCAAATGATGCTATTAGCTTTCTTGGCAAGAAGGGCACACTGTTGGCTCATATTCAGCTTCCAGTCCACTGTAACCCCCAGGTCCTTTTCTGCAGAACTTCTGCCTAATCAGTCAGTGCCACGCCTGTACCCAGCCTGTACCATTGCATGAGATTGTTCTGTTCTAAGTACAGGACTTTGTACTTGTCCTTTGAACCTCATGAGAATTCTTTTGGTCCAATCCTCCAGTTTGTCTAGTCGTGTCTTCATACTAACTCTACCCTCCAGCCTATCTACTACTATGCATCGGCTTGGTGTCATCTGAAAATTTGTGGAGAGTATGCTCTATGCCACCTTCCAGGTCATTGATGAAAATATTGCACAAAACCGGCAACTGAACCAACTACTAGGGCATTCCACTTGATACCAGCTGCCAACTAGACATTCAGTCATTGACTACTAACCTCTGAGCCTGTTGATCCAGCCTCAGAGTCCATTCATCTAACATGCACTTCCTTAACTTGCCTGCTAGAATGTTTTGGGAGACGATATCAAAAGCCGTGCTAAAGTATAACAGGACAATAGCCTGTTGTCAGAACATGAAATCTCAACTGAGCTATTCCACAAACACATCTACATCTCATAGAAACTGGCAACCATAATTGTCTTGAGATGATCTTGGTACTGATCCACACAACCTTAACATATTGTTTATCTTCAGTGCCTAAGAAAGTTATCCAAGCTCTAAAATTACTTATGCAGCATTATTAACAGTAAGGAGTTAGAGTCCACTGAGATTTCTTAACTCAGGTCTTTTGAAAATCCTTAGATTTTCATTTCCTACTGAAATATTGTGTTTGGTGTGGTAGAAGGTAGAGTATGTATGCTTTCATGTCCCTTCACACAGTGCAGTATACTGAAGAGGCCAATTCATTCTAGGACACATCATCATTAAAATGACTGAAAGGGAGAAGTCTCAGAACTCTCTTTTGAGCATACACATGGGTAATCTCACTGAGTGCATCCAGATGAGCGTGGTCATGCAGTATGTGGTGCCACGAACATATTTGCAATGCTACATACTGCACAGCCCAGTGTTCTCTGCACTGTAAAGGCTCACTGCCCATGTGTGCATTGGTCTGTTTTAGGATTTTTTTTTTTTTATGTTTTTTGTTTTTACTCATGGATATCCAGGGTTTTAAAAAAACCCATGGGGGAAAGAGCAGTGCATACTCAGGCAGGACACACTGCTAAAAATTGAAGCCAGGCTGCCCGGAGCACGGTAGCAGCTGCCAGCCAGACTCTGCCCAGCAGGATTGCCACAGCTGTAGTCCCAACAGGCCCCCCGGATCTCAGGTAAGACCCCCTCTACTGCCCCTAGGGTTACTTGCCATGCACCAAAATGCACGTAGCAGGGGTGTTCCCAAGGGACACGTAGCTGCAGCACAAGGTGCACTGCTGCTAGTTGTCCCTGGGGAACTGAATGTCCAAGCACATCTGGACATGCCCACTATGTGCATCTACATGTGAACTTAATTAATTAATTAGCAACTTTATTGCACAGTAGACTAATTTGCTGTTGTGTAAAGCATTGCAGCCTACACAAGCAATGCTATTAGACCTCAGCAAGCTAATTTTTTGCTGCTGTTGGGACAGTACTATTTTACGGTAGTAAAAATAACTATGTCTAAAAGCACATGTAAACACTGATCTGGGCATAAATTGTACCCAGTGAGCTCACGCCACAAGAGGCCAGACCCTTGCCTGCCACCTATCCATACAGGTCTACTCTTATGTCCCAGCCAGCCTATAATGGGCTGTAGGCTTGAAGCCTGGATCAATTAGCCAGCTGGTAACAAACTACACATATAAAGAGTTTATCTGGCTCAGGCAATTAGCTAATAATGAGGGAAGTTGATTGGTTTACTGGGAATAAAGAGGCAGGAAGAGGAAGTAAGGTGAGGAGAATCTGGAAGAGGGAATGGTTGTGTAGGAAGTGAGGACCCTTTGGTGGAAAAAGAAAGGTTTTAAGGTAAGAACTAATCCTTGTTTGTGGGTGTTCTTTCTGGATTGTTTTATATTTTATGCTGAGTTCTGAGGTGCAGATTAACCTAGAGCTTTAAAGCTTGTTGTAGGGGCCTGAGAGAGACTGTGTTGTTGGGACTACAGTTAAGATGTGTTTGTTTTGGATTACTAATGTTTTTGACTGATCCCTATGCAGCAGAAGAACCCAGGGTATCAAATCCTGTGTTGCTGGGGCCAAATTACATGAGTAGCTTAAAGGATTCAAGGGCTGACTTCAGCTTGGGGTGGAATCTAGGCTAACCTGTACCCTGCTATACAGTCCATCTGCCACCCAATGCCACAACCTGGAGTCTAAGCTGCCCTTCCAAGCCTGCTGCGGTCCTGGGAATACACAAACACTGCACCCAGTAGCCGTTAATTCTGACACAAATGGTACTGGAGTTGCATCAATGACTTAATTGTGCTTGCAGCTTTACCCACTGTACTGCTATGTAGGGCCCAAGCAGTCACTGGCTTTGCACAGGACACCCATTACAAGTGTTTATTTTCTGTTTGTTGTCTGTATGATGCATCAGCTATTTTACAGAGTGTAGTGAAGGGCAATGTGTCATGTGTACAATGAAACATGACTATACATATCTATACATGAGGAGACTAAAAGTAATATAAAGGTTGTTGTTTCTTTCATGAGGGAGTCCATGAAGGTGAGAGCTTTCCTATCTGTACCAGTGAAAGTCTTTCATCTTATAGTCATTACTTCTAATCTCTCTTTTGAGAGTAACTTCATATAAAGCACAAGAACACATGTACTTGATCTTGCTCTCCCTGATGTATTGGTAAACTTAAGTTTACCATATGCATATCTAGTGACTGATTCTATGGACCTTACATCACTTGTTTCTCCCCCTCCCCTCTCTGAATACTTACATGAGCCTATGATAAAACTTATTTCTGAAATAGGGATAATTGTTCTCAGGCATTGCTCTGCTGACCTAAAGCAAACCATAGCTGAGACAAGGAATTCATCTGTTTTAACAAACAGGATGTATTTTATTTACCATTTCCATAGCCCTTATTGCCTAAAATGCACTAATGAACTAACATGCAATAAATATGTTTACCACTTTCTTTTTATGAAGATACTAGTGTAATAGCCTAGGAGCAGAGAAATTTATGACCCCAATGCAATTTTTTTTTTTATTATTATTTTTTTTTTTCCTTCCCCCAGAAGGTAGGGCACTTGAGGCACCCTCTAAAGGTATTGCACGATGAACTGACTTAATGTGAAATTATCTTGAGACCATCTACACGTGCAAAGTACTTTTAAACAATACAAAAACTCCAACCATAAAGTCTGACCTCCAAAATTGCGTACTAACTATATAGCTGTTTTGTTTTCAATTTTTGTTTTGCACTTGTAGGGGGGACCCTCCTACATCTGGGAGTCCCATCAGCTGACAGGCTCCTAGTTAGAGGTACACCTTGTCCAGATGAGATGGGGAGTCCCACAACTGTCCAGGACTCTCAGCCTTATAACTGCACACCCTGGTAATACCCCCTCACCTAGCTGTTGGGACCCAGAGTCCCTGCAGTGTGACTCCCAGCAATTCCTACCCCCTGTCCTCCATCCTGGCTGTGCATGAAAGCCCATAGGTAAGGAGACGATGTTCAGTGGCAATCTTCCTGCCCTTGGGGCTTCATCCATCCCTAGGATAGGGTGTGGGAGATCACCCCTGAGGTGATCCTGCTTCTCTGGGGGTTTCACACCTCCAGGATGGGGTAAACATGGTAGGGATGAAACTCCAGTCCTGGTGGTGCGTGGGGTGCCCCTACTTCTACAGAGAAGTAGAAACTATCATTGTAATAAGATGTCACCCAAAAGGTCTGAACAGGTTTTGTTTAGGTATTTTTCCCTTTTGCTCTATACTTCCATAGCACTTTGTTTTTGTCTATATTTGCTTATTAAGTTACTGGAACTTCATAATGACTGTTCTAAAGTTTCATCTACTGAACATGATTCAGTATTGGGCAATCATTCTTTTTGTTTTTCATGAATTGTACTACTGCATAAGCACATGTAGACTGGGACACACCAATTATTGCACAGTAGATTAGTCTAATGCACCATTTTCTAGTACCTGTACTTGTAGGTACTAGACCATGATGCATTAAACTAAAGCACCAAAGTGCACGTGTAAACACTAACCAGGAACAAATGGCTCCCAGTCTGCCAAGGTAACAGGGCAGACAGAGTTGTTCTGACTCAGCAGAATGCTACCTCCCAGCCATGTGAAGATGGGGAACGGGCCTAATCTCCACAGGGCTAGGAGGCAGCTGCAACAGCTCTCCCTGCCATATGAAGATCCAAATCTGGCCCAATCTTCATGTGGCTTGAAGGTAGCTGCCTGGCAGCTGGGACAGCTCTCCCAGCCATGTGGAGACTAGGATGGGTCCTGATCTCTGTATTGGTGAGAAGCTGCTGCCTGGCAACTAAGAGCTCTTATTTGTCCTGTAGAGATCTGGACCAGCCCCCATGTCCCTTGTTAACCTACAGCTGGCACCTGGGGGATTCTGAAGCTACTTTTAGCTGCTTCAGGGGGGCAGGGCAGGAGCAGATCTTCTCCTGACATGCACATGTTCAGATGTGTGGGACTTCAGTTTTTTTTGTTTTCTAATGCACCTAAATTTTCTGCACATAAATTCAGGTGCATTAATTGCTAGGGGTGTGCAAAGTGGGCCCTAGTTGGTTTGGAGATATATATTTGGCTAGAATCAGGGACAGTGATTTGGTTTGTTGATTTTTTTTTTTTGTAACGTTGTCCCTGATTCGATTTGGCTTAATCCAAAGATGTGATGCTGATTCAGATGGACACAGATTTTAAATGTTGTTTTGTATTGTCTTTCTACATACCTTGAGGTAGCAGGCATGGCTCATGATTGCTGGGGTGTATGGAGTGTCCCATGAGTGGGGCAGGGAAGAAGGCAGCCTCCAGAAATGCTTCTGATCCACTTCCAGGTCTGCTGGGGAGCACATTGGACATCCCTCCCCGCCATGCCCCTCTGGCTAGGCCATAGGGGGAACCTTGGGTGCCCCACCCTGACCCCCTCTCCCCACCCCAGTCACTGAGATGGGGCTACAGGGTGCAGTGTCCTGTGCTCCCCAGTGGAACCAGAAGTGCTTCTGGTCCACTTCTGGGAACCCTGCCCCCCTCCCCCATGCTTCTGTGGACATTCCATGTGCCTCAGCACTAATGAGCCCCTTTTAAAGCTGTGTCTATGTTCAAATTGATTCTGAGGGTTCTGATTCAATTCAGAGAGATTAAAGGGCCCTCTGGTTTTACTTTGGAGATTTGGCCACTGAATCGGGCCAAATCTTCATTGAATCAAATTGGACTCAAGCTTCATGCAACCCTACTAATTGCATATGAAGATATACACTCTTAGTATAAAGCAGAACATTGCAACCATGTTGGATACTTGCTACAGCCACCTCATGATACTTCAACAGTTCTGCAGTGCATAAAAGGTGGCTGTTCTGCTTGGAACTCTTAGCAGTATGTATCCAAAAACAACTGACCTGGGACAATTGTGAATTAGTTTCCAAACACATTATTACCAAGAAGATCAATAACATGGACAGGAAGACTGAGTCAGCAGCCCCAGACACTGACTTTGGGCAGAGCAGGAATAGGAGGGGCAGAGGGGTGGAGCTCTTGCCTCCAGGTATATAATCCCACTGATGGCACAATAGCACCTGGAGATCACTGCTGGCACCATGCATCCAACTGTTCCACATGCCGAAATACCTTGCTATTAGGACTCTGCAAAACTTCAGTAGCTGATTCAATTCGGTGGCCAAATCTGAATTGAATTGGGAGAGTCACTAAAAGGTCTAAATCAAATTGGAAGCTTACAAATCAATTTGGGGAGACTTTGGAAGGCTTTCAGCAAACAAATGGTGAAGAGGGAGGGGGATGGGCTGATCTTCTATATATAGAAAAGATTGAGGGGGGTGGAGACTGCTCTGGTATTGGCATCTGTAGCTGGCCAGTGACTGATCTTTCCCAGAGTTCCCTTCCAATCACAGTGGTCTGGGGGAGGGAGATATAAAGCTGTCTAAAGTTGTTGATTTTTATCTGTCCCTTTTTGTAAGCTGTTTCTTGGAACAGCAAAAAGGCTCTGGCTTGCTAGCTAGTTTCTCTACTTGTAAACTGTATCCAATTCTTTCCTACTTACCCTTGCCTACAATCCCTATTCTTATACCAATCCATTCCTTTTAATTTATTCTTCCCCCAAAATCCTCTTATTTGTTCTTATTAATCTGTGTTTTCCCTGATGATGTGTCATCTCTGTGCAGAAAAACACAACATTATTTTATACACACTAAAGTGTACTGGAAAGGCAGGTGCCAGGTCTTCTGATGGAGGAGGTAGAGGGAGAGCTGCAAGCTTTCCTATTTCCCTGCCCCCCCAGCAGACATGCCTTCTTTCCTGGCACCAAGGAGTATTCTGCTGCTAGTAGGAGCAAAAAGATGGTAGCAGTGCTTTCATCTGCACTAACACCATGCAGCAGCATGGCATTCTCCACCCCAATTTCAGTTCTTGTCATAAGCCTTCTTGTGCCAGAGGAGAAGCTAGACCTAGAAGCAGGGGAGCTGAGCCATAGCGAAGGAAATTCTGGGGAAGGAAGGAGCATCTGAGTATATACTGCACACCCCTCAAAATCTCCCCTAAAGGCAGGTTGCTTTCTCTGGAACGCCCTTCTTCAGAGGAGGTTGTAGGGGCAGGCAGCTCAGCTCCTCCTGTTTGGGCCTCTACCTGATGAGGAAGAAAAGGCAGGATCACCACCCTCAACCCAGAAGAGGGTGAGTAGTGTAATGTGGGATCATTTTGAGGTGGCAGATGATTCCCAGGTATGCTACCTGCCCACACTGCCAAAGGCAGATCAGCTGGGGAAAACAGGTGAAATACTTCACTACCACAGCAATGCTGCTGCATCTCAAGAGGTAGCACCCCCCCTTACCCTTATTCCCACTGGTTCCAGGCTAAGGAGGAATGTGTCCCAAAAGTCCCCCTGTCCCCATAAAGCAGAGAGGAGACACCATAGAGCAGTGCGGGAAAGGCAGAGACAAAATGGGAGCATGTTCCAAAGGTGAATGAGATCACCCAGATCATCGGGGAGACACTTGATCTGGATGGCCAAGCCTTCTCCTTTGGGTGTTGGGCTCAGGCAGCTCAAAGCTCTCATATCCCCATCCTACCAAGTGCATGCGTGCACCACCTTTTAGCATGATGGTGGTGCTCCCCTGCATGCTTCATACAGGAAGGTACTTGAGGGAGGAACTGTGGAAGACAAGCCTGCAGGCAGCCTTGTACTTCACCTTGGTCTGGAGCAGCTGGGGTGGAGATCATGCCTACCTCTCCCTAACAGGGCACTAGTGAGATCAGTCAGGCCACAGTGGGCTTTCCATCACATGGAGGTGAATGAGTCCTGCATGGCAATGGAGATCATGGAGGCTACAATCCACTTGGATTAGGGGTGGCTCATTGTGCAGGCCAAGCTCACCCTCGGGTTCATAGTTGCTGACAACAGGGCCAATATGGTCAAGGTGTGATGCCAACTTTATTGACATCTGCTGTGTGGAACACAAGTTCCATCTTGTAGTCAGGGATGCCTTGAAGGGGGAGAGGGCTGCCAGTGATAATGCCATCACTACCATACAGCTCACTTCAAAATGCAGGCATGTGGTGGGCTACTTCTACTGCAGCATCAAGGGAGGCAAGATGCTACAGGACAAATGGGCAGAGCTGAACTTCCCACAACACAAAATCATGCATGATCTGGAGACTCCAGTGGAACTCTACATATCTGATGCCTGAGGGACAGGTCAAGCTCCAGAAGGCCATCCATGAGAGGGCCTTGTTCAGGGAGATTTGGGAACAACGGCCCCCTTAACAAAAGAGAGTGGAATACCATTTCCCAGATCTTGGTGGTCTTCAAGGCCACTGAGAGCCTGAATGCTGGTGGTGCCCTCTTTAGTTAGGTGATCCTCGCAGTAAAGGAGCTTGAGAGTGACATTCCTGGTTGGGGCAAGCTCTTTCACTAGAAGTGCAGGCATTGGTGAAGTAGCTGAAGGAAGGCATCAAAAATGGCTGGATTGGTTGTGGTCCAGTACAATTCATGTGCTGGTGGGCATGTGTGACCTGAAGGTGAAGGGTTTTGCTGTTGCAGACACTCCCCTATATAATTGGATAGAGGTGCTGGTGAATGGTTAGGGAGGCAGAAGGGCAGAGGTGGGGGCAGGGTGTGGAAGAGGGGGATCCATTTTCCCATGCCAGCACTCCAACCATGAGCCAATCTGCTCTACCACAGCCACCACCAATCTGGGCTGATGGCACCAGACCCCACCATCGGGCAGGTAGTGTGGAGTCCTTGGTTGCTATGTTTCTCATTAAGGATGTGGAGCTGCTTCACTAGAACTCCTTGGCCTATTGGATAATCTGCAGCCAAGTGTGGCAGGATCTGGCCATGGTTGCTTGGAACACTGATTGGTGGATAGGACAGGCGTTCCCAAGTGAGAGGATATTTGGCATTGCTGATGTGTGGTGGGATGTCACAATGTTCCTGGATGCTGGTTTGGTGGACCAGCTGGTGTTCCTGAAGGTGAACCTCCTACTGCTGGGGTTCCCCAAGCTCCACATGCAGATGGAGTGAGTGCTACCTTCCTCACTCTGTACCTATTTGCCTTGTTTATTTCCTTTTCAGAAACTTGAGGTGTGCTTTCACTGAAACCTGCACCTATCTCCTCAACTTAAAAAACTCTGTGCCTTCAGAAGGGCTACCACCCCTACTGTTGTCTGTGTTTTGTTTGTGGGGGTTTTCTGCAGATTCAGATGAGCGGGGGGGAAGGGAGATGCATATCTTAATGATTTCCCCATTGTAATCTATGGCCAAATCTCCGGATCTTAATTGACCGAATCAAGTCAGGACAGTTGCTGCTTCACACAGGCCTATTTGTTATGTTTCTGATTCCTGGAACAACTCAAATATCATATACATCAGGGTGCAGGCAGACATAAAATTACAGACATGATGCATAAAGGTAAAAAAATAGCCAATGCTACAGATTTTATAGTTGGACCTGGTAAAGACTCTTGTTTAGACTTAAAAACTAACTCATTAACACAGTCCCACAACACATCACCTCCATTGTCATGGTGTTGCCCTGTGGGGTCAGGCCAACTCAGGTTCTCAATCCTGCACTGTTAGATGGGAAGGTATGTCACAATTGCACATATACAAATGAATCTGGTGAGAATGGCACATGTAACCTGTTGCCTCGGACATACACTACACGCACCAAAAACTAGACTATTTGTTGTCAATACCTACACACTCAGTACACATGTATATCACTAATTTGTATATTGCGTACACTGACACACACCACACACCTACACATCATCCAAGTTAGGAACTCACCTTTGTGTATGGTGTGTGCATGTTAGGGTACTTGAGATACCTGGGAGAAAGTTAAGGTGAGAGAAAGTATAGAGTATGAAAGTTGCCAGAACTGGTAGACTAGAGAGAAACTGGGTTGAAGAAGTGAGACTTTGGGTTACTTAAGGTCAAGTGGCCCCAGGATTACTCAAGGTCACTGGTGCAAGGGGAAAAAGCCCAGTAGTAAGGAGAAGGCAGGCAGCTGAGAGTTTGGGGAGCTGGTAAGTGGTGGCAAGGAAGAAACAGACAAACCCAGTTTGGGGTTGCAAAATAACTGATTGATTAAATAGATTGCACACTACACAGTCCTATGAAGTTATTGGTGCATGCACACATGCAGCAGGAGAAAGGAACTCAGTGGAAGGGCTGGAGTCCAGGTAGGGAAGAGAAGCAGAGTCTAAATCCTTGGTTGAAGAGAGGATGGGGGTGATGGCTACAGTATCCAGGCTGGGAAGGGGTCTCTTTCCAGCAGGTGTCCAGAGGGGGGTTGCTAGCAGGGCCTCTGGGTGGACAGGTGGTGTGTCATGGCACTGATCCAGATGGAAAGGGCATCCCAAGGATTCAGTCTTCAATACCCTTTCTTATGGGGCAGACTACCTCTGATCTCCTATGGGGAGGGCATGTCCAGGAAAGGTCAATCCTGTTCCAGAAGGTTCTAGGTGTTCTTACTGAGCATGTGCAGCCTTGGCACAATGGTGAGTTGTCTCATCTTCTGTTTCTTGAATGAGGAGGGTGGTTCCAATGGCTGGGTCTTTGGTCCAGGTATTGGTTTTGATGGTTTGGTCATTCACAGGGAACTATTTTTAGACCTACTGCCATTCTTTCAAGCAGCCTCATTCATCCCCATTCCAGAACCAAGTTGCACAGGAGGGGTAGATATGAGTCCTGGATTACACAACAGGGCATGGGGACAAGATGGAAACTTGACACGATTTATGATAACTTCATATATAGGCTTAAATTGTATAGAAACAGTAATATAGAACATTAAAAATCAATATGGAAGGTGGAAGCGATTTGGATCGGGCTGCAAGGAGGACGAGGGGAAAGGGACATAATGGTGGTTGTCTGCTACAGACCACCCAACCAGAGGGAGGAGCTGGATCTCCAATTTGCTGGCCATCTTAAGGAGGTGGCTAGGACAAGGGATGTCATTGTCACTGGGGATTTCAATTGCCCGGGCATCTGCTGGAAGGAGCAGTCAGCCACGTCCGAGAGGTCCCGGAGGTTCCTGGCGGAGCTGCAGGACCTCCACTTGGTCCAGGATGTGCATGGCCCCACTAGGGAGGATGTGCTGCTGGATCTGGTCCTGGCCTCCAGGGATCTGGTTGGAGGGCTCCAGGTAGGGGACTCCCTGGGAGATGGCAATCATTGCCTGATAGAATTTGCTGGCTGGCATAGTGTAGGTAGTGTGGACCCTATGACTAGGGTCCCAGACTTCAGAAGGGCCAATTTCAGAGAGCTCAGGAGGCTAGTTGAAGATGCGCTGCGGGACTGTAGGGTTGAGGACACGGGCGTCCATGAAGGGTGGACTTAAGGAGACTATCCTCTGAGCCCAAGGGGCGACCGTTCCCACCCGCTGCAAGATAAGCCACGGGGGCTCTGGGCACTTTTGCCTAATAGGGATATTTGGGGGACCCTGAGGGCAAAGCGGGAGGTATAATATCTTTGGAAAAGGGGAGCAGCCTCCAAAGAGGAGTACTCCTCTTGTGCTTGGGAGTGTAGGAGGGCTATTAGGAAGGCCAAGGTGGGAGTAGAGCTTTGCCTGGCAACTAGGATCAAGGACAACAGGAAGTCCTTTTTTTCCAAGTATGTGGGGAGCAAAAAGAGAGCCCCGGGAAACATCGGGCCCCTGAGGGACTTGTCGGGCAACCTGGTGCTCACGATCAATGAGAAGGTGGAGATCTTCAATGGGTTCTTTGCCTTGATCTTCCTGAGGGGGGACCGGGACATCCCTCCTGTTGGAAGCCTGTTTTCCCCCTTAGGAATCACTGCTAGGCCGGGGGTGAGGGTTGACCTGGTGGAAGGGTTTCTGCAAGGACTGGATGTCTTTAAGTCAGAGGGCCCGGATGACCTACATCCAAGGGTTTTGAGGGAGCTGGCGGGGGTGATTGCTGGGCCCTTAGCTTGGTTATACGAGCTGTCTTGGAGCTCTGGACAGGTGCTGGAGGACTGGAAGGTGGCCAATGTGGTTCCCATCTTTGAGGAGGAAGGAGGACCCAGAGAACTACAGGCCTGTCAGTCTCACCTTGGTTCTGGGGAAGATCTTTGAGAAAATTCTCAAGGCTCATATCTGTGAGGGACCGGCAGGG
>JAGPOW010003316.1:26351330-26455188 GCA_030014935.1 Caiman crocodilus | reverse complement strand
TGTCTGTTTGTCTGTTTGTCTGTTTGTCTGTTTGTCTGTTTGTCTGTTTGTCTGTTTGTCTGTTTGTCTGTTTGTCTGTTTGTCTGTTTGTCTGTTTGTTCTTCCCACATGTGCCTCTTGCAGCATCTGAAAACCCTTTGAGATGCTGCAAGAATTGCATGTGCACTCACCTGGACATGCCCCAAAGTTTGTCTACATCTGGACTCAGGGAAGTTAAATGAACTAAACTCAAGATGCAATGAAAATGTACTAAACTTGTGTATGGAGTATATTGAGGTTAAGAATGCATTCTATTCTATATATTGTCTTAACACTGATTATAAGTATTCTTTCAGAGATAATCTTTACATAATTCTGGGAAAAATCATAGGACGTATGGAAAAACACAAACTTGTTAAATCCTAACGAAGGGAGGCAGTCATTCTTCTCCATTATGTAATTATAATTACAATGAAAAAGCTTTTTGTATTTCTAACGGATTAGTATTAATACACTTCACTAATAAATCATGAACAACTAAATTTTCTAGGGAAAGCTTTTTAAAAGACAATGCCCAGATGTGTGATTTAATATAAAAGACTTGGCATCATTGATTCCTCCTCCTCCTTTTTTGTATACGAATCCCATGTAACACATTAATAAATATGTAATTCATAAGTAAATGGAGAACTGAAAAGTATCTTATTCTGATCCCAGTCTCCAGCAGCAGTAACAACTTTTGTACAAGTGCTTTAATTTACTCCTTAGTCTTATATCAACACAAGTAGCTATATATGGAGACGGAAGTCATACTCTATCTTCTACTTCAGTGGAACTATAATGCATGTATGCGCATGTTTAAATAAATCTCTGCTTTTCACAAGATTAAATATGAATGTTTCTTACTATTTTAATCTATTTCTGTTAAGAGACAAGAAATCAGAATTTTTTTTAAACTGAATATATCTGTCCCAGGGGAGCTGGGGTTGCAGGAGGGCCCCAGGCCAAAGGAGAGCCCCACTTACCTCTCACAGAGCCTGAAGAGCCAGAGGAAATGTGCACAGTGAAACCTCCATTGCAAGTGATTAGCCAAGCATATATTCAGCTGCAGCTGAGCCGTGTGAGTGGGAGATGCCGCCTGGCATAGAGAAAAAGTGGCTCAGACAATGCAATGAGGTGGCAGGAAAGCTGGCAGTGACATCATCAGTAGGGGTGGCAGAGGCCACAGCAACAGCACCCATGGGAGACCCAGCAGAAGCACTGCTGGAGAGACTGGCAGCAGAAGTGAGGAGAGCAGGTAATGGGGACATGGCCAATGGGGCCTCAGCGGGAAGACCTGAAAACGGGACTGGACAGGTGGTCTACTGGGCCCACTGCAGCCTTAGGGAAAGGTGGGGAATCAATACCCAAGTGGGATGAGCTGCTGGTGCTGTGGAACCCAGGCCCAGGGGATTCCATGTGGCCCATAGACACCCTTCAGGGCCTCCTGGTCCAGTAGTTGGGGGCGTTAGTTGCCATGGTGGTGGGATTGGCACGTCATGTCACAGGGTGATTAGTTTAGGGTATTGGATCGGAGGGACCAGGTCTGAGGACTCCAAGGACCATACTCCAAGGCCTGGAGATTCAGGCACACCGCTGGCAAGCTGTGGGCGGAGACTGGGAAAGAGCTGAGCATGCCAAAGGAGCCTGAAAATCGCAACCCAAGGTGGTGAGTGGCCGGGGTATAGGGTAAATTGGAGCCTGTGAGCGCCCGCCAGGAGGCACGACAACCCTGGACGCTGCCCCCAAAGGGGAGCCCCTCCACTGAAGCAACATTGCAAGCCATGGCAAGAAAGTTAAGGGGACTGCCTGATGTCAGCAGAGGTAGCCTGTGAGGTCCACGCACAAGCCCAGGACAGGCGCAGTCCAGAGTCTGAGCTAAGCTCACACGGGAGCACCTAATCGAATGGAGACGGGCACAATATCATAAATAAAATGTATTTTGTTTGCATCTTTTCTGTAATGGTTTTGAGTACAAAGTGCTTAGGACTGTTCAACTTGGAATGCAGCATCTAGGTTTCTTTGACTGGGGTTCTACTTGAGATTTCTGAATGAAAAAACTAAAATTGCTAGTACTGAGGCTAAATTACACTTAGACCATACTTAAATCAATATTAAGCACTGTTAAAATTAGAATGCTGGGAGTCGCACATCAAGGGGTAATACTGTTTTTTGACTGCAGAGCTTTGATTTTGTTTGTTTGGTTTGTTTGTTTGTTTCCAATAGAGGTCTGCTGAGCACAGTCATTGCTAGGCACAAGGGTATCTGAGATATGCCAGGGACCTTTTGAGTGTCTGTACTTAAGAGTTCTAACTTATAGCACTTTAATGTGTAGCACTTTAGTTAGAGTAGGAACCCACTAAACTCATGCTGGTTGTTTGGGGTAGGGAAAGGCTCAAAGTCTGCCCACATTAGCCACTGGGGGTGCTCCTGCATACATTCCAGGAAGCTGCCAGAGTGGCCCTGTTGGTGACTGTCAGCAGTGGCTGGTTGTAGAGACCCTGGACTCCTTTTCCTTGCAGCCTCCAATGGCATACCACTGCCCAGCCAGAGATGCTGCAGTGACATGGACATCAGAGCCCTTCCTCCACAACAGCCTTCACTGGGCAGTGGTTCACCACTTTTTCCAATTAGGACTGCTGCAGCAACAGACCCTAGTGTCCCCCCCCCCCCACACTGCCAACAGGATGCATCTCACAGCTGGCCAGAGGGAGGTGGTAGGAACAGATTAGAGGATGTCAGTGACTTGAGTTAACCCTCACCTATAGTGGTATAACTTTGAGAAGCTCAGAGGACACTTTGCATGAGATGATAAGCTTTAACATGTGAACACTTGTGTTTTCAGTGACACCTAGCATGCTCTAAGTATAATGTATAAAGTAACTTTAACTTTACTCTTCAAATTATTATAACTTCATAGACTTTGGAGCTGGAAGGGAACTCCCTAAGTTCATTGGGTCCAGTCCCCTGCCTAAGGGGCAGGAAGTCGGCTTGGGTCAAAAGATCCCAGCAAGATAAGTATCCAAATGTTTAAGTGTCCAGAGTAGGTGCTTGTACCGGTGAGAGGGTGGGGGGTGTCTGTTCCAGGCCTTGGGGGCTTAGACAGTAAAAATGTTTTTTTCCTTCTGTCCAGCCTAAAATGGTCTTGCAGGATTTTGACTGTTATATCTTGTCATTCCTTGGGGTGCTCTGGTGAACAGGTACTTCCCCCAGATCCTGATGTACACCACTTATGTACTTGTAGGCTGCCACCAAGCCACCACTGAGCCTGTGCTTTAGCTCTCCAGGCTAAAGAGTCCCATAGTGCACAGCCTCTTCTCTTGCCCTTTGATTATGTGTGTGGCTCTCTTCTGGACGCTTTCAAGCTTCTCCACATCCTTCCTGAACTGTGGAGCTCAGAATGGGATGCAGTACTCCAGCAACAGCCTCACCAAGACTGAGTACAGTGGATGGATGACATCCTGGATCTTGCTTGAGATGATGCATTGGTAGATGCAAGCCAGAGTAGTTTGTTCACTTTTGCCAGCTGTGGTAACACATTGGTGGCTCATGTTCATCTTGTGGTCAATCATGATCCCCAAGTCTCTTTTGGTCACAGTGCTAGTGAGTTTAGCGTTGCTGAGCCTGTAAGCATTGTGCTGGTTTCTCCTTCCCTCACCCCAAGGTGGAGCACATTAATTTCTCCATACCTGAATGTCATCAGGTTTTCATCTGCCCACCTTGCAAGTCTATTGAGGTCAGCCTGGATCACCAGCCTATCCTCAAAGGGGGAAAAGCATCCACAAAGTTTGGTCTAGTCAGTGAACTTAGCCAGTCCACCTCTGACACTAGTGTCCAAATCATTATGAAGACATTAAATATTTTGGAAACTGTACTCTTTAACTTTGATCTTATAGACTATCTAAAATTAATTGTTTTTGTTAAATAACAAATTATATATGCTTACCACATCATTACAGTTAATCACCCTGATAAATGTTTAAAGTTTTTTAAATATACAAAACACAATTAGATAATGAGAGTTCCAAAAGTGCAGTAAATTGTTTAAAAACAATTTAACATATTCCTTGCAGAATGCAATTAGCCTTCATTATTAACTAATAAAAGTGTCATCCTAAATGTCAGATCATTACAGAAACAATTAAAATCTAATTGAGTAAACAGTTCAATATGTTTATTTACAAGTTGTAATTAATGAGATTCAGTTGACCATATCATATTATTACAGACTACAACTGAGGTTTCTGAACAATTAAAATATATATATACACTCTATATAATACCAGTAACATTTTTTTCAGTCTAAAATTTTTGTACTTGATTTTGTGATGGAAATGCAAACATTCCTCTTAATTTATTCTGCTGTGAATATTTATTATTTGCTGGCATACCTTTTAACAAAAGAAGTGTGAAAACAAGATTTTTCAGTCCTACAGTAGAATGTGTTTCTATTCAAGTGGGGGTGTTTTTTTGTGCCATTTATTGCCCTTGAACAAAGAACTTTGATTTTTAAACTGTCTGTGATTTTGACCTTGTAATACTGCCAGCTTGTATGACCCAATTAAGCACCTCCTTGAGCAATAAAAATATAAAATAACATGGTCCTCTTTCATCTGGTTGTCCTGGAATAGTTGAATGTGCATCAGGCTAATTCCATAAATCTTTTGTAATACTCCACTGATCATTAGCTTATAAGTGAATATTTTATGGACCTTTCAGAGGTTTCAATTCCTCTTTTGATTTATCCTCGGGTTTCTGAAAAATAACTTAATCAGAATACCCATCTTGTCTCTTGTACCCAGTGGAAGCTGTGAATCATTAGGCAATGTGCATTGCTGGTAGGGCGGTAGGGACTGAACTGGGGGGAGAGTCCTCTATCTTGTAGTGATGAAATAGCATGAGTTAGGAAAAAACAGCTTTCCAGTTGGAGATGAGTACTTTAGCAGTTGATTTAAAGGAGAAAATGGAATGGAAAATCAGAGATGGTAGCCAAAGTAAACTAAGATAGATATAAACCAGCAATAAGGGAATGATCTTTGAAACTGTTTAAAAAAAAAAAAAAAAAATCCACCTCCACTAGAAAATAGGTGGAATGCCTTCAGCAAAAAAGATGCATTTCTTTTCTATATTGAAAATTGTCATCTCTTTTCCCCCCCCCCACCCTCCCATTTTAATGTAAAGGTCCTAGAACCAATCATTCTACACTTAATCGCATGATTCTCTAGTATTACAGTGGTTGTGGAATATGCATAGATCCTGGTTTATTTCAGTGCTGCTGCTGCTGCTAGAACTTCTTCCAGTATTCTTAAGCAGGTTTGCATATTGTGTTGGATAAGGCTCAACAACCAATTTTGTTCACAGATGCAAACTTCTAACCTTAATGCAACAATGTTGCATTAATCTACATTTTAGTAGATTCCATCTTTAAAGCAAAATTGATGCAACAAAAAACAGATTGATATTTTGCAGATAAATGTATACATTCCTTCCATATCTTGTCATTTTTTTTATATGGAGAGGTTTATTGCACTATAACTTGATTTTAATTTCAGATGCTGAGAATAAGAAATGCCAAAGATGACCTTTTAAGTTCTTATTTTGCCACCCTTTGCTTACACTCAGGAGTCCCTTAATTCATAAGTAGTTTGCTAAATGGTAGAACTTGATGCTGTTTAGAGTAAGAATGCATAATTCAGGCTACTCAAAAGTAGAAATTTTGGTATGTAATCTCACACTAGCATCTGAACTCCTTCATTATCTAGATATGTAAAAAGAGTACTAACCTAATTTAAAAACTAACAAAGTGCCTGTCAAGAATGATGGGTGGGAGGCAAGACTAGAGCCCCAACAGCCCCACTGTGCTGTTGCTCTGCATTCAGCCACATGCAATCCCCACCCCCTGCTCTACATCCAGCCCCATGCATCCTACCAACACACCTCAAACACACATGCCCTGCAGCTGGAGGGTGCTCCCAGTGTAGGGAGGAGCACAGTGTGTGGCTGCTGGGTGCTGCACAGGGGACATGCCCCACCCTGCAGCTGTGTGCTGTTTTTAAGCACTACCCATACCCCCTTTCCCACTACCCTTGCAGCAAACCTGTGGCCACATCTCACTCCCTACACCCACTTCCTGTGTGGAGGGGGGCATGGTTGCATGGAGCCACACAGGAAATGAGCAAGGGCCATGCCCCACTCTGTGGTCACATGCTGGAGCTGGCAGATGCCACCCATGCCCTCCCCCACCTGCTCCCCTTGGAGCACCCTACAGCAACTTCCCCACCCCCCTACACTAAGAGCACCTACCAGCTGTGTGCAGTGGGGTATGCATCTGCAGGGTGCCACATGAAGTGCAGGCAGTGCCTGATACCTGTAGAATGTGGGGTGGAGCATGCCCCCCATACCTGCTCCCTGTGGCTGTGTGCCACACTTTACCTTCCCTTCCCTCCTCCTGGATCCAGGAAGTGCCCTTCAGCCATGGGCTATGGAGGGAACATGGTATGGGGGGTGGGTGCACAGCTGTAGGCAGCCCTGAGGGGTATGGGCAGGGGGATGTGGACAGCACCCAGTGACTGTAGCATGCAGCTGTGGAGTGGGGTGTCCCTCATGCCAGCTCCCCAAACAGCACCCTGCAGCAGTGCACAAAGCCCCTCCTGTGTTTTGGTGTTCCCGGCACAATGGGGGTGTGGCTGCAGGGTACTGTGCCAGGAGTGGGCAGGGAGTTATGCCCTATCCCATAGTCATGTGCTGCCCATGCCCCCACATGGCTGGTCCCCACAGCAGGAAGCACTGCCTGGGCTGGCCTCATCCTCTGCCTGGTCCTCCATCTGTCTGTCTTAAGGCTCCAGGCTGTGCATGCACAGTTGGCCCTGAGCATTATGAACACGTGAACAGAAGTGTCATGGCTTTTATTATATTAGATGCATAGTAACGTCACTACCTTTTGAAATTTTCTAGTCTTAAAATGCAAATGATGCTAGAAGATCAGCTTCTACATTTTATTTTAAATGTTTAAACAACATGCCTTAAAAATATATATTTTAAATGTCAATAACACTTTTTTAAACTTTTTCTTATTTCACTTTCACCAATTCTATAGTATACTAGCATATACTTCAGTGGACTGACCTCAGATGTATACTAGTGCAGACGAGATCAGAACGATAATCATAGAAGTATAGGGTGTAGCTGTGTTGGTCTAATAAAACTATTTAAGTTCATCTAATAAAACATATCCGATTCACCTGAAGAACCCAATCATAGAGTGATCAAGAAATATACTTCTCTGAAAAAGTTACTATAGAATTCTCCTTCCAAGTGGACATGCAACTGGTCTTATAGCTTGTCTTGTCTGCAAGAATCATGGCAAACTTACTGCACTTAACCTATAGCACGCCAGAGTAAATGGGAAATGGTAGAATGTTTGACCTTAGACCAGGGGTGTCTAAGGGGGTAGATGAGTAGCAAGGACCAGTCCAAGAGCCACATCAAACCTGAGACAAACCTATAGACCAGTACCATACTAGGGATCAGTAGCTGCCACCACCAATGAGCTAGGCTGGACAGCCATGGAGGCTCAGAATAAACATTTCATGTACTATAGCCCCAGACTGGCATGTAGCTACTCTGGGGATGTGCTGCCTGTCAGCTGTTCCGCTGTGCTGAGATGGTGCCCCAAGCAGCGTGAGACCCATCGGGCATACCCACAAGTGGCATGAGGAGTCACTCCAGCATCTATAGGCAGCACTGAGGGCCAGATGATACAGCTCTGTGGGCTGGACCCAACCTAAAAGCTATGTTTGATGCCCCTGCCTTGCAACTTGCTCCTCAGGTATTAGTACTTTGAACCTTTTTCCTGCCTGCTGAGGAGTTCTAGGATACATTTTTCAGAATACTCCTCCATGGTTTGCCTGCATTACCCTCCAAGTATAAAACTTGTTTAGCAAGAATGACCATGTCTAGCCATAGATTGTTGTGCCTTTTAGTTTTCAGGATCCACATCATGGGCATTAGCAGATAAAATTCTGGCACAGTACCCTCTTTACACCACAACATCCTCACATGCTGACACTTGTCAAAAGACCTTCAGCACGAAGTGGTTTATTGCATAAATACCACAGAAATAGTTGTTTAAACAATCCAAAATCTTGGCCATCTGGTCTAGGTGATACCTTTAGTCAAAATGGATAAACAAATCTGGGGGAAATTTACACCAAAATATTAGTAAATCATTTTGGAATGTGTTCCCTTGATCAGGTCTTCCCTAAACTCCTAAAGCCCTGTTCTTTTGGGAGTATCTCATGTACAAAAGTATACAAAATGGTGATAGAGGTGTGAGCAGTGGTTCTTTTTTGGAGGGGGGAAGGCTATTTATGAATTCCCTTTTAACTACGTAATGCTACAGATTGCTTCAACCATGTACATCCTAGGATTAACCTGGTACTTAACTCCCACTGAGATGCAAGCTGTTTGTTGTGGGCTTTGCTAGAAAAGCACTCATGCTTACCAATATTTGGACATGATGATGACTTATTTGTGCTATTTTTATTACAAAATGATTAGTGTTTTGCTGCTAGAAGCCCCTACCACCTGGGAGCATCAAGGATTGGTACCTGAAATGTGTTACCTGAAAGGGCAGTTTTGAAGATGGTTATTGACAAATGATGCCATGTACTAGAAAATAGAAGCCATTTAGACTTACTGTTTCATTATAAATGGAGCATAAACCATTTGTGGTATCCCATGAAGTTGGTCTTCCAGTTATAATACTGCCTCAGACGTTTTTTGTATGGTTTCTCTGCTTCTCATTGTGCGCATTCTTCTCATTTTATCTTTTTCTCTCACTTTTTATAATTTAAGATTTTAAAGGGCTGACTTCTGGTTTATAAAACTGGCTAAATTTACTCCAATCACAATGTGCTTCTAAAAGCTAACAAGAATGCATAGTTCCTCAAAGAAGGACATTTAAGGGTCATCGTAGAAAGCTGTCTCAATATGATATCTCAGTACGATGTTGTGGTTCAAAGGGCTAATTTGGTCACTGAATCTATGAGGTTATTTTGGAAATTAATGGGAAAAGGGATGCTCAGGCTCTGTCTGTGAGACAAAATGGAAAACTACACAGCAATGGTGAACACTGACAGTAGCACTATTAAATATATCCATTGTTTATTACTATGTTGTCCAATAAATGATCACTGCATACAAAATGGTTTTATATAGAAGTTGCCATTTGTTTCTGAAACACCCTTGTACAAATACCTATAAATATCAAGTACTCTTGGCTTTAATATAGGGCCACAGACACATGTGGAGGAAACAAAACAAAAAATGTCCCTCTACTCAGCACGTTCCCGCACTGAGTACAGCACATGCCCAGAAGAGGAACCGTGTCAGTCTGACCCAGCTCAGTCAGTGTCTGTATAGATTGAGTACTTCAGCAGCAACTTTTGGTGCTTTTGTCCAATAATTGATTAAAAGCAAAGTACTGGGGTTTTGTTGTTGTTGTTGTTGTTTTTGTTTCCACGTCTGTCAGAGGCTTAGGTGCTCATAGAGGCCAAATAAGAAGATGGACCTAAGCCTACTGGTGGGTTTTAAGATGAACATGAAATACTAGAGTTAAAACAAACTGTAAAAAAGGCTAGTGCAATTCAGAAGTGTTTGTAGGCATAGTATATCAACAGAGCCAAGGAATGGAAGTGTTAGTATCATTGCATAAGGCACTGAATGGACCCCCAATGTATCAGAGTTCTCATCACCAATGTGCAAATAAAGACTAATTTAAACTAAAACGGTGGCAAAGAAGAGTTACTAAAATGGAAAAGAAGCTCTTATCTGATGAAAGACTATCAAAGCAGCTTGGCTCTTCTAGTTTAGCAAAATGGAGAGTGAAAGGGAACATTATTTATAAGACTTTGGTGGGAAGATTATTAGGGAAGGAGAAGAGCTTTTTTAGCTTTTATTAAAAATGAATACTGGAACAAGATCAAATGTCAAGAAACTTAGATTTTAAATTGGAAGATTCCAAACCATAAAGGAATGAAATTATAGTGAAGCCAGATTTCAAAATGCAGAGGAAGAAAATAGCTAAGGCAAGGAAGTAGAATTCCTGTAAGATGGATTTTATTACATTTTGTGAACAGGACGGTATGACAGCATAGCAAGTTCTTGGTTCAACCATCCACATGTGTGAGATGTGACTTCCTGCACACCCTGCACCTTCCCCTCAAATTTTATTAGGCTTCTGTGTGGTTGTGGCTTGTGTTTTTTAGTTTTCCATTGAAGCATGAACACTGGCTAAGATTGATGGTTTTGACTGGTAATATTAGTACTGTACTATTGCTTGCATTTGGAGAACTTATCAACCCTTTCAGCAAGGAACATCATTCTTTTGCTCAGAATCAAATGAATTCCCTTGAGCCCAAATTTGGTGCTTTCACCTAGGTCAGATTGACAAAGGACTATAGGGATTTTAGTAACTGCCAGTTAATTCTCCTACTGCAGTAGCAGGTCATTTGGCAGTGACCTTGTCTCCTTGGTTTTCACCAGTGGCATGTTGAACGTTCTTGGAATTGTTGGTTTTATGCCCTGGCTTTAAAACTGCATATGAGCTTCTAAACTGGAAGAACTAGATTCACTGTAAAAACAAGTACATTTTTGCTCCAGTGTGAAAAACTGGTGATATTCCTACTAGAAGACTGTGTCCAGTTCTGATATCCAGAGTGCAAGAACACTATAGAACTATTGCAGATAACTTGAATAAGGGCCACAAAGTGACTTTGTGTGCTTGTGTTGCCCTATTTACCAAATGCCATTTAGTCTAAATCCAGGAGTGACTGAAAGCACTCTGCCATTCCTTTGCAGCAACCTCAAGATCTTGTTCTCTGGCATGCTTGAAAAACAGCCACTGAGACCAATCCAAAGTGGCCTCACTGGTACCTCAAGGTTTGAGTGGGAACAAGTGGCTAGAAACATGTTTGGGACCATCCTGGCTAATGTATGCTTCCACCAGAGTGTAATCAGACCTGCAGAGGCAAAATAAAAAGTCTGATAACTGAGGCTTAAGGAGTTCAGTCTATTCAGAACACCTAAAGAGAAGGCTGAGATGATTTGCTCTGTGTATAGATACTTCTATATGAAAAAGGCATCTGATGAGATGAAATTCCTTAGAAATCAGAGTAATTAAACATTGGAAAAAGCACTTAAAAAATCAGCACAGATGTAAGTCTTTACGAAAAGAGAATAGATTGACTTTAATTAGTGAATGTTTAGGATTTTCAAACATTCACTTCTCTTGTGATATGTCAAACATATACTAAGAGAATTTCTTTGCCTGGTCAAACAACATATCAGAGGTCAAACTACTTAACCACAAGGAACACCCATGGCTTTCATCTGTCTGTCTATGAAATTTCTGTTTGGGGGAAAAAAAAATATTTGTTTTTGAATGACAGTTTTCAAATAACTCTATCTCTGTATCTCCTACCTCTTTTCCCTCTAGTCTAATCAATACAAAGCTAGAAGTTTTCCCTTTGGCAACTTTCTTTGCATGTTCTGATGTATGGTTGTTCTGGTAAGGCCATGAATCCTTGGGTGGAAAAAAGAGTTACTTCCCTTTACTGTGCATTGACCATGCTGCATTTTAATGCTTGGGTGGATGGAAGCTATTGCTTGCCTATGTAGGAGATCTTTCCAGTCCATGTTGGCATGGGTAAACCAAAGTTATAGCAGAGAAACTCTTGTACAAATTTATTACAAGGGGAAGTGCCCATATAGGGCACTATATTGGTATATCTATAACAATTCAAATTCACATCCCATCTTATGCCTGTGTGACTTTCTGCTGTAGAAAAGTTATTAGCCCCTACTGGACTGCTGCCCCCAACCCATATTTCCACATTAACTCTTGTCAGCAACTATAATGGGTCAATATCTATTTTTATGGGGCAGATAGATTATAGCTCACTAGCAATGTCACTTAATACAATTCAATTGATGCTTCCAATATAATAAAATGTGTAGGCTTTATTAACTGATATACAACACTGCATGCCATATTATTCATAGTAAAGTGACATTAACTCTATTGTCTCAACTATTGGTTTTGGATCAACGAAATGCCCCAGCATCGGATTCTCAGTTTTAGGACTTGTGTAAAGTAGATAAATTATTGTTATCATTTATAATTATCCAGATTATTATAACTATATGTGGGCCTTTAACAATAGCTAGCTACTGTAATATATATTTCTCAATTTGGCACGCCAACTGTTTTGTATTGTGTTTTGTTGTTGTCTTTTTTTTTTTTTATATGCTATAATTGTTTCATAGATTTCATAGACATTAGGGCTGGAAGGGACCTCGTAAGAACATCAAGTCCAGCCCCCTGCCCAAAAGGCAAGAAGTCTGCTGGGGTCATAGGATCCCAGCAAGATAAGTATCCAGTTTGCTCTTGAAGGTGTTCAATGTAGGTACTTGAACCACCTCCGGTGGCAGGCTATTCCAGACCTTGGGGACTCGGACAGTAAAGAAATTCTTCCTTATGTCCAGCCTGAAACGGTCTTGTAGTAGTTTATGACCATTCAACCTAGTCGTCATCCCTTGGGGCACTCTGGTGAACAAACGTTCCCCCAGGTACTGGTGGTCACCCCGATTAAACTTATAGGCCTGAGCCTGCACTTTTCCAGGCTAAAGAGCCCCAGGGCTCTCAGCCTATCCTCATAGGGTCTGCTTCCCTGACCTCTGATCATGTGCGTGGCTCTTCCCTGGACTCTCTCAAGCTTCTCCACATCTTTTCAAATTGTGGAGCCAAAAACTGGACACAGTACTCCAGCTGCAGCCTCACTAAGGCCGAGTACAAGGGGAGAATGACATCCCGGGATTTTCTTGAGAAGCATCTATGGATGAAAGCCAGCATTATGGTCACTTTACTAGCCGCAGTATTGCATTGCAGGCTCATGTTCATCTTGTGGTCAATGATGACCCCCAAGTCTCTTTCTTGCATAGTGCTAGCCAGCATAGCACTGCCAAGCCTATAAGCATGCTGTGGGTTTTTCTTTGCAAAGTTGTCCACCTTGGGTTTATCGGCATTGAACACCATCAGATTCCGCCTACTTGCTGAGCCTGTCCAGGTCAGCCTGAATCACCCGCCTGTCTTCTGGTGTGGATGCTTTGCCCCAAAGTTTGATGTCATTGACAAACTTGACCAGACTGCTTCTGACTCCAGTGTCCACATCATTAATGAAGATGTTGAACAATATGGGTCCAAGGACAGAGCCTTGGGGGACCCCACTGGACACCATGATGAGTGACTTCCATCTGTTACTACCCTCTGGCTCTGACCATGGAGCCAATTTTCCAGCCAGTGGATCATGGAGGACCCAAGGCAACAATTGGCCAGTTGGACAATTGTGTAGGAACTCTTTTAAGAAGTAAGAACTTGTTGCTTTCTCTTAGTACACCATGCCCCATAATCATTAATGAATATTTTGAACAGAACAGTGTGCATGTGATAATCCATATTATTACTTCTATAAATGCATGAGAGGTCCTGTCAAGGGAAAATATAACTCCCATTGTACTCACTGGTATCCCAAGCAAGGGAAAATGCTGAAGGTAGTGATGGTGTCGGCTAAATTTGCTTCCCTGGTTTAAACCTGAAATGCTGGTGTAGCCTTTAGAGCTTTCAGCAAATATGCACAGATTAAATTTGATAGCAGGCTTGCTTTAGGGTAGTGTATTTCTTGAGCAAACTCATGCCTTCAAGCACAAAATGTGTTCCAAGTTATATTTTAATTTGACACGTTCATCTCATCAAATGAATTGCTGAATAATCAATAAGAAAACTCACTTTACATAGGTAATTTTGCTGAAGGCAATTCCTTGATGGATTGAGTTCTCATTAATAGAGGAAGGAATATACACCAATAAGAATATTGGTCTCTGCATTGGGTAGGAAGCACACAAAGGACTGAAACTAACATTGCTACCCTGCTTTCTCAGTAGCCTCATATATATAATATAAAATTTGTTTTACGCTGGAGTCAAAGAATAAACATTACACTTCAACCAGTGGAATCACTAGTTGAACAGTGGTGTGTGTAGGAATTTCAAAGCATTTCAGTTGCTTAAAAAATGGCCAGCATGGTAGAAATCTCCATTACACCTGACAAGATTTAAGTGGTAATCAATTCAGTTGCAAATAGTTGAATCAATGCGTGCATACCATCCCTCTGATTGCAGACACTATGCTGACCTCTGAATTTCCATACATCATTGCTTGCCATCCCATTCCTGCAGGAAGAGAGTCTGGCTGCATCAACCCATGTGCTTTACTGCAGACTAGACTAATTTAGTTGTAGAGTAAAGAAGCATCATTGTCTACACATGTGACAGTTTTAGGCTGCTGTAGACTGACTTATACTGTTCTAACATAGTACTGTCCTTGATAGTTCTATCTTATGCCAAGGTAATTTACTGCAAATAAATGTAGATGTAGTCACTGACCACGGGTGTAAATAGTGCTTGGTCAGCCCAGCCAGCCAGGCTGCACAGCTCTGCACTTTCAGCAACTTTTGATAACATTGGCTACAAAGGACCAACTCACAGGATGATAAAATTCTAGTTTATTGGACAAATGCAAAAGTCAGACCATAAACCTTGGTGCTGAGCCCCTCAAACACACACATTCACTCACACTCACAGTAGCTAACTCTGAACACCAAGCACTGGTGTCAAGATATACCTTTCCTCAATTACTGGAGTCTGCTGTCGATGACCAGTTGAGGCTTCTTTCAATGCAATGTTGCTTCAGAAGGGGGTCACCTGCTGGTCCTTCTGGCTGGACAGACAGGGTGCTGGTCAGGTCAAAGAGGGTGCCACTGGGCATCATTCTTTACTGCCTTTTATCCCTCTTTGGCAGACTTTGGTGACTCCCCAATTTCAGGCTTACCCAATCCAGGGGTCATTGACCACAAGGGATGTCCCTCTTGGTAGCTGCTGGATGTCAGCTGTCAGCCCCAGGGGTCATGTCTGCACATATGTGCAGTCTCAGGAGTCTGTTGTTGAATTTTGATTGATTCACTGTAGTGATGAATAGAGCTCTGGAAGTGGCTGATCAGGGGGTATGTCAGTCCCAAGGGCCTGTTTCCAGCACTGATTAGTTCAAAGAGAGGCTTCCATGCCTTTAACAATGAAGTTTCTGTGAATTCCTGGCTTTTTATTGATTCTTTCTTTTCCTTGGTCTCTGATTTTGTAGGTGTTAATTGCTGCTCATTAACATGCTTATCCAGACTAACTCCATACAGAGATTCCTGCCCTTGTTAAGATTTTTACATGGTACAACTTGCTTTTACAAATGTACTTTAAGTTTAAAAGTACCTACAAGCTCTATTTTCACAACAAATACCTTTATATAAAAATAATAATGATATAATAAAAGAAAGAGAGGAAGGAAGAAAAAGGTAGAAAAAAAGAAAGCATCCCCAAAAGGGAGTAAATACTAAAAGAGAGGCTTTTGCCATGTGGAGGAGCTTCATATTTGGGCGGGGGGCAGACAAAAGGGTTTCTTGCTATAAGCCAACCCCCTCGGCCACCCAATGGCACCACCTGGAGTACCTGTACATGAATGTGGAGGCTGCTTCAATGCACTGTAACTAATCGCAGCACATCAGAGCAGACCTTTTTTAATTGAGTCTGATGGAGTATGGAAATTGCTGCACTTCGGTCGTCTCCTGTGTCTCTTGTATCACTATCCCTGAGCTTAAAAATGCTTGAACTAAAGCTTATTGAAATGAGCTTTAGTTCAAGTGCCTCCCCCCAGCTCATTTTTTAAGCATGGGGATGCTGATATATGAGATGGTTAAAGCAGTGCAGTAAGTGGCTCTTGGAGCCACTCCAATTTAAAGCACAACAAGCACCCTCCCCATCCAACTGCATGTAAAAGTGCCCCTGGAGTCCAGGGCTGAACCCCTTGTGACCCCTGACAGCCTAAGCCTATTCTACCCTGCCTCAAGTTGCTGTTGTCCCTAGCACACATGTAGATGGTGTGCCTGAAAGTAGTTTACTCAATCTCAAACTGCTTTGGAATATATTGCTTCACATTAATTACACATGTAGATGCACCCTCTATAACACAGGCTACACTATAGTGCTGAAGTCTGAGACACACAGCAAGCCTCTTCGCCCATCACCTCTGGCCCCAGCCCTTTTCTACGTCCATACACCAGTACAAGGCTCTTAGAGTACACAAGACTGAGGCAATCATCTCCCCAGCACAGGACCCCTTACTCAACACCCTGGATGCAAAGCCAGATACAGACTCTGGGTTAAATGCCTCAGCAGAGTTCAGGGCTGGCAGAAGCATGGCTGGCTGGTTACAACTGGCAGCTACAGACACGCTCTCTTCCTGCCCTCGGACTCTTCTGGGGTGTGCAGCTGCAAGGTGTTCCTTTGCTGGCCACTCTCCCTTCATGCCCTGGACTTTCCTGAGGCATTTAGATGACCAAATAATCCCTGGCCAACCACACTCCTGCTAGCTTTGAAATCTCCTATGTCACTTAAATGGTTAGAGCAGAGTCTCACAGGGTGTGAAGCTGTTGGGCACATCACAGCTGACCATACTACCTCCAAGTCCTAGAGTCTCCTGGATCACTTAAATGATTGGGCACTGTTGATCAACCATTTAAATTCCCCAGAAGACTCTGTGGCTTAAAGGAAGCTTAGCCAGCCTGGGAGCACCCAGCAGCTACATGCTCAAGAAAAGTTTGGGGCTGCGGGAGCAAGGCCAGCCAGGAAGCACCCAGCAGCTGCATGGTCTGACAGTTCCCCAGGGGAATTTCTTGGGATCTCTCCCTAGCAGCACCAAGAAAGAGATAAATATGTAGGAGTAGGGGGAGAGAGGTGAGTCCTCTGTTTGACAGTTCTGGGGGTAATTGCTGGCAGCCAATCAGGGCTGTGCAGCACATTTGGCTGCCTCAGTCCATCTCCATCATCTAGGGGAGCCTGCAGAGCTGCCAGAGATTAACTCTGAGGGACGCCTGGCTGTAGACTGCCATGGCCTTCATGGTGAATGTTTCTACAGGTCTCAATTGGTCAGACTTCCAACCAATTGCAGAAAATAACTGAACTTCAGTTGTTTGAACTGTATACTTGTATACCCTAAATTTACTATTTCCCTTTCTTTGCCACACCTCAGCCACCCATGTGAGTATATAGTGTGTTTTCATATCTTCAGTTATGTTTCATTCCTGTTGTATGTCATTAATAAACCATGCTATTAAGAAACTATTGCCCACAAAAGGAACACTAGAAAAAATACATTACTGTTTGATGCTGTATACATTAAATCATATGCATAGTTCTTGGGTCTCTTAAGAGCCCCATTCAAGTTACTGAGATAATGCCAGCTATCCTGAAATTCTAAGGTTGTCATCTTTCAAATAATTAAATAAATACCAAAAAGACAAGAGAGAAATGGTCTAGTTAGGTGTCTACTCTTGACTTATTTTTCAGAAATGATAACAGATTAAGACTGAAAGTAGGTTTTTGTTGTGGAGGAAATAGATGGGCTTAATTCTGAGTTTCATCCTACACTCGAGCTGTGCTAAACCTCATTTCCACAAACAGTTGATACCCAGGAAATAAGTGCTGCTATTTCAATAAAGTTTTTACTAGTGATTTCTTCTAGCTATGACTAACAAGAGTTTGAAAATTAAAATGAAAACAAACAAAAAATAACACTCCATTCTCCAATTTTCTCTGAAAAAGAAAGCTAACAAACATACAAAAGAGATTCCCAAAGGCTGAACACCCCCCAAGGTTAGCTCCTCTCCTGACATGTTTTATAGGTAGGGGCTAGGGATAGAAGCTTCACACAAACTGTTTAAGTGATCAGAAACTGACTTAAACCTGTAACAGAACAGAATCTCAGTGCACATAAACCAGTTTCAAAATGGCAGAAACCAGGTTTATCAGACTGACCTGATTTGGGTCAAACAGGTTTATGGAAATTTTGTCACAGATCCCTTCCTGGTTCAAATTAAATCACAGTTCCCCAGCATGCTTTTCAGCCCTGGGCTGGTCTGTGCTGTCTGTAGCTGGCCCCGTTTCCCTGCTCCCCAGCTGGGGCAGTAAGGGATGGCTGGAGCTAACAGAGGGAGAGAGGGACAAGCCCAGCTGGGGATGCAGCCCAGGGAATAGAAGGGGAGAACTTCCTTTCCCCCAGCAAACCCCAGCTGGGGTCTGGGGTCAGGGAGGGAAATTTAAATCCTCCTTTCCCCACCTCAAACTTACTGCTGACTGCAACTGTGGACTACAAGTCCCAAAGCAACTGGGAGCAGGCAGAGGAAGTGACGATAAACCTTGCAGAATCCTGCTGCTGCAACTCTGAACTGCACATCCCAGAGACCTTGGGGACAGCAGGAAGAGGAAGTGAACACACAGCCAGAGAGCCATGCTCTAGCACCCTCCAGCTTCTGGCCTAAGCCACTGCAAGCATGTGGCTGCATTTACTGGATTGAAGGTAAATGTCTGCTCACTTTTGTTGCAATTTAATTGGTATAGTTTAAACTAATGTAACTTGGGTGTCCCCCTTCACCAACAAGTGGAAAGCCAGCAAAGCACACATGCTGGGGGTAGAAACTGAAGTCTACTTGCAGGTCCCTCCCACCTGTTGCTTTCTGTTCCTCCTCTATTGAGACACAATATCTTAAACTGATACAAATTTAATAATACGTATAAAAAAATAGTAAAACTAAAGTGAATATTTACAGGTTATAAATGCATTTAATTATAACCTATATACACACCCAAATTAAACAGGCAAGCATAATAGTCCCAAATAAAATGAACAGGTAAGTACAACAATAAATGGCACTGTAAAATACAAGGCATACAGTTAACACACACTCCAAAAATGCACAGCATGTAACAAACAATCAATAAACACTCCAAAATATGAGAGACAAGAGTTTTCTCTAGTTGTTTCCTTCCTCCTAGGAGATCTCTTCCTTCTGCCTTTTTATTGAGGTTACCTTCCACAGCTGTCATTCCTCAGTGGGAGACCTGTTGCCCCACTGACCCACATGTCCCAAGGAGCTGTGTGGAGCAGTGTTCATAAGATCCCTGGTCTGGCTAATGTTTCCCCAAAGGAGGGCTCAGTCCAGGCCTCAGGGGAGTGGCATGAGTCTCTCATGTGTCCTAGTGACTCAATCCTTCTTAAGGGGAGTGGAGGGCCTGGACCATCTTATGCATACCCAGGGCCATACAACTCCAAATGCTGCTCCCCCATGCTCGGGAACCACTATGTTCCCAGGGCCGTTAAGGATGCACTGCAGGAAATAGGTCCCAGACCTTCACCCCCTCCTTCACCACCACACTCCTTCTGGGCCTTACACCCTGTAATGACTCACCCCTGTGGTAGCACCAATTCCTGTGCTCAGCTTCACACCATGGTTGAAGACCTGAGCTGTCTTGCTGTGGTTCCCAGATGCCAGTCCCTCGTAAACCCTCCATGCAGCGATGCCTGCACCACCCACTGCTTTTGTCCAGCAGCAGAATCAGGCTCTCCTTGGCCCCAGGACCTCTTCCTCCTTCTTTATCCCTCACTGATTTACCTTGTGCTTAGCACGTAGCTGCTTATATCCGCTTCTAGCTCTCCACCCCCAGACTGAAAATGAACCAAATGGGAACTGCAGTTGCATCCCTCCTAAGTCTGCTTCTGCCCCCACCCCTTTTGGAATAAAGGGGGAGTGGACTCTCCCCCAGCTCTTCCCCTGCCTGTGTCTGATTGGTGGGTTTTGAGCTACTAGTCACATCTGCAGTCTCCTGAGCCTGGAGAGCCAGGCAAAGCCCAGCAAGTCCACCCCACTAACTTGTAAAGACTGAATCAATTCCGCCTCGGACATTTTGATGGCCATGAAGTCTGAAGAACAAGTCAATTGGTTTAATGAAGAGTTGCTATGGAATGTTATGATGACTGCTGTAAGCTCACAGGAAATTGGTTGTAGAAGTTTCTCTCGAAGCTTAGAAACTTAGAGGGAGAGCCTATCATTAATATTTATTATTAGTGTGCACTGCTTTGTCTGACCTAAAACAATTGTATACAGAAGGAGAAGATAGTCCAGTTTATCTGGCCTAAAGCACACTATATATGTAAGAAAGGAGAAAAGCTAAAAGTAATAATTAATTTGGCAACAAATATCATGTGTTGAAAGACTTAACAGTTTTCATTGTGTTTTAAGGCTGATCAGGGACAGAGTGCAGAGGTTGGCACAATCCTCATAACAGATTATTTCAGAAATACTATTTCTTTAAGATCACAAAGAAAGGGCCCATTAATATTTTAGAATCAGAGCCCTCTCCAGAATAGAGGTTCATAAAGAAAGTAACATATAAAGCAAATATTACTCAGCCAGTTCAAAGAGAAGGGATATGGCATGCTTCTCCATGATTATGTTGAAAATGTCAGCAGATCAGAATGGGAAGCATCCAATAAAAGCAGAAGCATACTTTACCCAACAAGCTGTGAAATGCTACAGGAGTCTTAAAGACAGCTTAGCCAATTCCCAGAGGCTGAAGAAGTGAAAGCAGCTGTATGTTTTTTTAAAGTAGTCTCTAGTCTTGTTTCTCTTGTATCTCAGCTGTGCTCAGTGCAGAGACGGACAGAGAGGGCTGTTTGATTACTTTTCAGTATCCATAGATGGGATCTGTTGACATCTGGTTTAATACTTCATACAAGACAGAGCAGTCTTTGGGAATCTCAAATATGCGCCCTTGTGTTGTTCTGCAGCAAGGTCCAGGGTTTAAGGAAAGGTATTGTTGTTATCCCCAACAGTGTTATCCCCAACAGTGTTATCCCCAACAGTGGAATACAGTGCTCATTCTTAAAATTGGGGAAGGAATGTTATGCTAATATCAAATAGATATGTATGGTGAATGATCAGATGGCTAGGTACACCATGTTATTAAAGGGTAAGGGGAGCATTGAATTATTTAATTGTCTGCAAAGTCTGCAGCTATATTGATTCCAAACTTGTTTGCAAAAGTTTTAATTGAAAAATGTCCTTTTCTTCAAAAACAAAATTTGTTAACAAAAAATTGTCAAAAGTAACTGTGTTTATTTTTTTGTGCCAATATATCCACCATTTTTTTTCCAAAATAACTTGTTAGGGATTTTTAGAAGTTACTAAACCTGTATTTTCTTCCTGTAAAATGGCTTTTCTGAATATGAAAATTAAAAAAAAAAAGTTTGAGAAAAAGGTAGGTACAGTATTGCAAAAAATTGCACAAAACTGTGAACGTGGTTGATTTTTTTTTTTAATTTTAAACTGAATTAAATGGAAACAACTTTGAAATATTTGCAAAATAAACGTTCCATGATTTTTTTTTTCCCCTCCAGCTCTACTGGCATAATGTAGGCAATATTACTTATGCCTAAAATGAAATATTTTATTGCTGATTTTTATATTTTATTCACAAAAAAGATGCACAATAGCAGAGAAGTCATATAATAATGAGTTCCATGTTACATCAAGATATTTCCTTTCATACCTTTTTAAGTTGTCATCTTTCCATTTCATCACTTCTCCTGTGAGTTTGGAAGAAAAGTGATTGTAGACCCAGCTACTCTACACTCTTCATTGATTTGTGCTGCTTTAATAACTTGTAGTCTCAATAAAACATTTTTTCCCTTAAATGAGAATGCAAATTAATTAAGCATGGCCCAAAATGACTAAATAACAACCTTCATATGACATTTGTTTATGGCTATGCAAAGCACATGAGTGATTGCAAATGATATCCTGAAATCTCCTGTGCTTAAACTCAATTGTATATTCTTTCCTGTAGCAGACTGCGAATGTAACCCTATAAACAAAATGCTTAGCTCCAAGCAATGGTTGGACCAGGTTGACTTGCATTTAAATCCCTTGTGGGGCTATGAATTTTTTTTTTAATGACCCTGCAGTTGGCTTGCAGTTTAGCATAACAGGTGCAGCTCTATCATTAGAATTTTTTTCTTATAATTATTTTTCCTTGAAATGCTTTTGGCAGGTCATTTATGTTGCAAAACTACCACTTCTGCCAGGACTTTGCAATAAATCTATATGCTATTTTGTTGCCGAATATTTTCCTTCAAAATATCTGAATAATACCTCTGTCCTAAAGAGTTTATTTTCTTATAGATGGAAGAGGATTTTCCCTGGCTATTTTTTCTGGTAAATATGAATGTAATCTGCACCTTGTATAACTAATAAAAACAAGGGCTGTTCAACCCGTGGCTCATGGGCTGCATTCAGCCTACAAATGGTAATTTGTAACCCATGGGGTTTTGCCCATGTGCTACTCTTTCCACAACTTTGACTGCTGCTGGTACTGGTATCTCCAGGCTGTCCCTCCATCTGTTGGCTTCTGCTTCCTGCCAGGGTACTTGGAAATTGTGTATTTGGGGTCCTCCCACAGTGAGGCATGCCCATGTTGGGCAGGCTCAGCAGGGGGGTGCCTGAAAAGCATGCAGCTTCCGCCCACTCCAAAACTGAACTTCCTGGCATAAACGAAGTATTGCTAAATGCAAAATTATTTTCATTCTTTTGAAAATGATTAATGGAGTAGGGTAAAAGGAAAAAAAGCAATAATTTTATTCTAGTTATGCTTGTTGCACTATTTACATATTGAGCTGACACAAAAGCACTGAAGTTACAAAGTTAATGATATCTAGAAAAATGCATTGCAGAATTTGCTTCAGCCATCTTGCAAGTTTAGCCACTACTAAATAACTTTGTTGAAAGTAATATTTATTCCTGCTTCCTCTGTATCGCGTTGGGCTCATAATTGTAGCTGAAATGTTTTCATTTTGCCTTTTGTAATTTCCATGCCCTATTGTAAAAGGCTCTGGAGACCTTGCAGTACAAAAAGATATGACATCTACTTAGCTAAAAGTGTATGTTCTTCTCAGAGTCCTTGGATCTCTTACTGGAGCCCTTTGCAAACAGTTTTATTTCATCTGATGGTGAGCATCAGGGCATCATTCAAGTACATATGACTGTTGCATTTTCCAGTTTGTGCAGAGAGACTTCAGCTCCTACAATTAAACACTGCCTTTCACTTCTTCTATAACACTCTCTCTTTGAGGATTTCTAAGTGCTTCAGAAACGCTAATAAAATAAGCCTCTTAATGCCTTATGAGAGAGTGAGTAGAATGATCCCTAGTCCCTCAGTGGCAATATGAGTTAGATGCATCACTCCATCTGTAGCAGTGTTTCTCTAGCTTGGCTGGTGCCATATACAGAAGAGGCGGCGCTATGGCTCTACTCAGTTCTCACTTGCACACAAAGCCATGCAGTTCCTGCTTCCGTCCTTGCTCATGGTGACCCAAGTGCCCTGTAATCTTCTTAGTCCACATAAAATTTCCATTGTATTTGCCTCTATTCCCTTCCTTAGTTCTATGGATTGTTAGAGCTCTAAGTGGCTTCACCAAGGTCACTAAAAAATCTGTAGGACACCCAGATAGTGAAATTAGAATTCAGTTTTTGAGTTCCACATTGTAAGCATCAAATCACAAAAATATAGCTGAGGAATACAGTTTAAAAAAATTAATTTTTTCTCCACTGAAAGAGGGTATTATTAGTCACAAAACTGGATGTGTTGGACACTTAACTTACAGAAATAAATACCGGTTCACCTTACTACCATAGGAGCTTTTTCTCTCTGTGTGTGTCTGTCTCTTTTGCAGACACTGGAAAATTTATTGTACTGTAAGAGCTAAAGGTTCGATCAGAATTAATTGCTATTTGTAAACAAAAGCTTGAATATCACTTTCACATCTAGATCATCATCACTTCACTACCTTTTCTTACGCTGTTGTTGTTCTTCTGCTGTTTTGTTCAGTGTGAAGAAAATTCTGCTAAAGATTTCACTTGCACAAAACTGTATGATGTAGTTTTATTAACTTTTTTATATTTTTCTGCTAGCCTAATAGTTATTATCCCTCTTGGGTTGAGTCTTCTGCTTCTTTGTATTGGATTATTTTAAATCCATCTTATAGTCTTAATTAGATAAATTACATCGGTGAGTATACAATTCTTGAACTATTTGTAAAATGTGACATGTTATGTTTGTATAAGACCTACATTTTTGCTGGCACCTATAACCATTCACATGGAACAATGGCAGAACTGTACATTTTGAGTCCACCTCTTTATCCAGTCAACTTTTATAAAACTGGTTTTGATTAGGAATGATCAAGGATGTATCAAACACAGAATCAAAAACCCTTGTATCTGTCTCTCTCATATTTGTTCTGAGGAACCAGCATGACAGATTTTTCTGCCTGTGCCCTCTCGTACACTTCTTGAAGTATCTGAAAAAAATTATATCTTTAACTAATCATCAAAGGACAGTAATATAGATATCGAAAAGTAGAGTTTTATTTTAAACTACTTTGTTTTAAAATCTTTTCTTTTTCTCCTTTTTCTGCATTTTTATTGTATAATAAACAAGTAGCCTTTGTTAAATGAAAATATTGATTATTACATACTTTTGCTCAAATCCTTGTAAAGGAGAAAATAAGAATTTTCTGTACTCCCTTGGAACTCCAGGGTAAGAATAATGGATACACAGATTACTGTAGTGTATATCCTAGACTGAATGGGAGAAATATGAAATCCTACACCAGGTCAGGTAAAGATATGGGAACAAAAAGGTGACAGAATTGCAACTACATTTAACCATGACATTGATGGAGAAATGTTGTATGTTCTTATCTTTGTCTCGTATTTTCTCCTTTCCAATGTTTTGACTTTTCTTTGGGGTGTGTTAAAGTTTATCATGTGCTACAAGGAGCCATGCCTTAAGTGTTAAATACCCTCTCTAACATGCACTGTCTGATCTGCCCCTAAAGGGCTGCTGAGCAGCAGTGTGACAAGCTGCCAGGTATGCTCAGTGCTTGCCCTGTTCACCTGCTCTGTAGGACAGTATAGGTTGTAAGATGGGCTCCATGGCCTAGACTGGGTCCCTGCCAGGTTCTGTCAACCCAGACTGGGTCCCCACCTCTCCCCACTAGTCTAATCAGGCCCACCACCCTGCACTGGCCTGGATCAAGCCCACTACCCCCCACCAGCCCAGATTGGGATTGCTGTCCCCCTGTGGACCATCAGGGCCTGGTTGTGCCTGCTACCCCCTGTCAGCCTGGACTAGTCCCCGTTGACACCAGATTCCTACTCCCTCAGTCCCCTGACTTCACGGTTTCCCTGCAAGTTGCCATTTATCTGTGGCAGCCACTGCCATCCTAGGGGAGCAAGCAGGAATGGAGAATCTACCAGGCTCAGCCTGGAGAGAATTGGGAGAAGTGGCAGCAGACAGATGGATAGGTTCCTCCTCTCTTCCTGCTCCTCTGGTTCAGCACCAGTAGCACAAGTAAGGCAGAAGTCAGGAGATATGGGTGAAGGGGATGAGGACCATGACTGAGTCTGTGGGAGTGAGGGGTGAGCCACAAGAGCTCAGCAGTGATGATCCCTGAGGGACTGTGGGGGTATGGGTTGAGTCAGGGAGGAGGGGATGGCTCGCAAGGGACCTGGGATAGGGCATGAGCCAAGTAGTTGTGGGGTGAGCTGACAGGGGGCTGAGCCCTAAAGGATGTGGGGAGCCCTGAGGGATTGGGATGAGTCTGATGGGATGAACAGGAGTAGGAAAGGGAGGAGGGGGTAAAATTCTAAATTTCAGGGCTCCCCTGGCTCATCGGTCTCCCTGCAGCCCTACTCTGGAGGAAGACAGAGCATCCACCTGGGGATGGCTGGGATCAGTGTTTCCTGGGATGCTGGAGGAGTGTTTTGGCACTGTGGAGCAGCTTAATGTGACTGCAGCACAAACTGCCTTAGTTTGAGATAATCCTTGCTGGAATAGGATTCTCTTTAAAATGGTCAGAGGGCACTTAACTTGTGTTTTCCTGGCTGAATGTGTGGCCACTCTTGGTCTAAGAGGTTTTTACATGTCTGAAAGATGATGTTTAATACCACCCTTGTTCTTGTTCAGTCCTTCATTTTCTTTCTAAACTACTGTTAAATTTCTGGAGGTGCAGCAATCCTGGATCTTACAGCTGCACCTCCAGAAATGTAATGCATCTCATCCAATACACCAAATGCCCTGATGGAAAATACATAGGAGAGGCCAAACAACAACTGCACACCAGAATGAATGCACACTGGAAATCTATCAAAGACCTGCGGGGAGCACATTTTGCACAAGAAAACCACTCTCTTTCCAATCTTTCAGTCCTGATCCTCAAAGAAAACTTACAAAACACTTCCTATGAACTCCACTTCATCAACCTCCTAGATACTAAAAATCATAGACTAAATATAGACATTGGATTTATGACGCATTATAACTTGCCTGACATCTAACTCTCCAGGTATCTCTCCACTTTCATCCCCCTTCTCTCTTTCCCCTCCTCCCCCTTGCCCCCAGCCTGTCTCTCATCCATTGACTCCTCAATCTACATTTTCACTGACTGCCTGTCTTGTACGCATACCGGCACAGCCGCTGGCTTCTTTACTTTTCATTCCATCCAGGAAGAGCACACACCAACTGCTGACGTTTCCTTAGCCTGACAAGGAGTTTTTGAACCTGAAAGCTTGCTTAATAATTATTTTCCAACTACTTGGGTTGGTCTAATAAAAGGTATCAGATTCACCCAAGGAACCTTGTCTGCCTATGTTCTTAGACCAACATGGCTACAACCTACACCCCTGTAACAGAGTCCAAATTTGACTTTATTTCAAGTTGTGTAGGAAATGTCAAGATATCCCCTGATCATTTTAGTTTAGCTTTGTTTTCTATTAATCCCTGATCTAACACCATGGCTCACTGGAGTTATAGGTCTGCTCTTTGAGTGAGGTCTCACAGCCAGATAGATTACATTTTCAATGATGCATTCTGGTAACTTGACCAGAAGAAACTGATTATAAGAAAAAATAGCATTCCAGAGACTGAACTCTTTTCTTTAAGCCTACCTGTGGTTAAAGTTTAATTCACTTTAGTAGGACAGTGTCTGGGAGAAGAAGTGGGAGAAAACATTTACTGCCATTGTGTTTTACTGTAGTTCTTCAAGAGTTAGCTTGTCTATTTTAACATTAATTGTGAATGTCAAATTTATGGGGGAAAGTTTATTTTTAGACCTACTAAAATATTTTCTCTCAAATACTTGTTGTAAAAGTATAGCTAAAGCCAGACCACATCTAAAAAATCATATGCACTTCTTAACATTTATTAGAATGTCTTTTCCATGGGTGAATCAAGAAATTCCAAAGCGGGGAGTGCAAGAGTTGCCACACAAGTGCCACAAGCAAAGCTTCAGCCTCCTTTGCCCTCCACCTCCATGGGCAGACTGCATCGCAGGAGTACCAGCTGGGGACTCTTCAGAGTCCCCAAATCAGATAAGACTCCACCTCCATTCGAGCACAGGCACCTCTTTTCCCTACCCTTTCCCCTTTCAACAGGGGATGCCTGGGGATTCCCTCTGAATATAGGAAAGAGGGACCCATCAGCTGCTGCCACTGTCCAGGGCCTACCCAAGAGGAGGGAAATCCACTCCAGGGCCTACCCAGGGGGATGGGAGTTTGCTCCTGCCCTCCCCCCTCTGCTCTTTAGCCTGTTTCCTGCTTGCATTCATCAGCCCATAGGGGCAGGGGGAGAGGAGTACACCACCAGACTCTCCTAGCCTGGGTCTACACAGCACATGGGGGTGAGGAGGGAAGGGAAAGGCCTTGTGGTGGGGGCTTTTCATACCCCCACAGCCCTCCCCCTGCCAGAGCAGCTCTGGGGAAATCTCCAGCTCATTCTTCCCTGAACAGCTGCTTGTTTTGCTGCTATGAGAGGGAGGGGGAAGGCATTTCCAAGGTCCTGGGTGTGCAGGCACTAGAAAGCCCCCACCTCAGGGCTTCCTATACCCCATCCCAGGGTCTCCTAGCCAGGTAGTACAGCCCTGGGTAACCAAGTGGAATTCCCCACCTCCCCTTTCCCCATTCCCAACTGCTGATCACTTCAGCCACTGCCACAGGAGAGAGGGAGAAGAAGTCCTTTAGGCTCAGTGCTCTCCCACACAGCCCAAAATAGGTGACTGGTACACCCTGAGTCTGGGGGGCACCCACAGGAGCAGCTGGATGCAGTGTGTGCAGAGCTGGTGAGCATCCACATCATTGGTGGTGGGGATGGATCTGGCAAGCTTCTGCAGACACCACCTCCAGCACTGAGGAAGGACCTGTTGAGGGGGAACATCAAGCTCCTGCAGATACCAGCATTGGTGGTGGGGATGGCCCTGTCAGGGGGAGGAGGGGCACGTGCCCCCACATATCTCTCCTATGCATCGCCTATGCAGCCCAGCATGGGAACAATGGGGAGACCCTGTCTTGGGGGGAGGGGGGGGCCTTCCCTCACCCCAGCCCAGGGTTCCCCAAACTGGGGTAGCCCCAGGGAGCTGAGGACAATTCTACCCTTCCTGACCCCCAAGGCTGCTTGCCTTAGCCTCTATGAATATCAAGGATAGCTCTGGGTAGCCTCAGGAAGTAGAGGGGAAATCTTCTACTCCTCCACAGCTGCTTTCTTTCAGACTCACACCAGCTGAAGCAAAAACAGCTGTGAAAGAGTGGAAGGATTTTCCTCAGCTGCCCTGAGTTATCGCTGAGACTCCTAAGGCAAGCAGCTGTGGGGGATCTGGAGCAATTCCCCTCAGTTCCTTGGGGCTGACCTGAGCTGGGAGGGGGGGAAACACCTGGCCTGGAGGATTCCTTTTCCCTCCCTCCTGTGGCAGATGCTGAAGCAATCAGCAGCTGAGGAGGGGGAAGAGGGGGAACTGCCTGAACTGGGGGATCCAGCCTGGGGGAAGTCCTCTGAGGGGCAGCCCCCCCCCCAAGGTGGACCAGCACCCAGACAGGAGACTCCTCAATCCCTGTGGGGAGACAGCAAGGGAGTGGGGGCATGTACTGGGGAGCCAATCTTGGATAGCCCCACTTGGTTGGGCTTATAGCAGCCAGAATACTGGGAGGTGTGCTCTAGCACCTCCCACCTACTGGCCTGGGTTAGGGAAGGCCTCCCCCTGAACCACAATTTGGTTGGTTATTGTTTCAGACTGTGTAGGTTTGAGGAAGTTGTGCAGATTGAATCAATTCTGCCTCAGAGTTTTTGACTCGGTACTTAGCCATAGAACTGAAAGAAACCTCAAGAATCGTCTAGTCCAACCCCCTGCAATGATGCACTGCTCCTAACATCCAGACACTTTTTTTTTTTTAAGGCTCAGTTTTAAGTCTAAATGGCATGCGGTGTAATTTTAAGAAGGTTTTACAAATAACTTTAAAGATGATAAGCTTTCACCATACTGCTTTCGTATGTCTCTGAATGATTCTAAAACCAAGGCAACCACAACCCAGATGCAGGCCTGAACATTAAGAAAATGTGGGGCTGTATAAGAGGGGACGGGGTTTTGAGGAGGGAGAGTGGAGGGTGGTGTTCTTCTTTTGGCCCAACTCTATTTTTAATACTGCCCATCTGCCCATCCTCTGACTCTAAAGATTTCCATTCAGGAACCAGCAACTCAGAGGCTTGAAAGGTTAAAACAGTAGTTCACAACAGGAGAGTGACAACATATTTAAGATTTATTAAAACTTTAAGAAATGTGTCTTAAAATAATTTATGAAAAAGATTCCAAAAGTAAATGACAGTTTTAGAAAAACTACAGTTAAAAGTGAAATGAATTTCATTGTCTAAGCTGAGTGAAGTATGGATATAATTAACCTAATTGGTTAAAAAAAAAAGATGGGTTTTTTTGCTTTTTAGTTCTAACAATTCAAATATGTGAAGGACCTCAAAATATTTTCATAGAAAATACTTTTCTGCCATTCTCCACCTCCCCCTACCCCCTTTTCCCTCCGTGTCCCTTTAGTGCTCAAGTGGAAAGCTATTAACTTCAGTTCTATTCTGCTAGGTTTGATTCTTCCTCAGGGTAGAAGAATTAAACCAAGAGTTTGCTGCTTCTGTAATTTTTGATCAAAGAAATTTGCCAAGAAGAACACCTCAGTTTGTGCATTATATCACATTGTGAAAAACAGTGTGTATTGTATATTTTCATTGTACTGTTATTAACATTATACCAGCTCAAGAAATGGCATTATCTGAAAAAAAAATCTGTTATTCACTTCATTGCTTATATCATTTAAGCCGAGTCTGTTATAGGGTGGAATGGATAAATTTGCAATATGTCAACTGTCAGTGAAAAATGGAGAGTAATAAAATATCCAAGTCTAAATGCAGCCATAGATCAGAAAAGATGTCACTGAAATTCTAACCATAACAACTTCTGAAAATCTTAAAGTGTCTTTTTCTATTTATCCATAGCCTAAGGTTTACTCTAAAATGACCCATAAATGGTGAAACATATCGCGATGACCTCAACAATCTATGAAGATTACCATTTTCCTTTACTACTGTCAGGAACTTTGTGTATCCTTTCATTGAAATGTTTTAGATGATTAATAAACTGTGGATCTTAAGTTATCATATAACTTTTACTTGACATAGCCCTCAAATATGAATTATGGGCTTGAGTTTTGATTTCTATAACCAGGATAGTGCTAGAAGACCATGGACAAGTGCCATGTAATGATAAGAAATACCCGAAAAATTGTTTGTGGGGAGACGTGGCAAAAACAGGAGTGCTGTGTGTTACCCATCTAAGTATAGAGCCACTCCAGTGATTTCAGTGAAAAATGGAGAGTAATAAAATCATTTCTTGCACTGACTGGGTCATGAGTGGGCATCATTACTTGTATTTTCTAGTGGAAGTTCACCTGCCCTTTTCAGGCCTTCTTGAGACATATTTGAGTTTGCGTTTGAGACTCTAGAATTGAGACTTTTTTTCCTCTCCTGAAACTAATTATAAGTTTTACTTTGTTTAACATAAAGAGTCTATGCTGGCCAGCATGGTGGCATTCTTACTTGTACAAGTAGTTTGGGTCATTTTTATTTCTTAATACCCTTAAGGGGTAAGGGGTGGGGGATCAAAACTATTAACTTCCTTCTCCTGTCATCCCACACAAGCACAACACCCTGTGTCTTTGTAGGGAGTTTGTTTCTGTCTTTGTTTTGTAAAAAAATTAATTGCTTGAATACTGTACAATACCATATATTATTATGGTTAGTGTCTCATGTAGTAATTTTATGTAATTTTCAATGTTCCTATTTTCTAAGTATATGAGCAACTGTTCAGTTTAGGAAATACCTGCTGTTTATGGATGTTAGTGTTGGGCCATGGTTGAGTAGAGGAAGTAGAGAACTGGGGATTTTCCTTCCTTGATTTCACTTTGGTTTCAATTCTGGAGGCAGATTCATGCCTTTGGAACTGGGTATTTTTGGGAGACAAGGATCATCTGTCTACTTCAATTTCAGGACAGTATGGACATACAGCATAATGATTCTGAAGTAAATTACTTTGGTAAAGAGCAAGCCTAACGCCATCTCTTCCAAGGAATTTACAATAGGCACTTCTACAAGGTCTGGCCACTAAGGATGTCTGTAGACATGCAGGACACTAGCTTCAATGTGCTGTAATTGCAGCACGTTGGAGCAGACTCCTTTGATCTAGTCTGCCGGAGCGTGCTAATTAACACGCTCATTATTAACACACTCATAATTAAGCAATCTCAGCAGCTTGTGTATTCAATGTCCCTCTGCTTCAAAATGGCAGAAGGGACACTTTAACTAAAGCTTGTTTGACGAACTTTAGTTAAAGTAGCCCCACTGCCATTTTAAAGTGCAGGAAGGTGAACACATGACATGCTGTGGTCACTTTATAAATATCAGAGCAGCTCCCAAGATTCACTCTAACTAAAGTGTGTTTCCTTCCTCCCTCCCCACCCGCCTCCCTCTGGAGCATGTGTAAAGATGCCCTAAGTCATTGGTTCTCAAACTCTTTTTTTGCGGACCACTTGAAAATTGATGAGGGTCTCAGCAGATTACTTAATAAACTTTTTTTGTTCTAGAGATCAAAGCATACAACTCATATTTTAATATCAGTAGTATTACCTTACAAATACAGATATTCTCAATTTGCTCCTCAACCTTTCTGTGCACCACCTGAATGGAGCTCGCAGACCAGTGGTGGTCCTCAAACCACAGTTTGAGAACCTCTGCCTTCGTTGAGGGCAGCATGCATTGAGGAAATGGCATCTTTGGCATAAAATTGACTAGAGGAATGGACACACATGTTCCACATAGTAACTTCCATGTGTTACCTTGGTTTGAGATCTACAATGAGTTGCAGCCAATAGTAATGTTACATGGTAATGTTACTTTGCTACATAAGGTTGGGCATCTACACTCTCAGGCAATGTACAGGCATTCATTTCTACTGGTAAGAATTTATTTGGAATTCCTACAGCTAGAAAATGACACTCAAGTTGGAGCACACATATGTTGCAACCCCCTGGCTGGAGTGCTAAACAGGGGGCGCTAGAAAACTTCTCCTTGGATCAGGTGCGTCTTGCAAGAGACACATGGGTGGAAGCCTATTGAGCCCAGGGATCCTGACTCAGACCCAGACCCCCAGGACAACCAGGGGTATGTGGGACCCACAACGGGAGGAGGGACCTCACCAGTCAGTTGCAGGGCAGCTGAGTAGAGCCAAGGAGGGACATGCCCCCACCAGGCTCATACTTGGCCCAGCCCTCAGGGAGCTATGTGACTGGAGCCTTGAAAACAGGACATGCAAACAAGCATGCTTCTGGGCCCAGCACATGAGATAGCAAGGGAGATCATGCAGGAGGGTGAATGGGAGGGCCCAGTGAGCCACAGGATAGTTAGTCACAGCAGTAGCTGGACTACCAGTAGCACAATAAGGATGGCCACATGCTGCACCCTGGCACTTCTGAGGTCTCCACCCAGATGCAACCCATGGTTCCAGGCTTCACGCAGACAGCACCTCTGGCTCACAGCTGCAGAGGATGCCTGGCATGTTTCCAGGCACGTGGGACTGGGAGCATGGCCACCTCCACTTGAAAGGTTTGCTCTACTTAAGAGTCTGTGGGGCACCAGATAGAGGAGCTCCAGGCCACAGGGCAGAGACTGCTTGCCATCAAGGATGGTGAGCAGGAGACTGACTCCCACTGCCAGATCCTTCACCCCCTGGAGGCTGAAGGTAGACCAAGGTCACCTTCCAGAACAAGGGAGGACTTGAGGATCTCCCATACTGTTCAGCCATGGGGCTGGACCAACATAGTCAATAGCCCCAAGACCCACTGCACCAGGGTCCCCTCCTCTCTGAAGCTTTGCAACAGGCATGAACCTTTTGTAGCCCCAGTTGATCCTGCAGAGCTCCCAGCTCCTGAAGGCAACAGAGGATTACTCACAGCTATCATCCCTGCTTTCCCTAAGGCCACACGTAGAGTGGTCATTGTGGAAGACTCGCTCCTGAGGGGGACTGAGGGTGCAATCTGATGCCCCGAGTCCTTAGTCTGGGAGGTCTGCTGCCTGCCTGCTGGGAGCCCATATTTATGACATGGCCAAGAGGATCTCAAAGCTCATCCATCCCACTGACCCTATGCTCCTAACCAATGTTGTCCTGAATGAAACAGCTCGGAACAATCCCAGCCAGGTCATGAGAGGCTACAGGGCTTTGGGAATGGGGCTTAAGGGATTGGGAGCGCAGGTAATGTTTTCCTCAATCCTCCTGGTTTCAAGTTATGAGCTGAGGAAGGAGAGGAGAATCAAGGTAGTTAACCAAAGACTCCAGTGCTGGTGTCATCGTGAAGGCTTCAGGTTCCACGAGCACAGTTCTCTTTCATGAGAGGTAGTGGTCTTATGGAAAGAGACGGCCTCCACCTCAATCTACTGGAGAGAAGGCTCTTCTCAGCCAGAATGGCTCATCTGCTTGACTGGGCTTTAAACTAAGCCTCCCAGGGGAGGAGGGGACTACCACTACAGCAAGCCCACTGGGAAACTTTTGCAAATCCAACATGCTAAGACACTCAAGAGAATCCATCCCTACCCCATCCCCATGTATAGGGAAGACTAGGACCTCCAATGGGACACTTACATGCCTGTACACCAATGCCAGGAGCTTAGGGAATAAACAGGAGGAGCTGGTCCTTCTGCTAAAAAGAATGACTATGATCTCATAGGGATAACAGAGACCTGGTGGGTCTCCACCTATGATTAAGCCACAGGTATAAATGGCTATACCTTGTACAGGAGAGATCATGTAGACAAAATGGGAAGGGGTGTAGCTCTCTATGTCAAAGAAAGCTAGACATCCCTGTAAACTGACATTGGCATTCAGGGTGGATGACTGGAGACCCCCTGGGCTAAAATCCATGGTGAACATGCACAAGGAACACAATGATAGGAGTCTACTACAGACTTCCTAATCAGGATCTAGAGTTCAATGAGGAATTTGCCAAGGAACTGGCTGAGGCTACGTGCTTCTGGTGCATGGTTGTCACGGGGACTTCAGCTACCCATACATCTCATAGGAAGAGCACTTGGCCAAATCCAAATGGTTGCAAAGCTTTCTTATGTGTGTGGACAAGCTCTATCTGACTCAAGAAGTCTATGGACTGACGAGAGGCAAAGTACTGCTCAACCTGGTACTGGCAATGGGGGATGATCCAGTCAGTGACCTAATGCTTGAAGGGAAGCTGGAAGATGGTGATCATGAGCTGATCACCTTCATCATCTGCCGTAAAGCTGGCAAGTCAGTAAGCAGTGCAGAAGTCCTCAACTTCAAGAAAGCTGACTTTGACAAGCTCAGAAGTCTTGTTGGTTAGGCCCTAAGGGACCATGACCTAAAGAGGAGGGGAGTTCAGGATGACAGGTTGGTCCTCAAGGGAGCGATCCTGAAAGTACAAGCAATGTCTATTCCATCTTGGAGGAAAGGCAGCAAAAGGGCACAGCAGCCTCCTTGTCTCTGCAGGCAACTTGTGGAACCCCTGCGTCTAAAAAGAAAGACCTATAAAGGATGGAAGACTGGAACCACCTCAAAGGAGGAGTATTCTACACTGGTCTGCACCTGTAGGGAGTGAACCAGGAAAGCCAAGGCTGCGACTGAACTCCAACTAGCTACACATTTCAAAAACAATAAAAAGTCCTATTTTAGATATGTAGGGAGCCAGAGGAAAAGCAAGGGTAATATTGGACCCCTCCTAAACCACATGGGACAAACTGACATCCAGGAAAAAAGCCAATCTGCTTAATGGGTATTTTGCATCAGTTTTTCACCTTCCCCAGAGGACGTCCCTGCTCAATACGGTATGGGATGGCCAGGGTGTGGGAGAATTGTTACCCTTCATCAATGCAGACCATGTGAATGAACACCTTGAGTGTCTGGACACCTTCAAGTCAGTTTACACCCTGGGGTAATTAAGGATCTGGCATGCATCATAGCTCAGCCACTAGCATGGATCTTCAAGAACTCGTGGAGCTCAGGTAAAGTGCCCAAAGATTGGAAGAAGGCCAATGTGGTGCCTATCTTCAGGGAAGGGAAGTGAGTAGATCTGGGAAACTATAGGTCTATTGTCCTGACCTCTATCCCTGGGAAGATCTTGGAAAAAATTATCAGAGATCATTCTTGACAAACTGGCTGATGGCAACATCCTGAGGGATAGTCAGCATGGGTAGGTCTTGCCTGACCAATCTCATCTCCTTCTATGGCCAGGTGACATAGTACCTGGAGAAAGGAAAAGAGATTGATGTAATATATCTTGATTTTAAAAAATCAAAAAATCAAATCATGATTTACTTAAGGAGAGCAGGGATGAGCCTTTGATCTGGTGTCATATACTTACAGTTAGTAAATTGAATGAAACTCTAGCTTGCATCCGTACATGCTTCTCAAGCAAATCTCAAGATGTCATCCTCCCACTGTACTCAGCCTTGGTGAGGCCACAGCTGGATTACTGCATCCAATTCTGATCTCCACAATTTAAAAAGGATGTGGAAAAGCTTGAGAGAGTCCAGAGGAGAGCCACATGCATGATCAGAGGTCACTGATGTCTCTGTCCTGATAGAAGCATATATCAGTTCAAGTCGGATCAGGATAAGGGTGATCCTGGTAGGGATCCAGTCTAACTTCTTACAGAAGAGAAATGGCTCTTCTGTAAGAAATCAGTTGAATTTCTGTATGCTCCCTATTCATTCTATGAAAAAAGGCTTTCCTCCCAGCAAGATTGTAACAACCATCCATTGCCTTAGAACATTCTCTGACTAAGTGCCACTTATTTTTCCCAGTAAGAAAAAGTGAAAAACAATGAATCTGTACAACCCTCAGAGAAGTTCAGCAATACACAATATGTGTATGTTCTCACAGTCTTGCTGGAAAACTGTTTCTAATATTCTTTCTTTAGAACCCTCACCCCCAAGCTTTTTTATTTATTTATTTATTTTACTTACCTAGCAGTTAGTTAATCTTTAACTTTTTCATCACAACTTGAATATAACTGGTCATAGTCTGAAAAATATTGATTTGTGTAAACAAATGAAACAACATTAAGAATTCCACCAGCTTTTAAAAGTTTAGAATCACTGAAGTTTGAAATGAAAAGTTACTGTCAGATCCATTTGCCCTACTAAGTCATCAATCATCCCCTTGCCTTTGCAGGATTGATTTCTACTTTATACCTATTAGCAGTTTTTCAGACTAATGGCAAATGTCCCAGGTACAATAAAGCCTGAAATCTATGTTAAGAAATAATTCTACTAAAAGAGAAAGAAAGGCTGGATTGGATTAAGTCCTATATTTTGGCTGGATTGGATGAAGTCTATTATTTATATTAAAACACATACAAGTACATTTATTTTCTTTTTCTGACTTCTTGTGCGTTCCTTAGAAAATCATTTATAGTTTTATTGGCCTGCAGCTGTAGAAATTAATTAGAAAGTTTTATTATTCATAACTTTTATCATTCTGCATAAATACATACCAAAGAAAAAAGTCGCTGGTGATGTTACTTCTGTGCACAACCAGTAAATACTTATGAAAAGGAACCACTGAAGGCTGTAACTTTCAATACAGTGGTAATGTAATATGAACATCATGGAAAATGCTGCAAAAGAATCATATGGTTTTATCTGTTTTCTCTCTTTCAGGGTGTTTGAGTAAATAGATATAATAGCAACTTAATGAGTGATTTTTGAGGATTCATATGAAAGCATAATTTGTTATTCCAGGTGCTTTCCTCAAAAATAAGTGTGAACTGAAAGGGCCCACAGAAATATCCAAAAGGCATGAGGGGTGTCTTTATACATGCTCTAAGATGTGGGGGGTCTTGGAAGCTGATCTAAGGAAAGTACCCACAGTTTGTTGTGTATTCATCATTTCTGCACTTCAAAATGGTGGCAGGGGTGTTTTAACTAAAGCTTGTCAAACAAGCTTTAGTTAAAGCACCCCTGCCACCATTTTGAAGTGCAGAAATGATGAATACATGTGCTCCTGAGGCTGCTCCAATGCATGCAAATTAATATACATCAGAGCAGGTGTTGGACATGTGTCTACATGCCCAAGAAGTCTGCAAGGTTGTCCTGGCCTTCCATAAATCCACTGAGATCTATAGCGTATAGGTATCAGTTGACCTACTTCTCCTTAATTGAAAACACTATCTAACAAGACTGTTTGGAAGAAATTTCACTTCAAACTCAAAAAGTCAAGGAAGGAAACTTTTATTTTCTGAGAATTTTATCTTAGGAAGATAGTGGCAGGTTTCCTGGGATGATTATGAATAAAACTAGCTTATTTCCTTCTTCACTATCTGATCTAGTTTATGGCATGCAGGGCTAAAGCCAATTAAAGGCCATTGATGACGAATATTTTAGCAATAAACTTGCATTCCAATGTAATATTTCTTTGCTACCTAAAGTATTAAATCTGTGTGAAATGTTAACAAAGATCATATTAACTGTTAAAATGATTTTTTCCTTTAATATATGTTAGGAATTTTTTTTCAAAGCAGAAAGTTTAATGGAAATAGCATGGCTGATATATTGCCATGTTGATTATCTAGGTTATAACTATAGTTTGGTCCTGTATTTTAAATTCATTCTATATAATATTTGCCATAGCTAATTTTATTCACAGAATATAGTCAAAGACCCATGAACACAAGTATTCTTAGCTATCCAGGACTTCATCATAACCTAGCGAGTGTGCCAATTTCTTCTGTTTTGCTTTTTCGTAGTTTTCATAAAGTATAAATTATTATTGCCTTATTTCCAACTCCTGCAGGCTGGATTCATAACATTTAATATCAAAGATTGATCAGATTTATTAGAATTTAGAAAGTTCTATAGAATACTTGTCAGATTTTGATTGGTAATGTATTATTTGAAAGAAGAAGCCATTTTCCCTCTTGCAGTCTATCCAGAAGAACATAGTTCAGAAATAGTGTAATAAAAAAAAGAGGGGGAGTGGCCAGCATATTAGTGTTTCCTGGAGAATGAAATGAAGTCTGAAAGATTTGTATTCTTGGGAGTTACTTTTGTGAGTGTGTATCTTTCGTACACCGCTTTCATGTAGGACTGGTGGAATTGTAAAATTACTTTGAAATCCTGGCTCCATTAGAATTTATTACAAAACCCCTATTGACTTGACTGGGGATAGGATTGCACCTCTTCTCTCAGCAGAACTTCATATTGCTTTGGGTAAAATCTGTACAAAATAACTGTAAAATAAGTACAGCAATACCTCAAAGTTCTTGGTTCATTATCAAGTCATGGATAAAAGTAACAAGAATACCTGATGCTCAAAGACTAATACAATTTGGTTTGGCTCACTGATGTTGAAGAGGCAGGGTTAGAATAAAATTACAGTGATTTTTATTACCTAATCTAAATAGCATTCAATTAAAAAGTGTAAATTATAGCCTTCTGAAATGTGGTCAAAGGATATGAAATCAATATTTTCTCTTTGTTTTGTGGTTACAGAATTCCTTGTTGCTGTGTCTTTCCATGTAGTCATCCAAAATGTTTTCGACTTAAAAAAAAAAAAAATCAGTGGCTGAATAAAAGCCTACCCCTTTAGGAAAAAAAAAAATAACATTCCATTCCAAAGAAAAAAAGGATATCTCTTACAGATATTTGACCATGATACATTTAAAAAAAATAAAAGTCTCATTATAAAATTCTATACCATATATACATATATATTCTTTCTATGGCTTTTTGCCTTCCTGAGTTGCAAAATAAATCTTTTTTATTATCTTTTTAACTATAGTTTGGGGGCTATGTATTGAAAAGTGAGAGTAATTTTAAAAAGTAGAATTTTCTCCCTTTTTTCTCTCATGGATCTTCTTCACCATCAGTAATCAAGGAAGTGGTGCTGTTATACTCTGAAATTGTATCTTGCAGACGGACTCATACCCACACAAGTGAAATATATCAAGTAGGTTGTTTTAAGAAGCCTAAGTGGTACCACATGCTACATGAAGTAAATAACAGACAACTCTATAGCAGCTATTTGGCTTTTTAACTCCCGTTTTACAAGAAAAGAGAGTGGTTCCTTGAAATGGTTCAAGTTTGTTGCCAGTTTTGTAAACTGAACATACGATCTCTTCCTGCAAAGTCAGAAAGCTTTATGCTTAAGAATGTGTGAGTTTTCTTTTCTAAGTGAAGTGTATAAAAACAGATGTAGTATACCTCCCATTTGTATTCATATTCTGATAATGTCAGATGCATGCATTTTCTGCCGAATAGAATTGTAAATAGAAATATTTATTAAATATCTTACATAATGTATTGCTGATCTATAAGCCTAAAACCTATTTTAGCACAGTTGCATTGCAGCAATTCCAATAGAGAGAGAAATGTGCGGGCATGTTTTTTTTTTCCCTTTGTTTGCAATATGGCATATTCTGTTTTAGCTGTGTAGAGCTGAAATTTCTAAGTGCTCTTGTAATCAAAAGGTGATGGTTTGTCTTGTCAACTGCTTACATTTTCAGAAAGGTCCATTTCTTCTGACTGAATAAAGTACAAGGCTGCAGGAAACAATATCCTTTATAAGAAGTCAAATCTTTAAAGGCATTTGGGAATCAAATGTGATGAAAGGGCAATAGAAATATGGAAATGAATTTAAAGGATGAGAGAAACAGGGTGGAAGTAGAACAGAGAAAATTAAAAAGGAGATGACTTTCCATTGGATATGATAATTTACACATTGTAGGAAATCGTGCCTTGTATGTGATAAGGTGTGTGCAGTGTTGTGCAGCATTTTGCAAACTGCAGAAAACACGATACATTTCATCACTGAAAAAATGTTTTTAAGGATGCTTGCACTAGGGTTTAGGGACTAGGATGACTTGTCAGCAGTTGTGAACATGACATATGTAATAGCTTTTCAAAGATACCCAAGTAACTCCAAGCTGATTATGTTCAACTTTAATGCATACTAAAATGGAGCTATCAGCCTTAGTATCATCCAAAGAGTCATTAAACCATCAGTGTTTCTGGAAGATTTATTGTTTTTCAGCTGTGTTCCCATATATGAATTTTAAAATGTCCTTTGTGCAGGTGACTCAAGACCAGGTGATGATACTTAGGATATATTATGCATCAAATGTCTAAAATACTTTTCTCTAAGGGGAAAAAAATCAAACCGGTTGATTATTTAAGACTTATGATTATCTTTTTGCTTACTTTTTATTTGAAATATTGCCATTTAGGTTTATACTTAGTTAAGACTTGAAACTTTTGAAAATATTGGGATTCTATTTTCTATTTTATGTATTAGGCAATAAGCAGGTGATAATTTGTAGTGCTAAGAATTCCAGACCAAGAATTGGCATATACATGCATTCCAGCTCACTGGCTAGAAAGTTACAGTGGAGATTTCCAGACCGGAGGCACTAAATGGTTCCTCCTTGGATCATCCCTACCCTTAAGGGAGCCAAATGATTAAAAACCATTACTGAACAGAAGAAATTTTATCTTGGCTAGAGAGAGCTGCGATATTCTGGTGGAACAAGAACTAGAATTGACCCTATGGTTTGTTCCAATAAATTAACTTCTAATTCTGTGGTCATTCTCCCCCACCTTGTTCAGTTTAAATCCTTTTGCAGAAGGATCAACCTAAAGGTTTATTTAAACTCACGAAGTCAAATTTGTTGCGTATGTCACGAAGCACTAAGTAGGCACATCTACATGTGTAATTAATGTAAAGCAATAAACTCGAGTTTATTGCTCCCGGACACCACATTTTCATGTGTGCCCAAGACCGCAGCACGTTGAGCCAGGTCAGAGCAGCCCTAGCTGCTGGGGAGCACAGGGTTCAGCTTGCCAGCCCAGGGCTGCTCCAGCCCAGCTCAGCATGCTACAGAGGAGCTGGCTTGGGGCATAAGGGTGCTTCAGCGGGGAGATAGCTGGCAGGCAGCCCCCACACTGAAGCACCCTCATGCCGCAGCCTGCCCCATCAGTGTCTGCATGTAGATTATGGCACACTAAATAATGCTATGTTAATTTTCCTTGATTTTGTGAAAATGGTTAATGCACTAATTTTATCTGTAGGTACTGAAGCTTATCTTTCATCAACATCAGCTTTAAGATGGATTTCAAAATCATTAACTATTTCAGAATCATTGTATTAGTCATAGACCATTTATTTCCCTATAAAATGTATCATGTGTGGGTATTTGTCTTTTAAATACCTTGTTCATCATCACAAAGGAAGAAAGAAGCATGTTGTAAATTTTTGGACAACTTGGACCTTAAACTGACAACATATGGATTGTTGAAACTTGTGACAAACCGTGTCACTCTCAATTTGGCCTTGTCAGCCACAAACAGATCCATCAGACATCTGATTAGACCTCTTACACATACACCGTGATCCAGAGGATCAGCAGTTGCCTACATATTTCCTCTAAACTTTTGTTTTTGTTTTCAGTGAAATAGAAAACACTTCCCCCTGATTTGATCTTTTTTAGAATATTCTCTGTAGCCCAATTGAATTGACAATATCTCTTCTTTTAAAAAGAATATGTCACCTCTGAAGTGTCCGGTAGTTCTTTGTATCTAATGTGGCCTCTTTAAAACTCCCAGAAGCATGTCTAAGTTATCAGATCTGCCCTAAAATGTTGCCATTCATCTGTTCAGTTTAATGCATGCTCAATAGGGAGTTGCAATACTGGCTAAAGGCTATGCCACACTGCAGTGTAAAAAAATAAGAAAAGGCAGGCAGGCCAAGTCTAACTATACTATTAACTTTCCTTCAGCCTGCAATACATCAATAGAGCATCAGACCTAATCATGTTTTATATAGCTGCTCTACCACAGCAAATAATAATCAGAGCTATTTATTCAGAAAGGAACACTGCATGGTCCTTAGGGAATTTGCTCTTCTCCTCACTTCTAAATGTGATTTGTAATGATTGCCCATTAATCTTATCAAGCATTTTTCTCTTTGCTTTCAAAACTCCACATGCCCTGAAGAATGGTGGGGAGAGAGTGAACTTTTTACCTGCAAACCACAAGATAAGGCTCTTAACCACAGAACATTTGAGTATGCATTGTCTAATGTTGCCTTTTCTGTCAGGGAATATTTTTAGAGCTATGTATATTGATTAACTAGTGATGCAAACCAGCCCCTTTTGAGTGTTATATTGACTCAATCCACTTTGTACTTGTTAATACCTAATTAAGTCCCTGAACAGTAAACTTTGCTTTCAGCTTATAGGCAGTTTGCTTTCACCCTAAATTTAGAAGGAGGAGGCTTATATGCCATGGGGAGTACAAGACCCAATGCTAACTACCTGTAAATGTTGAAGAAAATCAGTACAGTATTAAGCTGGCAGTATCCTAGAAAATATTTAACCAAGTGAATGGAGAACCACTGCAGCACAATATCACGTGTACCTTTTGACAATAGCATTCTGTATGATGTATGGTGAAAGATACTGTGTAGGTTGATTACCAGCTGCAGTCTTTGACTATAGATGAATTGGAATCGGTAGACCTATTTTAATGGATTTCCTATATTACTGAATTATCTGCATATCTACACAAAGGCATGAAAACATGGAAGGCTGAAGATTAGAAATTAGTGTATTTGATACCTTATATTTTTCAGAAAGTACAGAATGAGTTGATTTATTTTTCATTATAAATAAAATGAAGTGGGTTTTCATTTTATTCAGTTAGAACAACATTGATTATCACATACTAGTTGATGCAACTTATTTTAATGTTTTGAAAAATAATCCCTCTTTTCCCAAATGCTTAACTTTGAATTAATTATAATTATTCCACTGAGATAAATTCATGCTGCTATAAAAGCTTATGCATCTTGGGGAGATATTTTGTCACATTTGTAATGAGTTACAAACAAGTTTGCCTTTTTTATCTTTTAAAAAAATCAATAATGAACAAAATAAAAATGAAATCCCTGTGATTAAGCCCTTTAGCACTTCTGAAAATCCCCCTAGGTCCTGAGGTTCAATGGGAAAATCCTACAGGATTTCCAAAAGCATATAGCCTCTTAAAACCTATCGAGTTGAGCATTTTGAAAATCTTAATGGGTTTCCATTTGCATCTTCAAGTGTCTAGGCAAAAGCTAGAACAGGACAACTAAACCCTGTTTCATTCTAGGATAAGCTGCCACAATTTAGATTTCACTAACCATAGCATAAAATGGAGGAGAAAAGACAATAAGAAAGATCTACCACCTTCTAAACTGCTGCCATTTTCTCACTATCCATTTCTTAATACCTTTACAAAAATTTAGTCTTCAGTCTTTTTCTGCCTCAATCCCCATCTGTAAAATGGGAATAATAATAAATTCCTCTTTTACAAGGGTGTTTTAAAGAGAAATGCACTGGACATCATGAGCAGCTTGAACACTGCAGAAATAGAGACCATATACATGCCCGGAGGAGATTAGGCTAAATTCCAATATTTTTTGTCTCTAACTACCTTTATCCTGAAAAGGAAAAGGGGGGGATAGGAAACAAGACTAGCAACTTAGTCATGTTTCAGAATCAGTATTTGTTCCTTAGAACCAATCAAATGCAACCGCTATATACAAACATTCTGACTGAAACAAAAAACCTTGTCTCATTACTATTGATTATTCAGACCTCTGGACTCTCTTTTACTTCTGCTGCTTATCAAGGAGTGACTCTAATACTTCCAATCATCTTTTATGCAGCAAAATCACTTGATTTGGGGCCAGGTTTTGCTCGTAGTTAGGGAATTACTATTTTCATAATTAGTGACTACCTATTTTCTACTGATAAAAGTACATTTCTTTTCCTTTCATTCCTCTTAATTTTGGTAAAGACTGACAGGGCTTTTTTTCTTTTTTTTTTCTGTCTCCTTAGATCAGCTCTCTAGCTATGCTGACATCTGGTTTCTTTTTGTCATGATTCCAATAATGTCAGTTCTCAAGACTATGTTCTGGTCAGTTTTATCCAACCTAACTATAATTATCACTTTAGTGCCACTGGCACACAGATGAAAATATTTTCTATCATGCTTTGAGTCCTGTATTTCCATTCTCTCTGCCTGTACTAATCAAATAAACTGAACAGCTCTAAGAAAAGGTTCTTCTTTCAGGAAAGAAGAACAATATCTTATGTCTCCTCTCTAGTCAGGCTTTCTATTTGCCTATGCTGTCTGTCAATTTGGTATCATTTTTCTCACCAGAAGCAACCTTCTTACCTTGTAACACAGAAAGAGATAAGGAGAGAAGATTAATGACTGGATTAAAGGCCAGAAAATTGATTGAAAAAGCTGAGATGAGAAGGATTAATTGAGGACCTTGTAGAGAAGTTCAACTTTTGGTAGGGGAAAAAAATTGAGTAGCCTGTAGGGGAAAAAAATGGCTGAACCCTGGGCAAAGGATTGGTGGTAGCAATGCAGAAGTAAATTGTGGTGATACAGGAGTGAGTAGATGTTAAGAATATCAGAGGATGGAATACCAGTTGTGTTGCTTAATCTATTTCTTGGGCAGAGAGGGGTACTTAGCTGTGTTACTTTGAAGTCAGGCAGCAAGCAGGGTACAGGTGCATCATCTAGGCAGGGTAGAGGTGCATTGGAGATGCATAAGCAGGGACAGATCCGGCAGGGATGCAGCTGCACCCCCTTCCTCCCCAACTTTAATTCCTGCTCTACCAAAACATTGAAACCAACTGCATGGGATGAGGCAGCAGCATTTCTATTCAGGCAGTGCTGAAGGAGTCAGTTGATTTAGTGGCTTATTATCATCTCCCTGATTCCTGCTAATTTCTCTCCACTCCACAGGCATTAATCCTCTATTTTTTTAATTGTCTCGATATTCCACTATTCAAACTTTCCTTTCTCCTGCAATTTTGCTGCCTGTTAGCCATTCCTGATAATGCCTCCCTTCTGCGTCACAGCCCTGAAGACTTCTTTAGCTTTAGCTTTAGCAAAAGACCTTAATTCAGGTGTGCTAATATTAACTCAGATGTACATATGACAGACAGGAGGCTCAAGAGAATTTGATTTTGTTTTCTGAACCTGAATAAGATATATATTTAACTATGGTTATTATATATAACTAATGACACAATAACTTTTAACTATTTTGACTATTTTTTCCTAATTGTGTTTTTTTTTCTAAAAAGAATGAAAATAGATCTAATCTAGCAAACCGGTATACAGTGCAATAATCGTTATTTGTTTTTACTTTGATCTTAAACTGAATAAGAGTGATACCCCACCCCTAGCATAATAGTAAAGCATCTAATTTCTCTTTAACTAGGAAAAATGTTTATGTGTTGATGTGCCACACTATCTGTACCCCATTTTTCAAAATCTACACAGGTACGTAAGTTTACATGAACCACAGCTTACGTCATCAAATGCTATGGAAGGCAGCCTGCGTATTGTAGATGTTATGCTAAGAGTGGAAGATGGAAGATAAATGAAGAATTGATGAGAATAGGGCTTGGGAAGGAAGATAGCATATTTACAGTTTGTAGGAGGTGGCAGTACAGATGAGTTTGGAAGTGGATCTTTGGGAGACTTGCTTCTAGGTCTAAACCCACAGACCAAGAAGGGGAAGTGGAAGGGAGATTTGGCTCAATCCTAGAAACATTAAGATTTAGTGGATGGGTGAAGGAGAAGTGGTATGCTACATGAAATCAAGTTGCTGGGATTCCCATCACCCACGTTCTATCTCATTCTGTCCTGATGCATGGAAGGGAACATTAACTTGCAAGGAAAGAGCACTTTGGAAGCCGCGCAGCCACCTTCCAGTGTGCTTCACAGCACTTCACCATAGCGGAGTACTTTGTTTAGCCAGGGGTTGGAGAAGATTTGTCACCCAAAAGCTTTCTGCCAGCAATAGTCCCACAGACATTAATAACTCCCATTCAGGACCAAAAATAAAACAAAAAAAAAGCCTTTTTGCCATGATCTTAATCCTAGAAAAGTAAATGTGGAGTACGAACCTATTCATAATGATCCATGCTTTCTTGCAAGTTGGTGTGCTAGAATGCAGAAAATGCTTGACTGAGACTGGGAACCTGGATTCTTCTATTGACTCTGCCATTGATGGATTTATGTGAAGTCCTGTCTCCTCTTGGTGCTTTGGTTCTCTTCCTGCCATTCCAGTTCAATTGCATGCTCTTCTGGACAGAGACTGCCACTAACCTCTGTTCAGTGCCTCACATAAGTAGCTCTGAATTCAGATGGGACTTCTAGGTGCTACCACAGTGTCCACTTTCCAGAGTCAAAGTCACTCTGTGGGTCTACTTATAATAGCCAGTGCCATAGCCGAGAGTAAGACTAAGCTTTAATTATTTACTTGCGTAGTCCTTAATTTATTTGGGGTGGGGGTTGTTTTTTGTTTGGTTGGGTTTTTTTGGAGTGGGGGGTGCTGTGCATCCAAAACTCATTCTGATTTTCAAGGGAGATTTGGGACACTAAGAAAATACTGGATAAGCATAAATAGAAACAAAACTTACTTCTGCACTTTTTTGTTTGTATGTAACACTATCCTCAAGTTTCAAAAGAACAGTTATTTTCTGAGAATTTCTGAGTCTTAAGCTGTTCTGTCCCTTAAATATATTGGTTTTATTGACAGAACAGAATTAAACAGCTTCATGATCTTTAGGTTGGGTCTATTTTGGTTTTTAAGCAGTGAAATTTTTTCATTTGTTAAATACTTGTGCTTAAAGAGTATACTGTTTTATTCATTTCAAATCAGTTTTACATATGTAATATTTATTCCAAAATAATTTAATATTATTTCTCTCAAGTGTTTTTTTAATATATATACCCCCTGCTGAAAATCTCTTCTAGAAAGCAATTAGATTGTTATTAGAAGACTTGAAGAGGAAAATGAAGCATGTAAATGTTAGTTTATTTTTAATGGTTTGCTCAAAGAAGCACTTCCCTAAGCTTAATAAAAACATTGTCTTTTTCTCCTCCATCAACGTGGCCCCGAGTAAAAATGTCTTTAAGTGTCAACCAGAAAGAGCTGAACAAAAGATTGTATTTGTGCTCATATGTACACAGTTATGTTTTACATCTGGGGATGCATAACTGAAAAGAAGTATCTATGAAACTATATATATCTTCCACAGGATTATTTTCCTTCTCAAAATAACATTGAGTCGGTCACATCAGGAGTTTTCATTATGTGGTATGATACCTTGAGGATTTCTGTTCATAGACTATTATCTTCTGATAGAACTGGAGTCAATACTGCATATGCAGACTGTATCTTATCTGGCAGGATAGCAGAGAGTGAAAGATATTGATTGGGAGAAATGCTTGGGGGAGTGACATTTGCAGTACAATGGATTATGTTTAATGAGAGGACATACTACTTGACAATAGAAGGCTTAACCACATCCCCCTGTTGCTTAGGCTTTATTGTGTAAAGTAAGTTAAAGTAGATTAAATGATTTATTGACCCCCTACAAATGTCTTAAGGAAGATAAACATTCCTTTCCCTGATGCAAAATTATTTTCAATAACTTTAATAAATGTTTCTTACTTCTTTTGAAAAATGTTTCTAACTTAGTGGCTCTGTGTCTTTTTTTAAAAGAAGAGTTCACAAGCAGTTTCACTGCAGGCCAATACAAGCAAAAATATATAATTTGGAATTAAAACTGATATTTGACATATACAAAAACAGAGAGCAGTCAGTATCCTGAAAAAAAATGCACTGGTCATCTTCATGACTTTTAAACCCAATCACAATTGTATATAGTAATAAGCAAACTTAAATGCTCATATTTTGAGAAACTAAGTATTAAAAAGAATGGTAGTTACTTTATAACCATACATTGTCAGGGTTTTTTGCCTCTTTCACTAAATTACCTGGTACTAGCTAGTCAAAGATGGAACACCAAAGTAGTTTGGACCAATAATCAATGACAGTTCCAAGATTCTTGTTAAAAGTATATATCTTGCATACTATTACTGAACTGTATGATGCAGTCCTTGAATTACTCAGATTTTGGTGCCTAAGATATGCGCTAATGTCCTTCGTTGCATTTTTAAGAAGCTACATTGGGAAACCGGTTTGGCAAAAAAGAGGTTTTGTGATGCCAAGTTCTTTTCTTGAGTTAAAGAATGGACATGTATAAAATACATTTTTCTTTCTTTTTTGTTTGGAGGAGTCCATGCAAAACCTTTCTATAGATTGAGCCTCTCTACTTTGCAAGAGAGATCTGTGGAGGATCATCTGGGTATTCTGAATAAAATATGATGCAGTAATTGGGAAAAAAAAAAACTTTAAGTGTAAACAACAAGACACTTGACACACACAGCATGAAATACAGATTATTTTTAGCAACATCCTCCATTAAACCAAGCATTTTCATAGTTATGACAAAGTCCCTAACATTATCAGCATAATTTGTTTGTTTAAATTTGGAGCTATAATTCATTTAGTAAACATTTTCCCAAGCCAACAAAACCAATAAATCATTAATAAATATGTAATGAAAATGCATGAATAGGTAGCTACAGTCTTGCTGTGATATTAGTTACAAGAGGTACTGCCTACACTTAGGTTTAAATTATGCTGATCATGATCATCTAGCATAACTGAGCCAATAAATTATATTGTTCTTTGCCACCTTAATTATATCTTTTGACATAAAAGGAACTATCTTAACACTTTTCTAATTAATCTTGTCACTCTTGACCCAGAAATGTACTGTGTGTGGGTTGTTCCAAATCACTCTAGTTAAAAATACTAAATATTTCATTTAATTAACATTTATATTAAAAGTAATGTACATATAATCCATCCCGATGTCAAAGATAACTCTTAAATGACTGATTCTTTTTTAGATGGATGTGTGAATTTTTCTAATACATGCTACAAAATATCCAAAAGAAGAATTCTTTCTTTTTCCCCAGGTTTAAAATTTTTGTCCTCTTCCTCTTTATTATCAGTTACTAGTTCCAGCAAGGATCCATTTTTATTAATTAGGTATCAATAGTTCTATGGGTTTGCTTCCTTCCTGGGCTTATTATTTCAGTCACTGCATCCTTTACAATATCTGAACTACCCTTATGTTGCAGCAGGATGGGTTTTGTTTATTCTGGTTCTCTCCTAAACAATGCCATCTCCCTAACAAACCAGCAACTTCACTTCAACTTTTTTTTCCCCCTCCTTTATGTTGTTTCAGAAGAAAGGTAATAATCTTCATGAATAGATACTATTTTGCCAAGTAGAACAAGTGAATTAAATACACCCCCATTCACAACTAAAAAATCTTTTCTCAATTTATTGTTTGAATGTTGCTGTTATTGGCCAGTTCTGATACACAAGATTCTTCATCTCAACTAATATTTCAATGATATAAAAATTATTACTTAGATGTACATAACTTTATTGAAGGAATAAAATGCCCTTTTCTATACTCGTAAGACAAAGAATCTGCGCTACAGAATCAACCAAGACATAAGACCAGATTGAATCTAGTTAACATTGTTAGAATAAATAGTGCTTAAACTGTAAGTGGGTACATCTACACATGCAATTAGGGTGAAAAAATAAACTCTGGCACAGTTTGCATTGGAGTTTTTCTCCTGGGCACAGTGTTTATACATGCACCTAGGACTGCAATACATTGAGCCAGGGTTGAGTAGCCCTGAGCTATCAGGGGGCCTGGGAAGTCAACCTCAGGCTCTCGGTGGCACTATTGAGTGACAGAGGGGCTGGCTGGGACATGAGGGTATTGGGGGGGCTAGCCTGCAGGCAGCCTGCACACTGTAGCTCCCTCATGTCCCAGTCACCATCTACATATGTGTTGTGGTATAGTAAATTACTCTGTTGTAGCATAGTACTTGTCCCAGACATTACTATCCTATGGCAGAGTTAATTAATTTACTTTGATCTAATATAGGAACATATGTAGATACTGATGCTTCATTGTGCACATGTAGATGCACCCACTGGCCATGTCTAGATGTGCAGGTGCATGTGCTTGCAGCAGCACAAATTTGTGCTGCTACTTGTACCTCAGAGCATGCCCCTGCACATGTATTTTGTCCTGCTTTGAGCAAAATGCCCTTGCCCAGCTCCTTCCAACTCCTGCCATGTTGGAAAAGCAGGGGCACAAATGAAGCAACAGAGATGCTCTGACCAGCAGACAGTATCTCAGTGGAGGACCAAGCCTCTGTTTGTTCCAGCGCATACTATTTTTGTGTGCTCTGCCTTGCTTTTTTTTCCCCAGCACGTTCTGCTATGTTCCATGCATGCAGTTTGTAGCACAGTAAAGAAGTATAATCCACCTATGAAAAGTTGAATAGTCAAACACATGCAGGAACAGTATGGAAAACATTTAGGAACGGACTAAATTTTAGGCACAATCTGGAGCTTTGCCACTGTAGCCATTATCTTAAAGTAATTTTCTTGCACAGCTGGGGTTCTGTTTGCTCTAATGCAAAAAGATAAAGGAGCTCAAAGTGGGATGTTACCCTGTGACTGCACAACATTAAACAGCTAAATAAAATTCAGGGTTTTGAATATTGAGACCTCAGCCTGCTTAGTCCCATGGCAAGTGCAAACATTTGAAAAACATATTCCAACCTCTTAAATAAAGAAGAACAACCAGTTAAAGCATTATCTTTTTCAAAGATCAAGTTAGAGTTTCATTTTAACAATACAATATGTTTGCCTTTCCCTTTAGCTGTAGAGAGCTTAAATATGGAAAATCCTTTTTTTTTTTTTTTTTAAGCTGGCATTGAAATTAGTAATAACTGTCCTTTCTGGGGAAAGTAGAAGTTAGTTGAGATGGGCTAGAGCTATTGTTGCTGAAATCTGAACCTGTTTCCCTGAACACAAAACAAGACAAATACAGAGAGCAAAGACAAACAGTGCAACTTCTTTTTCTGATGTTGACTCTTGCTTGTAACCTCACTGTTAAATACAGACAGATGCAGTATACTGTCCTATCTGCCTTCCTGAGATCTGAGAAACCTGTATCAATATTTCACTGCTTAGAGGCATTGCTTTTTAGCTGCTGTTTTGGTCACAGGATTCAAAGTAGTGTTGCAAAAGATATAGTCTTGGCAAGGCATTCTTGAAAAAGGAAGCAAAGATGGAAAGAGAAAGATGGTGGTGGAGGAAAAGAGATGCATGTGGTGGGATGGGAGGCGATGAGGAAAGAAAGCCAAGCCTCATGTTCTAGGTGATGATGATAAGAAGGCTTTCAGAGATGACAGCCTTATCCAAGTCCATTTCTCTCTCTCACTTTGGTCAGGGCATCTCTAAGAGTCAGGATGATGAAGGCCCAAAAGTGTCACAGTTGATCAAAGGATGCCAAGATACAGCAGAAAGGGCAGCTATGATGCTAAAGTTTGTTCCTGTCAGTTTATCCTATTTTTGGCATCTGTGTCAAATGAATGACCTCAAAGGGGTTGAGTAGCTTAATCTGCCAATTTGTTCTAATTTCTACCACACCATTTCTGGTTTCTGATCACGTGTTTTTGTTTCCCACACATGATTTTAACATACTTCTGAAATAGTATCATCAAGACTTTATGTTTGGAATTACCTGTTTATTTTTCTCATTTTATAAACATATTGCTATAAGAGGCTGCATTGAAATTGCATTACTTTATACACTTTTAACACTCTACATAACACGTCTTTTTGAATGACATGCACACTTATTCAGCAACAATGTAGCCCTTAGAAAAGGTGTGGCTATAGCCCCCTTCCAAGCCAGCCAGCCTTACTGACTAAGATGGAGAAAGGCTGTGATCCTATGAAATCAGACTGGTTCTTACCTCACTATTTCAAGTAGTTAGTGTTAATGAAGGTGGGAAGGGCTAGAAGGAAGTGTGAGCATTTACAGAGCATCTGAGCACAACTCCAGAGAGTAGATTTTTTTGTGTCCTTTATCACTTGTGTATCAGTGCAGAGCATGTATAACGGTGATATTAAAAACTTAAATGATAGTGTTTCTAGGCAAAATGGAGAATAAATGTTGCCAAATTAACTTTTTCTCATTATATCTTACTTTTCTGTTTTGTTCTTGATTTATAGGTCAGGGGCAGGCAATTATTTGGTGTGGAGGGCCGCTTACTGAGTTTTGGCAAGCCATCGAGGGCTGTATGACAGGCAGCAAGGGGCAGATAAATATTAATTTTCTAAATTTTTAGGTGCCCCATGAACCAGATAGAATTACTTGGCAGGCTGCTTCTGGCCCATGGGCCGCATTTGCCCACCCCTGATATAAGCCATTCAAAGGTTATTCCTTGACAGGCAAGACATCTAATTTAAAATGAACTGTTACTTTAGTACTATAATACATAGGTTTTAGATATTTCTTTTGGAGTAAACTTCAAATATTAATTACTTTCAGATATTTTGTCCTGAGATGAGATGACTGTTTCATGTTCTGCAGTATTCTACAATCAGATCAAAGCATGGCATTAAGTTTTTGGATTTTGCTCTCTAAGTTGTTTTTTTTTTTTTTTCTGAACCATTTAAAATGCTGTAGAGAAACTTTACAATAGCAGCATGACAGGGAGTGGGTCAGGGAGAGATGCATAGAGGAGGATTGATTAAGACTTCTGTAGTGCCATCATCATCATTTTTCTCATACAGAATTATTTTACAAGAGCAATGAACAATTGTTTGTTTCATCTTACCTCTCTTGACATTGATAGTTTTGAGATGCCATCTTGGCTGAATTAAAGTTCTCTGACTTAGACAAAAATAATATTTCAGTTGCTTTATTCCACATAACTCCAATGCAGAGCAAATATTAGTAAATAGTCCAGGAGCCCATTTACTTAAATCTGATACATTGGTATTCACTTCCCAGCATTGCTGAAAGTTCTAAAACATTTCAAAAGGAAAAATTAGTTAAAATGTTAAATGGTAACATATCTACAAGTATTTATCTACAAACTTTATCTATGTAAAAGTACATAGTAAATGAAATAAATGTTCATTTTGCATATGAAAATATGGAATCATATCAAAATGGCAGGAAGTTTTAAGAGATGTCAAGATTTTTCAAGAAAAGAATGGATAAGCACTTGATTTGGATAGGGATCATTTTAGGAGCAGCATCCCTGAATTCATGTAGGAAGTTGGACGATGTGATAACTTTGAGTTCCTTTCCAACTTTAAGATTCTATAAACAGAAGACAAGAGTAGGTCATTAGTTTCAAATATCATTTTTTAAAACCTAAATTCCATATTTAAATAAGGAATCAAAACTTGTAGCAATGTTGATAATCTTTTATTAGACCAAGATAAAGATTTTTTTTTTTTTTTTTTGCAAATATCTAGTTGGTCTAATAAAATAATGACCTTTCCCACAAGTTGTAATTACTTTTGCTTCTAGACCAATAAGGCTACATCCTGGATATTTAAATAAGTAAATTTTCATTAGACACAAGGTGTTACTGAAAGCAACATTTATCTGCCTCTCATCTTCCTTTATATGGTTAGGTAGTGCCACAATTAATCAAAAATACTAAATTATTTTATTTTCCCCTGGTCACTGATTTGGATGGCTTGTTTGATTTCAATGTTTACCCATTAAAGTTTCTAGTTGACTTTCTCACACACACAGGAATACATCAGTTATTGCTAATTGTACTTCATTTGGGCACATTTCATCATAAAGTTTGGTATCTTCATTTACATTTAGGTACCAGAGTTGATCAGTTTTTAGATTTTTCTATTTAGTGAAAATGAGAGAACACATTCATCTGACATGTTGCTTCCCATCCATGTATATTTCTTCATTAAGAAATGACAGATGATTGTCCTTCAGTAATCACCTGTCTTATTAGCTCATTAGAAAGGGGATATGGAAAAGCACTGCAAATACATTTCGTCATTAATGCCACTGAATTGAAATTGGAAAAATTCCAGGAGATGCCAAGTATAATCTTCCCATAGGCTAGATATTCAGAAAGCTTGAGGAGGAATTGATCCAAGGTACATGGTTTTCTGTAAGCAGCATAGGTTAAATTGGTAGTGAACAGAACATACATTTGCCCTTTGGGGTTTCATGCAGGCTGCCTGTGCTGGCCAAAGTCAGTATGTTGGGGGAGTTCCTGCATACCGGTGGGCAATCTGGGCTGCCAGAGACTGAGTTCAGCCACATGCTGGGGCCATCCCTGATTAGTTGTGAAGACAATCATGACCTGATCCCCCACTGCATCATCTGTCGGCCACAGGCATCTATCTGCCAGTCACAGGCAGGCAGTGGAAGTGTAGAAGAGAGGCATTTGTTTTCCCGTGCACAGGCCCCAGCACCTAGGCACCCAGGCCTCTGTGCTCCCAGATGTAACACCCCACAATGTACACATGATGTACACGGAGCTCAAGAGAACTCCTCTGCTTGGGAGGAGCCCCGTGAAACCTTACTGGGCTGCCACGCACAGGTGAGAAAGTCTTCTCCCACTGCCACATCATCTGTCAGCCACAGGCATCTGTTACCTAACTACATTCTGGTAATTCCATTATCTTCAGTAGAGTTGCTCCTGATTTTTATATTGGCCTAAGGATGAGATTAATAAAACTATTACTTACTGACTTACCTAACCAGTTTGGCAACACTTAGTAACCTGGGACTCTGCAGCTGACAAACAGTAACAAATGGAGTTGTTATTGAATTGAAAGACAAAAATCCTACACTTCCAGTAAATAAACATTTAAAAGAAATAGAAGTTTATCACAGGCTTTGCTGGATGAGCATGTTTGCAGCTTGATCAGGGTAGAAATTCATAAAGTACTAAAAATTGTAATACATGACTTTCTATTAAATTTCATTAAAGTTTATATTAAGAACATATTGAATGTGTTTACGGGTATTTGTTCCAATGGACTTCAAATGAGAATTTCACCATTTAATCTGAAAAGCCAATTCACATTAATAGCAGTTTTTCTATATGGTTAACTGTTGTCTTTGGGAATAATTAGTATCTAGTTTATAAAACATTCATTAAATTTCTGCTAAATTACATAAAGATCATAATTGGCATTTAATTGATGTTTTTTAAAGTGAACTAGAAATTACTTTGGATTATAAGTAACTGTAGGTTTATAAAGCTATCATTATATGTCTATTAAGACCATTTAACTTAAGTGTTTCATAATGAGAGAGAGCCAGAATTTTAATTGCACATTTGCAAACTGCTAGTTGGGATTTTAAGTACATTCTTCATTTTATCTTCTATAAAAAGGTGTTTTGAAGTAATAACCTGTCAAGCTATATATAAATACATGAGATATAAATATATAATACTGGGCATGTCTACATGTGCATTTATGATGGTTTAAATTTACTGTGCAGTAAAATACTGCACAGTAAGTGGAAACAGGCTGGCATCTACATGTGCAGGTGACCTGGGACTAAATTTAGTCCCAGATCAGAGCAGCCTGCCGTGAGCTCTTGTGGACACTGGGGGGAGCTCCAATCTCCAGCTGCATGGCTGCTACATTAGGTCCAAGTTAGTCAGGAGAGGTGGTCAACCAGGATCCTTAGGACTGGGCTCAGACTGGCTCCCTAGTGGTTGGCTAGACCCAGCAGGGAGGCATTACCTCACAGTAATGCATCTACACATTCATTACTGAGCAGCAACTCGTTGGGCATACATTTGATACATTCATTCTACAGGTATCAAATTTACGGTCGAGTCAGCATAAGTCACCATATTTACTACAAAATATGGGCAGGCATACGTAGATGTGTGCCCATACGACTCAGTAATTTCAGTTATTGTGCAGTAAATGTACACTTGTAGACACACCCAGTGTATTGCATGAAACAAAGTACCTTCTTAATATGATACGTACATAATAAAAATATTCCCTAACCTTAGTAATGGAAATTAATTGAGCTAGACATTTTCCTCATTTACTTTTAAAATTGTTTCCAGGTGAGAACTAGGTCCAAACAATTGACAATAGAATATGGATTCTTCCACCTCTAAAACATTAGCCAAAAACAGGCTTTGGTCAAAATTAATTAACAGAATTTATGGTCTGGCTATTTTTTACTTTTAGTGTAGTCTAGATCTTTATTTAAAATAGACAATAAAAGAGGAGCCAATGGATACCATGGATTGAAATAGATGCAATTCTTACAGGCTTCTGCTGTTTTGCAACACTTGGGGCCACTTTTAGTTGTTAAAATTTGTCAGACACAGAAATTATGCTTGAGACTATCATAGCTTTTCATGGCTGGGGCAAACTCTCACTTTCCTCCACTGTCTGGGGCCATCAAAAAACCAAGTAGCCCCTTTCCTTTTAAGATGGATGAAGCTTCTCTGATGCTGGACATAAAGAGATACCAAGCAATATAATTATAGTGAACAAGACCCAGGGATGTTGTAATGAATGTTTTGGCTTCATTGGACACTCTGGTGAAGCAGATTCAGGGAGCTGAGAATTGTTGTGAGGATCAGGCTGTAGAAATAACCAGACAGATTGGCTCTCACAGAGGGTGTAGTTAAATGTTACCTTTTGAACTTGTCTTAAATGCATTCAACAGGAGTAGCCACATGTTTAAAGGAGGAAGAGACAAGCTAAACAATTTCTGGGTGTCTCAAAGATAACTATCTTTAGGGAAGGAATATCTGCAGTTGGTGTTAGATAGCTTAAATTGTAGTAACATCAATATGGTCCACAAGGATAAAAGCAGCAATATTCAGTCGTCCAATATTCCAGGAAGCACTGTTTCCATTATGGATGAGCTCCCCTCCAGAGCTCTACCACCATGAACTGACAGCTGGGGAAAGCTGGGCAGTAGATGATCAGGGCTGGAGGGGTTAGAAGGAGAGAAAGGGGTGAGTGGGGGCAGGATGGAAAGTGGGGGATGAGGGAGGGGGAGTAGAGAAATACCAGACACCAGTGGGAAGAGGGTAGGTGGGCCTGGAAGTCCTCCATGCACCCAGATTGAGCCCATACTGCTCCCATTGGACCCTACAGCTGCCCAGAAGCTCTCTGTGCTGGGTGAAAGGGAAGAAAGAGGGGATGGGTCAGTGGTGGATAGTTGGAGCTGCAGGGCAGCTGCAGGCGGGCCTGGCAGCTCCCCATGCACCCAAATCAAGTCCATGCCATCTCTCCAGGCCCCATAGCCTTCTGGCAGCTTTTCTCCAATATAACCCTTCTGGCTTCTCTTGTGGGGAGCTGCTACACAGCTGTAGGGCCTGGCAGGGGTGATGAGAGCCTGATCCTGTCCAGCAGAGCTAATGTGATCCTGATCCTGGAGTTTTTATTACTGCTAGGAATCTGGTAATCTGGGAGGCATGGAACAGAATTGGCAGCTTCTAGTTGCATCCTTGCTCATGATCCCTCTAGTGGCAAGTCAGAGCTGTGCATATTAAAGTTTATTAACTCTAAGGCTGTGTCCAGATGAGCGCACACATGCACTTTGCTGCACCTCAAAGGTTTTGGAGGCACAACAAAACACTTGAAGTGCATATCAAAAGGTTTTTTACACTGCATGCAGTGCTGAACCAAAATTAGATACTCAGAAATCCCAGTATTGAAACAAAAAACCCTCAACACCACCAAAAAGTGGGACACTGCACATGGCTGCAGCGTATGCTGCCCAAAACTGGATGCCCCCAGAACCCCAAAAAAGGTTTCTGGGGCCAGCCTGGCCCCCAGCCTCCTCTATGCTTCCCAGAGCAATTTGCCATGCACCAGAGTATGCGTTTGGTGGGGGTGGGGAGTCCTGGGGACAAGTAGCAGTGGCACTGTGTCTGGAGGAAATGCATATTTGCACTCATCTGGACATGACCTTAATGTGGAACTGCTCACAGCATGTAGTAACTTTAACATGGCCTAACATTCCTTAGAGTTAGCACATGTTCATTGTAACACATAACACTACCGTAAGAGATGAAGTGCTGGACTTGGGAAGGAGATCCAAAAGATACATCTGCCTTGATGTGCCTGAGGGGTCCTACTGAGTTATTAACAAAAGTACTTATCACCATTTTAAAGCTCCCATAACATATTTATTTGGAGATAAGAAGGGTCTACAAGTCTCACTTGAGGAAGCCTGATTTGAGAGAAAAACCTAGAGCCTTTGTAGCCAGGTTCCTCTCTTGTTTTTTTCCACCCAAGAGAGATTCCTAAGAAGTGCCAGAGAAATGGAAATCTGACATAGAATTAACCTGGCATTTGTATAATGCTTTTTTCCTGATCTTCCCTGTGAGTTACCTAAAAAGTAGTCTCTGTTCTAAACCAGCAAAATTACAGACCAGATGCAAATAGATAAAATACTTCTGAAGTATCCTGCTGTTCTAAATCTGATTTACTGAGGGGAAATATACACTTTCTCTGACCCCAAGGAAGTAGAAACTGGGGCTGCATGAAGCTTCAGTTCCTGATTTGATTCAGTGGAGATTTGACCTGATTCAGTGGCTGAATCTCCAAATCTGAATCGAATCAAAGGACCCTTTAATTTCTTCAAATCAAATCAGAATCCTGCAAATCTATTTGGAGAGATTCAGAAAGATTTGGAGATAGAGATGGATTTAAATTTTTTTTCTAAATATATCCAGGTAACAGGGTCTCATGGGTGCCATGATGCTAACTAATTAGCATTTCACAACATACAAACATTGGCTGCTGCCTCCCCACCCTCACATCCAACCAGCTGGGCAGTACCTGTGCAGCCTGTAGAGGGGAGCCACTGCCCTCTCCCACTCCCAGCCCCGCTCCTGAAAGGCAGCAGAGCACGGTGGTAGGTGGTGGTGCTCTGTACCCACACACCTGCACATACCCCCTAGCCCATTTCCAAGTACCCCCAGGGGTATGCATACCCCCATTTGACAACCCCTGCCCTACACAGTCCCCAAGACCTGACTTTCCAACTCCTGCCCCTCCCCCCCATACACTTATCTCGATCCACTTGATGAATCTGCTTCAAGGACCATTCCTGGATGCTTGCTAGCCATGTGTGTGCATATGTGCAGCCCAGCAGCAGTCAGGGATTAGAGGCCACTTTTCTCCCAGCACCAGTAGCAATTAATGTACATTAAAAAATTAATGCAAAAGCAAAGTAACGTATTAATCACACAGCCCTACTACACACATATTAATTAATTGACAGCCCTACTTTTTTGCAAACAGAGCACAATGTTGGCTTATTCAGCTTACAGTGCACCTTAACCGCCAGATTCTTCTCTGTAGTACTGTGTCCTGTATCCATACATGTGATTATTCCATCCCAGGTGCAGGACCTTCTACTTGTACTTGTCCAAAAGGAGGTAGGGGGAGAGAAAGAGGAGCTAGGCATCAGGTGCCAGATCCTGCTCCTGAAGGTGAGCATGCCAGGGTTGTCAGTGTGTTTGGGTTGGTAAGTTGCTTGTTTGGTTGACTGGATGTTTAAGCATGTGCTCTGAGCTGAGTGTTACTAGCTAAGTGATTGCTGACTGTGTCTGACAAAAGTCATAAGGGGGTGGAGTCATTTCAGGCATTTGAGAGTATAACAGGAGACTTCACAAGCAACCAAAGTGTGAGCAAACTGGGACAGGAAACATGACAGTTTGCAAGCAGTTAATTAGAAACAAGAGGAGGATGAGGAGCAGGAAAAGGTGGCTATGGATTTAAGAGACCCAGAGAGATGGCTATAGGACATCACAATGTGAGAGTCACTGTCAGCTCTTCCTCTGCTTACATCTGTGAGGTTTATGTCCAGGCAGGATTGATCACTATTGAGGTTTCCATCCAGGTGCTGGTTTGGCACTGTGGGGACTGCAGCTTGCAGGTTCTTTCCACAGATATCCTGGTTTGGCTCTTTGGGGGACTGCCTGCAATGTGAGCAGTGTTTCCTGGTGGTGTTTCTCAGGGAGCAGGCAATAGTGCTATAGCAGAAGGTGACAAGGTTCCAAAGCATCCTCAGAGGGGTTCATTGATTTGGTGCAGAAGGAGACCCCTAGGACTGCAGAGGACAGACTGTTGGAGGCAGTGCTCTAGAAAGAAGAGGACATGGACTCCCACCAAGGTAGAATATGAAAACTTATGACATCCAGCAGCAAACAACAGTCTTTAATCCCACCTGCAGCCTGGAGAACGGGTATGAAGATCTAGCAAGACAGGAGTGTGTTCCATTAGAAAAGGCCAGGCCTCCCCAAGAGGGGAGGATTGTGACCATTCCCCCAAGAGGATGCTATGGGTGGTGGTGGTTGGTGACCCCCTTCTGTGGGGGACAGGGGCATCCATCTTCTGGTATGACTTGTTGTCTAGGGGTGAGCTGCTGCTTGCCTAGATCCTTGATCTGAGATGTTACAGAATGATTATTGAGACTCTAACTACAATCCCATGCTCCTGAGCAGATCAATAGTCACTGCAGGACTTAGGGTGCAAGGATGAAGGGTATGGGCTCAAATAGTGTTCCCCTCAAGCCTTCCAACCAAGGGAAAGGGCTCAGATAGGAATGTATGCATCTTGCAGACCAATGTATGTCTGTGCACATGGAGTGCAGCTCTCTGGTCTAACTCATGGTGCTTTCCAGAAAGGATGGGAGGAGGGGAAAAGAGAGGGAAGGGAGTTCAGCTTGGGGTTGTCAAGACCATGCTAGGATTGGACCCCTCCTGAGCACCCACAACCACCCCCCATCTATCACAGCCTGAGCAAACCCCAGCCAGAACTCTCTCCCCTTTCTTCCTCCCCCACCCCCCATCATTCATATAGCACTGGAGGTGGCACTGGATTGAATCAGCCTAGCAGCCAGAGAAGACAAAAGTTAATGAAGGTGCTTCGCTTTGGAGCACCTTCATTTGAACCCACATATAATGAGGGTTAATTTGTCATGCAATTGGAGAGCACTGCAGCCATGTTCTTCTGTTAGGGCACAGCTGCAGAGCACTTTCAAGGGGCTGATCACATGACAAATATAATTTCTGTCTATTCCCAGTGTCACCAGTAAGGATTTGGCTTCTTTGACAATGGAATGTTGTTCCAAGAAGGATTTCTAGGAACAGATAGGATCCACTTGATGAAGAAAGGGAAGAGCATCTTCACAGACAGACTTCCTAAACCTAATGATGAGGGCTTTAAAGTAGGTTTTCCAGGGGATGGAGACCAAAGCCCTGATGTAAGTGGGGTAGTCAGTGACTTGGTGGAAGCACAAGCAGCAGCAGGCAACAGGGAAAGTGTTCTCTTTCTTCCTGAGGAAATAGGGTAATTGGCTAGCTATCCCAGGTGTCTTTGCATGCATGCAAGGAACCAAGGAAACAAGCAGGAAGAATTAGATATCATCACAGTCATGGAACTATGATGTGATTAGAATAACAAAAATGTAGTCATGGATGGGTATAAAGTGTTCAGGAAGGGGCAGGAGGGGAGAAGAGGAGGAGTTACTTTTTATGTAGAAGAACTGTATGATAGACCAGGGCTCCAGTATGAAACATGGGATAAGCCTATTGAATGTATCTGGGTTGGGGTCAGAGGGGAGAGCAACAAGGGTGATGTTGTGGTGGGTGTGTGCTATGGACCACCAAACAAGAAACAATGGTCTCAAAGTGCAGCAAAGGAAGTTTAGAGAAGTTTAGAGACTATTAAGGGAAACAATTTTCACTAGGAGTGAAATAAAGCACTAGAATAGGTTACCGGAGAGGTGGTGGAATTTCCATCCTTGGAGGTTTTTAAGACCCAAGTAGGCAAAGCCTTGGCTGAGACAATGTCATTGGGGATGGTCATTGTTTAAGCAGGGGGTTGAACTGGACGACCGCCTGAGGTTTCTTGCAACTCTAATTTTCTATGAAATTCTTAGCAGAAAGGGGCAGCAATAGCTATTGAGCATGGCATTTAAGGGTAGAGCATCTGAACTGGAACTTCCTAGGCCTTAAAAGCTGGTGTCTGCAAGTTAGAGAGGAACAGTGGAAAAAACCCTGATCATGCTCTGTTTCCCTCTCCCTTTTAACTTCCATTCTCTGTCACTATATGGCACAGGATACTAGGCAAAATAGACCTATAGCAGGTGTGGGCAAAATACAGTTAATGGGATGGATACAGCCCACCAATGGCTTTCTATTCAGCCCATAGAGTGTCCCTTGGCTGGTTTGGCCCAGGTGTCTGTGTGGTCGTGGGGGTAACCTAAGACATAGTGTATGTGGCTAGTCCTGTCAGCATGGGGAGATGGAGGTTTCCAGACTCAGCTTTCCAGCAGCCCCAACAGTGGCAGCTCACTCTGCCCAGCTACTGCTGCCACTTTGCCCAGCACACACATACAGGGTTGCAGACACAACATGCAGGTGGACAAGCTGGATTTCCATGGAGACCAGACCAGGACCTTCACATGCAAGACACACTCAGCTGGACAGATAGGATGGAGCTGCAGGTGGGTGGAGAGAGGCATCTGAGGGTGGGCTGGGGCCAGGGCCAAGATTGTGGAGTGGTGAAAGCATAGTGCCGAAGCCTGAGGCACATCCATAATCCACACCCTGCATGTTTCTGCATGCAGAACCAGTGCGTATAACAGGCAGGTCATGACCTGGCCGAGGCTCCAACCCCACACTGTCACCAGCCTGCAATCTCAGTCCTGTCCCCAGTCCTGTCCAACCGTCTTACTCCCAGATCCACTCCTTGCCCACCTGTAGCTCCATCCCATCTTCCTGGGCAAGTGTGCCTTGCTCACAGGGGTCTCCAGACAGTCTCCATGGAGACCCTCCCTGCCATCTTTGTCTGGCATCTTCAGTGGGTGTGGGGTGGATTGGCCTGGAACCAGACAAGATCAATTTATTCCCACCACCCCCCCCTCCCTACTCACCATCCCATGCTGGGTCATTAACCTTCCTCCCTGCCATGCTGGGCTAGGTCAGCACCCTCCCACCCTGAACTATGATCTGAGCCAGTAAACTGCAATTCTTATGTTCTTATGTATTTCAGCTTTCTCTACATCATTCATAGGTTACCTTCCACATAAATTAAGGGACATATGTTTTTTTCTGGTCTTCCTCTTACTATTGACACATTTCTAGAATCCTTTTTTTTATGTCCCTTGACAACTGCAGAATGACCAAGTTTCCACTTACATGCTTTACTTTTTCAGTTTCAACTTGTTGAAGAGATTACCATCTAGCCAGACTGGCCTCCAGTTGACTTCCTATTCTTCTGTCGTATCAGCATAGCTTGTTCTTGTGCTCTTAAAAGGGCCTCCTTAAAGAACAGCCAGCAGTCCTGTATTCCTTTTTCCCTCAGTCTTGCCTCCCTGGAAATCCTGCCCACCCGTTCCTTCAGTTCGCCAAGATGTGCTTTTCTGAAGTTCTGTCTCTTTATTTTTATGCTCTCATTTCTTCCTTCCCTTCAGATCTTGAATTCTATTGTTTTGTGGCTGCTATTACCCAAGTTATCTCAATCAATTCCTCCCTGTTTGTGATAAACAAGTTAAGAATAGCTTCTCCCCTTGCTGGCCTCCCTACCATCTGTGTCAAAAAGTTATTGATTGCCCCAACATACTCCAAGAATTTGCTAGACTGCTTATGCAATGCTGTGTTACCCTCCTAGCAGATGTCTCTAAAATTAAAGTCTCTCAAGAGAACCCGGTGCAATCATCAGTTGTTTAAAGAAGGTCTTATCCACCCTTTTTTCCTGATTTGGAGGCATGTAGCAGACACTCACTATGACATCTTCCCCATTGCTTTCCCCTTTGACCTTTATCCAGAGGTTCTCAATATATTATATTGCATAATGTATATATTTTATTGCTGCTTTGGAAAAGTAGAACATCTCCAAAAGTCAAAACCTGGTACAATGTGATGGAAATAGTCATGTTTGGAAAGAGTTCTGTTTAGCAGGCTTAACTGCTTTGAAAAAAATTGCTTTTTGTAAATACTTCTTGCTAGAGGTGCACCAGTACATTGGTCCATATTATATTAGCACCAACAAAAGGAAGATTGACATTATTGGCAATAGGCTATTTTTGGTCAATGTGGCTGATAATGTTGCAGATAAATGTCTTGAGCATGTGTGCAGCTGCATGATGCACATGGCCAGGAATGCAGACTGGCAGCATCTGGCTGGTAAGCCTGTGGCAGGGAAATGGCTTGGGGTAGTGAATGGGCATGGAGGTGCAGAATGAGGACCCCACAGTGAGGGAGGGAATGGGGATGGGGCTGGGGAAGTGGCAGGGCAGGCACTGCCCAGCTGGGGTGGGGAGGGGTGCAGCTCCCGTTGCTGCACGCATCCCTGGAGAAGACATGGGGGGTATGTGCCCCCTGGATCTGTGCACAGGGTGAGCATGGGCTGCTGCTGTGGGCTCAGGATCAGGGACTACACAATCCTCTTCCTGGCAGGGGGTCTGGGCTGGGGATGTGCTCTGGGGGAGGAGGCAGTGGCACTGAGAGGAGTGGCTATTGGGGGGCTATGGTAAATTTTGGGGTGGCCATAGCCCACCATAACCCTCCCTCCTAGTGCCACCACCCACCCACCCTGAGTGCAGCCCCAGCCTAGCCCCTACCTCCTGGGATGACACCACAGCAGGCAGTCTGCTCCCGCCTCATGCACAATCCAGGGAGGACATGCCCCCCATGCCTCTCTTGGGGTGTGTGCAGTACAGGGAGCTGCCCTACCCTCCCTGAGCCCTCTAGATGAGCCACCTGAAGCTCTATCCAATGCCCCATACTGTCCCTTTCTAGGCTGGGGAGCACCTGCCCCTGCCCCATTTCCTCCCTTACTGTACGAGGGGGGTCTCAATCTGCTTTCTGCCACCTCTTCTCCTTCACAGACTTACAAGCTGGAGGCTGCTCTCCAAGCTGCCAGGGTACATATCTGCAATTGGATTGGTATCAGCCAATATGGCTGGTTACTAATTGGCCATTGTTATTGGCCCAAAATTTTTTTTTACTGATGCACCCCTACTTCTTCAATTATTTTGCTGCATATTGCATACTTCTCTACTTCTATCCCTCCCTCTTCTCTTTTTCTTTAATTTTCAGTTTATTTCTATTACTCACTATTTATGATATAGTTACATTTGCATTTATAGCAGATATATATGTTTTTTCTGATCTTATATTTTAAAAATCAATAAAAATAAAAACAAATAAAATTCCTTACTAGTTGGCTCTTTTATTGATGGTCACAGAAGAGCTGTTATATTCTTCGTTATGAATAATTTCAGCTACCTTTCCTTATGGATGTTTCATGCTGGTCAAGGCTGAGGCTTATTTTTAAGGAAGTATGAGAATGTTTTGACTGTATCAGCTTATGCTCTGCTTTCATTATAAATAAAAGTCCTCAGTCACTCACATTTCACAACTCCCAAAATTCTCTACAAGGAAAACTATTAGATATATATTAACTAGGAATGGTTTTAAAAATATCATTCTAAACTCTTATTTTGTTTTGTTTTTGAAGTAAGTGGAATTTTCAACTTTTTTTAGCTTTCATGAAAAATATCATTCTGGTGACAATGAACCAGAAATCACAGGATTTTATTAAAATCAACAATAAATTATTTCTAAATATTGTATTACAAACAGTTATACTTCAGGGGTTTACATCAGACCAAGTTCCTCAAGAAGATTAATCTCCCATGGGGAGCTACAGTGAGTTACGATGATGGGAGATACAAGCGATACTGGCTTGCAAATGCCAAAGCAAGCAGCATTCATTACTCAAAAATGTTTAGTTTTTCATTGAAAAATGCTTTTTCCCAAAGACTATTTTTTTTTCCTGATCAAATATCAATATAACGGCCTCCAATAGTAATTCAGGGTATTTTCTCCCTTAAGATCTTGCCTTATGCAAAGCTTTGAGTATTATACTTAAACAATTTCCTTACACATCCATATCCTATTTTCAGTGTTTGGGTTTTGGGGGTTTTTTCATCGTATATCAACAGAGTTTAGAATGTGGTCATTTTTTGTCTTCAAATAAAAATAATTTCCATTTAAAATATATATCTTCAGATAAATATATTTTCTCAATCATTTAGGGTATTTTTTCAATATTTATCAATTTTCTGGGGGGAAAAATCTTGTAGTTCACAAAAATCCCGTAATTTTATATTTTTCAGGATTCATGCCTTAGTTTTTTTTCTTGGGTTTTTCTTGGGTTGTTGTTGCTGATTCCTCTGAATTCGGTTCTTTATGGCTAGGCCACTGTCACCTTCAGTGCTGACTTGTTCATACCTTGTCTCTCATTAATAGGGCCCTATCAATTTCACAGAAGAAAGTGGGCTTTACTGCAGCTCCCTTAATTTTGCAGCCGCCTCCCCACCCTGCTACTGATTGATGGAGGGGCCCCTCTTGCAACTCACTCCTGATCAGCAGGGAAACAAAAAACGCAGTTTTAAACATGGCACCATTTTTGCCTCCCCGCTGCTCAGCAGCCAGCAGCAGGACCACTGAGGCCCCTTGACCAATCAGCAGCAGAGAGACAAAAACAGTGTCATGTTTAAAACTGAGGTTTTTACTTCCCTGCTGCCTACTCATGAAGCAGGGGCAGCCAGTGGAAATTTGGCTGTGTAGTTTTCTCAAGTTGTGACAGATCAGTTTTCTGCTCTGATTAAGTAAGATAGAACATAAGGTAAAGCATCTATCAGAAGAAAATGATATATGAAGTCTCCTCTAGTATTTACTCAGATCCCTATTTTGCCAAAATACTTGATACAGAGCAGAAGCATAAAATGTCAGGACAAATGGTTAATACACGAGTGTAGTCCCCAACATTGCACTAAAAGTAAGAGGACAGTCCAGGGACCTGGATAAAAATCTTGAAAGGAAAAAAAAGGTAGAAATATGGAATGCCCTTCCATTACCACCGTGGGAAGGGTATAGTCTGTCTACAGAATCAGTACAGGAAATCAAGGGCTAAATTTGAGCTATTTTTCATTTAGTAGAAAAGTGATGCCAACAAATAGGGCCATATACTGTCATTAAAAGGTAATCAGAGAGACTGTTTCTTTCTCTACTTTACCTTTTAAAGCCTTCCTTGCAATGTCTGTGTCTGAAGTTGGTGTTTGAAAGAAAAATGATCACTAACATATTGTAAAGCCTGTCTCAGTTCCTTCGATAAGAAAACTTATCAGGTTTTCTGGGCTCTGGTCTATTATATTGGCAATTTAGACTTGTAACTAATCTCATGTATTTCACTTTTCTCTCATAATAAGGTCACTTTTCCAACAGCTGAATTTGTAGGATATGTCTAAGTTAGGGGTTGACAATCTTAAAGAAGGGCAAGGGACCTCTTGTGAACTGTCCATCACTGTGGGACATTCTCTGTCAGGAGTCTGATCACAGGAAGCCAGGCACAACATAGTGAAACACTGCAGAATGGAGGGGCTGAAAAAAGTTCTAAGGAGTGACAGACATATAATTAGCAAAAGAAAAGAAACTCATTACTGGGAGATCAAGGTCTATCAGACTGGAAGAGGGTCAATCTCATGGTCCTTGTGCAGAAAGAATGAAGGAGATTGATACATTATAATGTGCCATAAACCCATTGTCAATGTATAGTCCTTGGTTCTTGGTGTCCATCCAGTTTATGGATTTTTGTTCCCAAGTTTTACCTTTTAAAGATGTTAGGTAAATTTCCCTGGAGTATGAAGATAGCAAGGCCAGAGAGGGAATGGTTGTTCTGTGAGAAACATGCCCTGTTTAAAAGCCAGGAGCAGAGTCGTCTTATCCATTCCAGTGTGGAGTGACAGATGATCATCAGGTGTGTACAGTCACGGAGGGGAGGGGGGGCGTCATTTTGTATTGTAGCACATTACTGTTGGCTCTGGATTTAAGACCCAGAGGACTCTTGTTGGGGGGTGGGGAGGGAAACAAAGACCCTCAGACTGACCATGACCTTTCAATTCAATAATAGGCAAATTTATTGATACACACTGATAACGGAAAAGAAGCAAGACAAACAACCAAGCAATTTTATATATCTACCAAATCCTAGGGCTATCACCAGAGTCAAGGTACATCTGACCAAGATGCAATCATCCCTCTGAGGCGAGTCTCTCAGGTGTCAGATGTCAGCAGTCTGGAGGTGGGATGCTGAGGCCCACACACCTCTCTAGTGGGGTGGATGAGACAGGCTGGTGGTGTGCCCTCTGTTTATGGTGGCCTCAGGGACCCTTCCCAGGGGATGGAGATGAGGAGGAGGAGGAACCCAGATGGGACAACAAAGGAATAACTCTTTGTTACTTTCACATCTTTACTTTTGTATTCTCCTTCCCTCCTGATTTCTCATCCATGGCCATTGCTGGTTGGTCCCTCTGTGTGGTTGTCATACATCCACATAGCTTATCATATGCACACATACTAACTTGGTCTTTCTGGGCCTTCTCCTAATTAGGTCTGTTTCCCAAAAACCAGGACTCAGCCCCCTTGCTCTGGGACGTTGTTAGCTGGTGCCACTTTGCTGAGTCATGGGCAGTAAGGTACATACTCCCTCTGTTTTCCAGACTGTGTGTCCTTCTTGGCCTTGTTGTGTTACACAGCTTGTCTGTTTGCTTCCAAGGCTGGGAAACTATGTGACTGTGGTGCGACCCAGATTCTTAGAAATCAGTTAAACCCTGCTCCCCATCCTGAACCATTCTAATGAATATAACTATAAGCATTACCTATAAGTCAATTCCCAAAAAACAAATCCCTAAATACCAATTTATCTACTGGAGTGTTCTTGTTGTATGAAGGCATGTTTTAGGCTGATCAGTTGGGCATGAGGGATGCTGATAGACAGAAGTTAAAAAAAATACCTCATTTTACCAGAAGTAGCAGTGTGTTAGTTGGATCCAGCTCTTCAGTGTCTATATAGATCAGATGCATCAGCAAGGCTTTTTGGTGCTCTTTTCTAAAGCTAATTCAATTAGCTATTAGATAAAAGCATCAAAAAAGCTCCACTAAAGCACCCAATCTATACAGACACTGGGCAAGTCAGGTCCAACTAATGTAATACCTATTTGGGCATGTGCCAGGCTTGATGCAGGAACATCTGGAGTTTGAAGTAAGGTGCCATTTTTTTATGTCCATAAGCAGCCCATGAATGTTGTCCTCTGAGCTGATGTATTGATATTTGATGGCCTGGCTGTAGATGGCATCCTTTGGTTGCACTTGGGATGATTGCTGTTCTTATGGTCACAGGTACGGTGGTATGATGGTCTATGGGAAAGAAAGCCAGAATGCTCCCCCCCCCCCCACACACACACACAGTCTCTCTGTCTAGCTATCTATTAATAAGAACTTTATTAACAGCTACACACACACGTGTGTGTGTATAGGTGTTCATAAATTCTTATTAAATTCTCATATAGCTGCTGCAAACTAGCATAAAGCATTTTAAAGACCTGAAGATGCATACTGAGTGACTTCATTCACCTGAAAACAATATTTGCTATCATGATTATGAGCTTTTCTTCCCCTAGATTTTTTTGTCCTTTTGTTTGTTCTTACAAGCCCAGTCTAGTGTAACTTAGTTGCCCCTTTTGTGTGTCCATCTTTTCTTGTAGATGGAGACCATCAAAACACACTGAAATTCATCTGTTTAGAAGATTAATATCCTTCAAATTGGAACAAAAAGAAATCTCCTTTAATGTCCCATTGAAAAATATAGTTATTCTGACTGGCTGCCTGTTTATCTCTATGGGGTATTTGTCTGGTACTGAAGTATTCTGCATTTTTATCTTTCAGTGAGATGCTGTTAGGGGAACAAAGTTACCCAGAACACATCTGCAGGTTTTTTAAATGCTTGCACTAAGTTTGCAGCTGCTATATGCTTACAGTATAAGAACTTATTAACAGCTTTTTAACCATCTGCAATATAGGAAGATACAGTGCATACAATTCAGAAATTGCTTTCCTTTGTGTGAGTCCAGCAGTATTTTTCATGATTATTCACAGTTTTACTACTTCCTTCAGGCCATTTGTTGGTGAAAAGAATGACTTTTGAGAAGTATTCTTCACTGCAGCAAAGATGTACCAACTGGTTACTGCCATAATAGACTGTGTAAATCTGTGATGCTTCCTTTTAAAATTGTAATCCATCAATTGGAACATGTTTTTAAAGAGTAATAAGCTTCACTTGTATATGATAAAGCCTTTTCTGCATTATACAATGTTGCTGAATTTAGCTCTTAACTAATCAACTAGCTACATATTTATTTTATCTCAAACTTTAGTGGTACAATGGAAAGCTCACAGAAAGACTCAGTCAGCAGCTGAGCCCAGGCAGTATTTTGTTTTTACTGGAGGAAGCTGACAGTCTGAACTTGTTTTCTTTACCTGACAGAAATCTATAGTTATTTTTATGATTCAAAGCCTTCATCCCTTTAGAAATAAAATCCCACTAGTATGTGTATGTTTACTGGACAGATTTTAGTTTCTTTAAAAAGGATGTAGACAGTTTGAAAAAAAATCCAGTACAATGCAACACAAATTATTAGGGGCTTGAGAGGCAAGACTTCTGAGGAAACACTGAAAAAGCTGGGATTATTTAGTCTGGAGAAGAGAAGACTGAGGAGTGATTTGATAATGTTGTTCAGATAAGTTGGAGATGGGCTTTTTCTGTGGCTGTAGGGGACAGGACTAGGAGCAATAACCTAGTCAAGCTGCAAGAGATTAAATTTAGGTTGAAGATTAGGAGGAACTTTCTAACTATGAGGGTGGTCAAGCGTGGGAACAGGCCACCTAGAAAACTTGTGGAATCTCCTCCTCTGAAGTTCTGAAGTGCAGGTTGGACAGACTGGGATGGTTTAGGCAGGAATGCTGCTGCCTTAAACAGGGGGTTAGACTAGATGAACTCATGAGGTCCCTTTCAACCCTACTTTCTTATGTTCTTATGAGTATTAATTGATTTTTATTTTGAAGGGGTATGGTCAACATTCATAAATAGGATATTAAACAGAAAGTCATTGAATGAAATCCTGGTTCCATTAAAATGAATTGCAAAATTCCCATTGACATAAGTGGAGAAGGACTTGATCCATTTATGTTTATACACTAGCCTAACCTGAGAAATTTTGGAATATGTTCTAATGTCCTCAGCTGTAAATGCTCTGAAACTTCTTTCCTTCAATATAGGTTACATCTTATCCTGACACTTAGTCATGAAAAGCTCCTGTTGAAATCTGTTGTTTCTTGTAATCAGGAGATATGTTGCATGTGTAAGGAATAATTGAGAACAGTAGGATCACTCCTGTACCACTTCATCTTTTTGTTGGTATTGTTGCTTATCCTTTTTGAAAGACAAACAAATGAGATCTAAGCAAGCAATTCAGTTTTGGACTTGAGTTCTATCAAAAGAAGAAAAAATAGGACAAAGAGAAAATAAAGGCTAACAATGATCAATCATGATGAAATTAGAATTATGAGAGACTTAATCTCTCTTGTGGGTGGAATTCATTCCATCACAGATCTGTGCACAAGTTTTAATACTTCAAAATATGAGTAATGAGCTCCTAGACCTTTTGCTGGCTCTCTACACAAAGGCAAAGGTTACCTTCTGTGGAGTCACAGAGTTTAAAACCAGTTGGGCTGGGGACAGAAGTTACATATAGACTGGTTTAAGTGATCAGAATCTGCTTTAAACCTGTAACAGAACAGAAGTTCAGTGCACATAAGCCAGTTTCAAAATGACCAAAACTTGTTTAAGATAAACCTGGCTGAATGTAGTATCAACCTGAATTGATTTGGGTCAAACCAGTTTATGCAGCTTCTGTCCTAGACCCCCTCCTGGTTCAAGTTAAACTAGAGTCCCCCAGCATGCTGCTCAGCCCTGGGCTGGGATATGCTGTCTGCTTCAGACAGCAAGGCTAGCTCTACCCCTCTGCTACCCAGCTGGAACAAGGGTAGGGCATGGCCAGACATGGGCTTGGTATGGCCCCCTGAGGCAAAGAGAGAAGGGAGGTGGTTTACTCCCACCCTTGCCTCCTGAGGGGGACAACAGCTGGGGTGTAGCAGTCTCCCAAACAAAGTGGGGAGAGAGAAGGGGATTTCATTTGCCCCCTGTCCCACTGGCAGCTGGGGTCTGCCTGGCTGGGGCCAATTAGCCCCTGTCAGCCATTCCCTCCTTCCCAGGGGCAGGGGAGGGAGCATGAGCAGAGTTGGCAAGCATGGCCCTGCCATCCACTTGCCTTGCCAGTGGCTGGGGATGGGGCTGTGGGGCTGATCCAAGAGAGTCTATAGCTGTTGCTGAGGGTGGATGTGGAGCAGCAAGCCTGGGATGGGCCACAGGGGCCAGGCCTTTCCCAGCAGCTTGAGCTGGGGCCACGGGGACTGTGCAGCCAGATTACTCCTGTATCCCTGTGCCCAGGCGGGGTGGGGCTTTCATGTCCCAGTGGTTGCAGCTCTGTGACAGCTTGGCCAGCAGTACAGGCAGGGTCTGGGTGGGTAGGGCTGCCCAGGCTGGCTCAGAGGTGCCAGTGAGCCCCAAGCCTGGTAGCCATCATTACGCCCTTTCACTTTCTCTCCCTCCCTTCCTCCCTCCCTCTTTCTCATCTAGCAGTCTTCTATTTTACTTGTGGAAGAACATGTATTTTGGAAGTATTTTAAAGAATCACTTTGGGATTTTTTATCAGGAATGTTTCAGTTTTCAAATAGGGAACACCAGAACTGCTGCTTGGGAGGCCAGTGGCAGGACCCAAGCAGAGAAGCCTGCTCAGAGCTGGCACCCACTTGGGGCCAGGAGGACATGCTTTGACAGTTCAAAGCAGGCCACCACATAGGAACATCTTCTGGGTGATGGTTGTCCAGATGGCCGGGCAGGGGGCATATGTGGCAGTAGTGCCACATAAAGTCCAACTGTGCAGCTACACCCACTAACAGGTAGCACAGATGTGCAGATTCCTCAAATGGCTGTGCTATCCCCATCTGGATCTGGCAGGCATGTAGCCTTGGGGCCACATGCTGTCACATGCCATACTACTGCAGTAGGTAAAGGGTACAGGGAGATCTCAGGGCTGCTTCAGCAGTCCAGCTGACACAAGGGATAGTGTCCCCAGGTACCAACTGGCTGGATCCCAGAGGCTTCTGAGAGTGAATAGGCCTGAGCTACTTGCCAGGGCATCGGAAGCTCTATTTAATTATCACATAATAGATTAAGAGGTGATTTTATCACACTCTATGACAGGGGTGGACAATTATTTCAGCTGGAGGGACACTCAGTGAGTTCTGGTGAGCTGCTTAGGACCACTCACGTAACATCTTTTAAAAGATATATTTTTAACAAATTACAGATTAAAAAACAAATTGCATACTAAAATAATCAAACATCTCCTGTAATAGCCACCGCTGCACCAACACTCCGTACAAAACCTGGTGGCTGCAACTGCATCACTAGTTGTGAGCTGCCTGGGGCTGGGGGTGCTATTCTGCCTCTATTACTTCCAGCTACCATGGCCACAGCTGTGGCTGCTGCCCCTGCGGTACCGCACCACTCTGCTCATTGCACTGTGCAGGCAGAGCATGTAGAAGGCAGAAAGAGCTGGAGACAGAACTCGATGCCCTAGGCTGAAGCTGCTGGGCTGAAGCTCCCCCCACCCCAAAGTGGTGCTGCATCTGATAGCGGGGGGAGAAGAACAGCCCTGCTGAGCCAAGCCATCTTCCCTGGGTTGAAGCTCCACCTCTTCTACAGCAGCACAGCAGAAGCAATTGTGGGACAGGGAGTAGCCTCTGGAGGTGAGAAGCTGGCTTGGCCCAGCGGGCTGTTCTGCTCCCTTCATCTCCAGCTGCAGTTACTGCTCCTGCTGCCCTATGCAGCACTGCTCAGAGTGGGGAGAGCTTCAGCCCGGCAGCTTCATCCCAGCACATGGGGCTTTGACTTCAGCTCTGGCTGCCTTCTATATGCTCCACCCGCACAGCACAATGAGCAGAGAAGAGCGGCACGGCGCAGCAGGACCAGGGTTGGCAGTAGCCATGGCTGAGGCTATGGCAGCTGGAGGCAAAGACAGCAAAATGGCACCCCAGCCAGCCTGCAGCTTGTGATGTGGCTGTAGCCACTGGGTGCTGCACAGGCAGGGGAGGCAATGGTGGCTGGCAGGCTCAGGGCCCACTGGCACCTCCAAGCCAGGAGGGAGAGAGATCAAATCAGTTGGGCAGTGTTTTCTTGATATATTTACAAATTCAAAGCAATTTGGAAGCCTACTAGTGCCTCCATCATCATAATAAAATAAATTATAAATGTCTATACACTTTGGTATTGACTTTTGGTTTTTCTGTCATAGAAAAATCAGAGCTGCCCCTACCTGCTTCACTCACCAGGATGTGCAGCACTGATATGCCACTGCTCTGCCCCTGCCCTTGCCCCTCACACTCAACCCACAGCTTGCCCCCTGCCCCAGTCCCCACACTCCTGACTCACAGGGCTGGCCCTGTGTATGTGAGTGAAAGGTTCTTGGGGGTGTGGCATTTGTGGGTGTGTTGTGGGGGGACTGTGGGTGTGGGGATGGGTGTGTGGGAGGAGCTGCTCAGGAGAAATGGGTCCACTGTCCTCCGCAAAATGCAACCCTCCTGCACAGTTAACTAACTGCCTCCCCAGCAGAGGCCCACAGTCCCCTGCCAGAGGCCATGCGCCCCCTGCCCAACTCCGTCCCCTGCTCACTCCCCCCAGGCTCCCTGATTGGTGCCCGATCTGATCCCAGCCCCCGATCACTCCCCCAGTCCCCACAATCATTCCCCTGTCTGTTCCTATCCCTGATTGCTGCCCTGCTTGGCCCTGGCATCCCGGCACTCAAAACCCCCCGCAATCACCAGCTTTAGCAGTGGCTATCAGAGCTGCTGGGGCCTCACAGCAGAGCCTGCCTGCACAGTATGGGGCAGCAGGGGCAGCAAGGATAGTCCCCAGCCTCCTGGCACGCACACTGCAGCTGTTGTATTGCACAGGTGCAGCACAGTTTGGCAGAGCACCGCACGGCACTGCGCTCTGCCTGGCAGCTCGGGGTTCCTGGGGCTGAGCAACACCAGGCTCTGAGTAACAGCTGGAGCCTCCCTGACATTTCCCAAACAGCCTCCCTGAGCTCCCGAACAGCTTATGGCGCCGTTCAGGGCTCTGCTGAGCCACACAGCACCCACGCAATCTGACAGTGCCGGGAGCATTGTTTTGTTCCCGCACATGCATCTTGCAGCATCTCAAAGGGGTTGAGGCACTGCAAGAGGTATGTGTGCACTTGTGTGGATGTTTCCTGACATTTCAGATAGAAATCCATAGTGTCCAAAAACTTTATGACCTGTGGCTGAGTTCTTTGCAACAAAAAAATTCTCCAAGTTTTCCATAGTCAAATAATGAGTGAACATTCAGAACCAGAATTTCTGAGGGCTGCTTTGAGTCTTAAAAAAATTGAGAACCATTACTATATACCAGAGTAATATAGTTTCTTATTCAATATTTCCTTAATTAAGCATCCGTTTTCTAGCCTCTTTCCTACAGCATTACAATGGGATCTCATATTCAGTTTGTTACCCAGCTGCTTTCAGAGATAAAGTTTTTATGCCATGTCATATTTGTCTGTTTTAACTGGAAACCATTGCAATAAACCCAAATAATATTGAAACTAAAGGTTGCTACAAGCCAATGAGAATTTGGTTACATTTGATTTCATTATCTCAAAAAATAACTCCATACTGCAAAATAATAGTTATCACCACAAGTATATATTTAACAAAATGCCTGAATATTTTTAAATAGCATAGTAGGTAGTTACATTGACTAGAAAATTATATTTGCAGAGCTTTGCATTTATTTTTTTTCCTTTGGTCAGCTTTGCAGCATGTCATAGAAATATAAGTCATTACAGACTTTAATTGCATGGATTTTATGGTTGCTGCCAACATAAGGCTAAAGAGATTAATCCCTGCTGTACTTCTTGAATGTACCAAGGCATTTTAAAGATTTTAATCTGGTACATTTTTCTACAAGGTGCATTTAAATGCACAGTAGCACAATCTGATTAACTGCTATTCATGCTCCTTCTGGGCTCAAAAAAAGGAGAAAGTATCAGCCAAAATGTAGGAAAATCCACTAAATTTGTATAACTAAAACTAAGATTATATTATTAAGATTAGTAAAACAAGCAAGTGACAGTGCAACAAATTATTTAGGGATTCTCTAGTCCTTAGTCAAATATCCCACTAATTTTAGTGAGAGGCTTCCTTGGGCTACAGTCTGCAGAGCTGGAATGCTAACAACTCTTGTCTGAGTGCTGGGTACAGGAAGAAAAACTGAGGCCTTAGAACTTTAAAAATCTATTTTACATTGTTTTTCCTTTTTTGCTTCCAAAAATTCTTGCCAAAACTATTGAACTTTTAAAAACTGTGTTTTAATTTTGTTTCCCTGAAAGAAAGTTGGAAAGAGTGTCAAATATTTTGTCAAATACCCGATTTTTCCAATTTCATAAATGCATAAGTAGTTATAGGCAGATTTATAGCATATACTGTTTGCGTTTAATTTTTCAAATATGTTTTGAATATATGAGTTTAGTTTCTAATTTACTATCCATACTCGAGACAATATATTTTTTTCTAGCTATTGCTGAATACTTATGACACTTCCATGAAAAATATATTTTTTCAAAAATTGTTTTGTAGCACAACATATTTCCTCCTAAATTCACCATATATTTGAAAACAGACAAACAAGTTAACAATTTGTTTTGTGAGATGAGGTGAGGGAACTTTGAAATGAGAAAAAAAATGTATTGGCTTGGTTTCTATACCTGACTTGTGCAATTCCTTTGTAAAAACATAATATAGAGTAGCATTGTTTATCAGTTAAATTAAATGCAGCAGTAATTCTGTGATAATTTATTCAGGACAATCCCACTGCAAACTATAGAACATCCATTATTTTTCTAGTAATTGAAATAATAATGTAATTAGAGATTTGTCCCTCTTTTAAAACTGGTTTACTCCTGGAGGAACAGAATGGGTATTGGTTAGCATGTGATCAATGAAAAATATTGTTCAGCAGAATAGCCTTTCCAAAATAAGTAAGGAAGAGAGTAGAACCTAGAAAGAGTTGAATAAATTATATAATTATTTTTCTTTTAAATATATATATATATGATGATTTAGGCTCCAAGCTCCTTAAGATCAATTTTGTTTGTAGTTTTGGAATCTTACCCTTAGTAGTTTCAAGACTTCCCTTTTTTTTTGGACATTTATTGTTCAATTAATATTACCTGCCATACTTTTGTAATTTGTTGTTGTTGTTGTTGTATAAGCCTCAGTAAAAACTTCACGTTTGAGGTAAGGAAAGCTTTAAACTGTTTCATGGGGGATGGTGATCAAAAACTTACCTTACCCAAGTAGATAGGTACTTGGCTGCGGTCCTGTGACCCCGGCATTTGTTCCTGCCATTGGCAGGGGGTCAGACTAGATGGCCTGCTCTAGGCCCCTTCTGACCCTAGATACTATGAAACTATGAAACCTTCCAGAAACAGAGCACATAGTCCAAAGGGAAAAGGACTTGAAGAAGCAACTCAACTCTGGGAAAGGGCCAGAGAGCTTCAGAACTGCAACAAGTAGCACAAAAGGGAAGCAAGTAAATCAAGACGTAAAATTCATCTGATTGATATATTCATATGTGAATGTGAATAAACATGGATGGGGAATAAACAAGATGAGCTGGAAGCTGCAGCCTGTGAAAAGAGCTACGATCTGAATGGTATCACTGAGACCTGGTGGGACAGATCTTGATTGGAATGTCAACACAAAAGGTAGCACTCTGTTTCCAAAGGACAGGGTTGGGAGAAAAGGTGGTATGGTGTTGCCTTGTATGTCAGAACATATACGCATGTTCCCTGGTTCAGGGGGAAGAAGACAGCAAAGCAGAATGCATTTAGGTGAGGATAAAGGTGAAAGGCAACACCAATATAATGGTGGGGATTTATTACAGGTCACCTAATCAGGAAGAGGAGGTGGATGAGGCATTCTTCAAGCAGGTGACAGATTCATCCAAAAGCTATGGGATGGTACTGATGAGAGACTTCAGTTTTACAAATATCTGCTGGAAGAACTATGCAACCAAATATAAGCTGTCATGATGGTTCCTACGATATGTAGAGGACAACTTTATTTCCAGAAAGTGGAGGATACAACTATGGGATTGTCTATCTTGGACCTTGTCCTGACCAACAGGGAAGAACTGGTGGAGAATGTGAAGGTTATGGGTAATGGGATACATTGATCACAATATGCTTGAATTCCATATCCTGAGACAGGGAAAGCATGAAGTGAGGAAAATTAGGTTGCTAGATTTCAAAAAGGCAGATTTCATCCAACTCAAAGAATTAATAAGCACCATCTCATGGGAGGATGGACTGAAGGATAAAAATGCTCAGGAGACTTGGGATCTTCTACAAGGCACAGTATTGGAAGCCCAACAAGAAACTGTCCAGACACAATGGAAGCACAAGAAGAATGGCAAGAGACCAATATGACTGCACAAGGAACTTCTAAAATGCCTCAAATGCAAAAGAAAAGCATACAGGCAATGGAACAACGTGCAGGTCACCAAGGATGTATACCAGGAAATAGTAAGTATTGGCAGAGACAAAATCAGGAAGCTGATGAATGAGCTGCACCTGTCAAAGGAGGTTAATGATAACAAGAAGAGGTTTTATAAATATGTTGGCCAGAAAAGAAGAACAAAGTAAGCTGTAGCTCCTATGTTAACAAGCTAGAGGGAACTCCTAACCAAAGTTAGAAAGAAGGCAGAGTTAATCAACAGCTACTTTGCCTCAGTTTTCACCCCCCAAAAAACTTCCAGACATCTAATAAGGATTATCTGGATAAGGAAGGGGGCAAGCTGAGGGAAGAGATAATAAAAGAAATGGTCAGAGAACTCATGTTTAATCTGAATGACTACAAGTCAGCATAGCTGGATGAGCTTCATCCCAAAGTTTTGAAGAACCTTGGCTGAGGAGATCTCAGAGACCTTGACAATGATCTTCATGAAGTTTTGGGAGACAGAACAGGTGCCAGAAGATTGAAAAAGGGCCAGTGTAGTGCACCTATTTAAAAAAGGCAAGGAGGAGGACCCAGGGAACTGTAGACTGATTAGCTTCACTTCAAAACCTAGAAAGCTACTAGAGCATATCATAAGGAAGGCCATTGCTGGCATCTGGAGGAGGAAAGGCTGATCACAAGCAGCCAGCATAGATTTATGAAAAACAAATGGTGTCAAAAAAACCTGGTCTTCTTCTTTGACAAAGTAACTACTTGGGTGGGCGAAGAAAATGTTGTGGATATAGTATATCTGGACTTAAGAAAGACTTTTGACAAGGTCCTGCATGACCTTCTCATAAAGAAATTGGAGAAATGTGGACTGGATAAAACTACCACAAGGTGGATATATAACTGGCTTAATATCCATAAGCAAAGAGTAATTATTAATGGGTCCATGTCAAAATGCAGGAGGTTTCAAATTGACCCACAGGGGTTCCACCTTGGCCTGGTGCTGTTCAATATGTTCATCAACTATTTGGATGCTTCCATAGAAACCTTCTTGAGCAAGTCTGTGGACAGCATACAACTTGGAAGGATTATGAAAAATGTTGGAGGATGCAAGTACAATTCAGAAGGATCTTGATTGATTGGAAATTCGGGTTAGAGCTAACAGGATGAATTTCAGTGCAGATAATTACAAGGTACTACACCATGAGAGGAATAATCAAAAAGAGAAATACAAAACAGGGGACACCTGGTTGGATGGCAGCTCTAAGGAAAAGGGTTTGGGAGTTTAGACTATGGTTGTATGGGATGGTTTGGATCAGGGTTATCCTGCCTCAGGCAGAGGGTTAAACCTTCCAGACCTACTTCTCCATGATTCTATCATGTCTTTTTTTTTTTTTAAACTTAAACATATTTTTGCCCAGAATCAAACTGCCCTGAGATACCACTCATTCTTTGTTCTTTCACTGCTTCACTTTACATAGGCAAGTGATTGTTTTATCTACTAATACCTGCATCGCATCTGGTATGTTGCATAAACAGGAGAAATATATGAATATATATAATCTGAAAATGAAAAAAGGGAAGACCATAATGTATTATGACAACACCAAATCTTGGGTAGTGATGACACACGGGACAGCACCAGCTGTTCCAGTGCAAATTTCTGTAGTTTCCCCAAAGGCAGTGCTAGGGATTTCTGCCCGAGTCACTCTTCCTCCCCCCACTTCATAGATTTCATAGACATTAGGGCTGGAAGGGACCTCGGAAGATTGAGTCCAGCCCCCTGCCCCAGGGGCAGGAAGTCAGCTGGGGTCAAAGGATTCCAGCAAGAGAAACATCCAAATGTCTCAAAGGAGTCCAGAGTAGGTGCTTGCACCACCTCTAGTGACAGTCTGTTGCAGGCCTTGGGGGCTTGAACAATAAAGAAGTTCTTCCTTACGTCCAACCTGAAATGAACTTGGAGGAGTTTGTGACCATTTGACCTTGTCATCCTTTGGGGTGCTCTGGTGAACAGGCATTCCTGCAGATCCTGATGAACACCCCTTATATACTTATAGGCAGCCACCAGGTCCCCCTGACCCTGAGGTTTTCCAGGATAAAATGTCCCATGGCTCTCAGCCTCTCTTCATAAGGCCTATTCTCTTGCCCTCTGATCATGCTTGTGGCTCTCCTCTGGACTCTCTCAAACTTCTCCACTTGCACTATTTGGGTAAGAAAATAATTCTAAAATACTGTTAAAACCAAAAGTGTATTCGAACCTTTTCCTAAAAATATATGGCCAGTACTAAATGATGTGATGATTGGAGGATGACCCCTACCATGGCTCATTGATAGGTCTTGAGGCAATTTGAAAGTCCAATCCTTGAGCCACAGATCTTTACACAGAAGTTTCAAGTCTTGCCACAGAAGAGAGTAGGTTGTAGTCTGAGATTACTCTCCTTTTCCTTAGTATTCTTTTTCTTTTCTGTTCTGAGAACAAGACACCCTACATTGAAGTGGCCTGCTGTTTGGTTGAGGTTGTGGCACCACTTGTGTCAGTTAGCAGCCAGCTCCTCCCAGCTCTTGCTGTCAGAGTCCATTTTCTTAAATGTGTCATTATAGCATTTTCTTTGGACACTATGTAACCTCAGGCCACAACTAAGATGCAAGTAGAGCACTGGTTTTCTGAGTCAAGAATTAGGCATCTGCACACAGTGTCCAATCCAGTGAATTTGGTGCTTGAGGAACACCAACTCATTAACTTCAGCCAGAATGCTGGTGTTTGTGTGGTGATCTTCCCATTTGATGTGGAGGACTTTCAGAGGCATTGTTGGTGATACCTCTCTAGCCTCTTGAGATGACAATGGTAGGTTACCCAGGTTTCACATCTGTAGAGGAGAATAGGGATGATGATTGCATTGTAGACCTGAATCTTGGTGTCTTTCCACAGACTGGGATCAATAAAAACACACTGAAACAATTTTCTATAGGTTGTCTTTATACACCAGATCCTGTGCTGGATCTCTTGGTCACCTGAGAGAGGTGTCTACTCAGGTAAGAGAAGTGCTTGACAACCTTCAGGAACTATCTCTTGATGATAATTTGAGGAAAGGGGTCGCATTTATGGCCTGGAACAGGCTGATAGACTGCAGACTGGACTAGACTGACCCTATATCATTTAGATATTCCAGGACTGTCAAACATATGGCACATGAGCCAGATCTGGCTCATGGGCCCCTTCCTTCTAGTACTTGCTGCTGCCCCTGGAGTCTAGGCAGACCCATGCAGGGCACAGCATGCATCAGAGCAGTTTTGTGGGCAGGGCTCAGGACTGCAACACATGACTAGGCACATGTGGCAGGGATCCTGAAGCAGCCTGAATGGGTGCTGCTTGTGTTCCAGTCTGACTTCAGGCATGCAATGCAGATCTCAGACTGGCCAGAGTAGGTACTGCATTAAAAGTGCTGCCTGCCCTGGCCAGACTGAGATGCACATGGTACCCATCCCAGCAGCTCCAGGATGAGATTACACATAGTGCCTTCTCCAGCAAGTCCAGAAGCCATGATGTATATGACCTGTGTGTACCAATACAGGGCACAAAGTGGGCATGGTGTGCAATGAAGTTCCCAAAGTGGGCAATGTGTGTGGCACAGTCTGACTGGGCAGGCACTGGGCCTAGCCCAGCCCCCACTCCACTCAGTCTAGGATCTGTACTACACACCCTGACTACAGCTTGTGTGGCACCTATTCCAGCCATTCTGAGAGTGGGCCCCAGACAGTTGGATCAGGTGCTGGATCTGGTAGGCTTCAGGGGAGTGGAGGGGAGGAGGTCTTTGGGCCTTATCCAGCCCATAGGCTGGTCTGTGCCATTCATTCCATCCATAGATTTTGTCCAGAAAGTATTATTTTTAAACAGGATTTCTTCCCATAGTGTGTGTGTGTGTGTGTGTGTGTGTGATAGGAATGTGAAATCTTTAACAAAATCAGTGTAAAATTTCCCATATCTCTTTTCCTTTGTTACTAGTCAAAAGCTTGAAAGATTCTACAGGCTAACCTCTCTGTCACCTGGGGCCAAAGGCTCCAGCTGATTTGTTCCAATTTATTGGGTATCGTAGCCAGTCAGACAAGAATTCTTTCAGTAGTTAAAAAAAAAAATACTCCGGACTTCTTTCTCTCCATCCTTCCCAAGCATATGCACAGTTGACCACTGAGAAGACATAAACTGTTTCTGATGCTGCATGAAAAGAACGCTTTGAATGACTGCTTAATGGAGTGCATTATATCAAAAGGCCCTTTCTGGTTTCCATAATACTGATATTGAAATGCTTGTGTACATTTCAAGAGCTCAAGCTTTTCTCTCTCAAATCTTTTTTCTTGGAACTTGATATTCTGAAAATATATAGGTATTGGTACTGGTTTATCAATACTTTATTTCTTTTTTATACAAGTGTAAGTACACTAAAATCAGTGCACCCACCTCAGTTTAAAACTAGAATAGAGTGATGATGGGTTGTGAGATAGGGTGGCAAAGCAGTTAAGGTATTCTGCTATGATCTAGTGTGACAGCCTCTACCTGACTCACCTGTTTGTGATGGCAGCATGGATGTGTGGAGCCCACATGGCTGAGCCAGCACCACACTAACTGGAAGTGAGCTCCCAATTGGCCAGGAGCCCCAGGGCAATATTGGAATATTTGCATCTTGGGATGTTATAAAACTCAAGACCAACCATAATTGCTTCCCCCCACTCCCTTCTCTCCCTTATTCTAGTGGTCATTATTATATAGAATTTCCCTTGAGGTGTTTGTAACTCCAGTATTGCATTCCACTTAGTGTAGAAGACACTGGTCATGTCTACATGAGATGCCATCTGCTCAGTTGTTACTGCACAGTCATGTAGTACTTTCATACCCAAATACTAAATGATTGCTAAGTAACTGGTGTTATTGCACAATAACATCTCCACACAGCTTCGTGGTGGTGTCATGTGTGCAGTAGCATCACATTACTGTTCGTGTCCTGTGACGCTACTGTGCAGTGGTAATGAGCTACTGAGCAGCAAGCATCTCATGTAGATACAGCCACTGAAAGTTAAACTGACTAGTGATGGAAGTGAACAGATTATTATCACTGTATTGCTTAAGCTTGGGAGAGATGAGAAAAGCAGGTGGAAGGCAGAGAGCACAGTACACATTGCTTTTTAAAATTCTTTCAGCATTGTGTTGAAGGAAGGGATTCATGATTTATAAAGTATATAGCTTATACAGTTAAAGCTCTGTTATCTGGTATCCCCTGGGAATGGGGGATGCCGGACAATAAAATATGCCTGTTAATTTAGTGGCCCTGGCCACTGTTTCTCCCACTGCATCTGGCTTGTCCCTCTGCCCCTCCAACGGCATCACTGCCCCTCCCACGACATCACCGCCCCTCTTATGGGCCCTGGGCCCTGCACACACTGTTTTGCTGCTGGGCCATGGGGGCTCGGCAGCACAGGCTGCTTTGCTCCGAGCCATGGGACCTCGGAGAAACCGGGTGTGTTACGGGGGCACTTCCAGTTTCGCATTATCTTACAAGCCGCATGCCAGTTAGTGGAGCATGCCAGCTTGTAAGATGCCAGATAACAGAACGCTTGCTGTAGTTTGTATAACTTCAGTGATTAAATAAATGTCCCCATTATAAGCTATCTTCACTGGGTTTTGTCTTTAGAATAACACACGCTGCATGAAATTTGTGTCTTCTCTTAATCCAAATTTCAGTGCTAAATTCTGCCTTTACCTTAAATATGCAACTCTGCTACATATGTCTTAATACATTATTTCAAGCAACCACAATGAGATTTCATGGATGCAACTCAGGGCAGAATATGGTCCCACACCTCTACTTCATGATAAATAGTACCTTTTCAATACTATTTGCTGCACACCATTTGAATCAATGTGATGCATTATCCTTTGATTGAATTCCTTTGCGCATCTTTTAAAAATGTTGTTGTCAGTCCCCACTGAGCCCAGAACTTTCCATCAATGTTTAGTGATCTAAAAAGGAAAGAGTATGAGTACTGTGATCTAGAAGCATCTTAATAAGATTATTAGATCAAAGCTACAAATGTGTTTGCTGAACAAGCCTCTTCTAGCCTATGAAGCCCCTCTAACTATAGGCTTCAAATGCTCCATACAGTGAACTTGCAAGTATCAACTTTCAAATCATAGACTCAAACATTCTAGCAATAACCTAGTCCCTAGAGGCTATAATGTATAACTACGTCAATGCTCTGTAATTGAATCCTAACATAGCTTGCACCTGGATAGACCAAAATATATCTTATCAAAATCAAAGCAAAATGTTCTTTACCAGACAGATAAGTTAGAATTGTCACTTGATGGTACTTTGATATGGTTAAAGAATGTTAATAAGCTATTTAATGTTCTTTATTTCCCGAGTTCCAGAAATATGATTATATTTCTTTCAGATATTTATAGCTTTTTTATCAGCAGGTGTTCTCTCATTATTCCACAGGCTTGTGTTCAAGTTTTCTTTGGAATGTAAATGCATGGAATGATGTTAAAACAGAATGCTGCTTCCCTCCATCATAAAGGACTCCACTCAAGGAAAGAAAACCTTGTGCAGGGTGTAATCCTTGGTTTCATGTCTAAAAGTCTTATTTAGTGCAGTTGAACCAGCCTTTGAATTGTTGCTGGAATACAGAAAGTCATATAGAGAAAATAATTTCTTAATGATTCCCCAAGGACATCATACCCACAACATCTGGCAAGGACAACTGGCAAAATGACTTTGCTTTAAATTTGGATTATTCAAAATGACTCAAGTCTGTACTTGAAGCATTCACTTCATATAATGAATGCATCACCAAATTAATCAGCCTCAACTTTATTTAGGTTCTTCTAATTTCCATTTGAAAATGCTACAGTTTCCTTGCTTGATGCTAATTTCCTTTAAATTTCTCTTTTTATTAAATCAGTCATTTATACTTCCTACAGCATAACTTATCATAACTTGTGTTTAATGTGATATGGTGCCTATCCAGTATGCATATATACTTCTGTTCTCTAGTGGAGGCTGCTAGACCTGCTTATAATTTATTTGTGCCTAACAACTCACTAGAAAAAAAGTGACACTCCAGCTATAAGAACTTGTATGCATCTTTCTTTACCTGAAGTAGAAGAGACTTGTTATTTTAAAGCAGAAGAGACTCCTTTCCATTCCGTGTACACCATGGGGCTTTTTTGTATTTGTACAACCATAGGCTGTCCATTTATCTACCAATTCATTTAGTGGAGAAAAATTATATTTAAGAAATTCAGGATCCTCTTTAAAAGTCCTTTTAATAAGTCAAGGAAATTCTGTAAACATTTTACAATTGTCAGTACTGAAAATGAATGGTGTGGCCGGAGATAAAGGATTTGGGAAGTATAACCATTTGCTGCTGCAAGGCATGTTATTTCTTTAGATAGGCCTATTTCTTCTCAGCTAATACTGAACTAGGCCTAGTGACATGCCAGATAACATTTCAGGGTTGCACCTTTAGTAGTTTCAACAGGATACGAAACAGAGACCACCTGCGACCAAAACATTCTGAGATAATCCATGTAAGAATATTATGGTTTTAGGTGGATTCCAAAATAATTGAGACCATTATCTAATAAATACCTAGCACATACAAAATGTTACTGTTTGTAATCAATTTGTACTTCTATCACTTACACAGACCCGGTTCTGTACTTGCTGAAACATAATGGCTGATAGCATGATGTTTGAGTGATAATGAAGAAAACATTTCATTGATGGATGAGCAATGCCTGCATATCTATTTATATATGTATTTAAAGGGAATGCAGTGGCATAAGAATTCCTATTAATTGGTACTATGTCTTATTTTTATTGTCTAAAATATCTTGTTTTCATCTGTGGAAAAAGTCCAAGTTGGGGGGGGGGTTGGGGGGAGTGGCACACAACAAGCTTGGGAGATAATTGTTTCCATTCCCTCAAATGTATGAGTTTTTAAAAAATCCTATTTGAAACTGTTTTGAAAAAAAAATTCCTCCACAGTCCAAAAATAGATTATAATTGGAATCAATTTTAACGTGGCTGATTAATTTCAAAATGTTTTAATCTAAAAAAAAGAAATAGAAACTCTAGTTTCCAAAACTTTTGTAGCTATTTAAAGAATGGTACATTGCCAATTTTGTAGTGTTCTTTAAAAAAAAATGTTTAAAAGTTATTAAATCCCCACCATGTTCTGTGAAGAGTACTAATTATTAGGGGTGCCCTGGTAGAGATTTTGGGGGCCAATACCGATAGCTGATATTTAAGGAGGCATATTGGCTGATACTGATCCGATATCCAATGCAGTTGCTTCCAGGTGGTAAGTCAGGTGTGGTGGAAGGAGAGGGGGGAAGGAAGGGGTATGAGGGGGCAGATCAACTCCCCCTGCAGTGAGGGAGGGGGCAGGGGCAGGCACTGCCCAGCTGCCTTCCACCACACTGGACTTACCACTGCATTGGATATCGCTGGCGGCACGGTGCTGGAAGCGGAGCTGTGGTGAAATTTGGGGTGGCTGCAACCTCTTCCCAGCACTGCTGGATCCCACTTCTAGCCCAGCCCCCAGCAAGAAAAACCTCACACAGCGCCAGTTCCACCTCTAGCTCACAGTTGCAGCCTGCCACACACCACATAGCTCCAAGGGCACATGCCTCACTCCCCCTTCCTCCTCCCCCCCCCCCCATTCTGACTTAGCAGATGGAGCCAGCTCTTTATTCTGCCAGCTCTGTGCCATGCTACACTATGGCTACATGCAGCATGGGCATTTATTGACTAAATTATTGGCTCCATAGGGCTGATATCCAATATAGACAATTTTCTTCTTATCGGTACAAATCCAATATTAGACTGATGTATTGGTGCACCTCTACTAATTATAGGAAGAGTTCTAATTATGCAACACCATTTCCTGACTTTCCTGTCCCCTCTCCCTTCCCAACTCCCACCCAAAAAATGCTTCATTGAAAATTTTCAACAAGCTCCAAAAAAGAAGAGTTCTGTCTTAGGACAAAAATCTTCATCAACAATATAATTTTCGCTTCTAAATTAATTTTCTCGTGGAATATGTTAAAGCAGTGTTTTTATCTATAACATATGTGCAAGACATTTCCATGTATTTGTATTATGAAAGTGTGGAGAAGCCTCTGGCACAGACTGGAGCCCCACTTCCCTATGTTTATAAGCACACAAAACAAAGAGAAGGTTCCTGCCCTAGAGAGCTACTTGTTGGTTTTAGAAAAGTTCTCTTTTCTTCTGTGTCTGGGGTAAAGGTGAATATGGTTTCTCTCTCTCCCCATCTCTCTCCCTCTCTCTTTTTTTTAAAGAAATAGCAATGCATGGGTCATTCCCCTCAAGTGAAATGGCACTACATATGTTCTCTTCTCCTTGGTAGTTTAAATGTCTGCTTTTATTCTTTCTCTCTTTTACAAGCTGTAGTCTTCAATGTGGCTAATAATGCCTTCCATCTCAATTCCTTCTTTCATTTGAGTCTGATTACTGGTTAATATCCCTCAAAACTCTTTCCTCATACTTCTTCTGCTCTCTTTGTCATTGGATCACTGCACAAATTACATTATTTGAACAACCACTCCATAGCTATTAGTACAATGCCCACCAATCTGACTTACTTTTTACTTTCAATTTTACTGGACTTTCCACTTCACTGCTTTGTTTTTTACATAACTGAACTTCTGCATGCTTGTCTTCTGCTGTTTGTGTTTTCTCCCCTTTGGTTGTCCACATCACAGAATTAACCATCTTATTTATGTAAGACAAGCATTTCTTGGGGGGATATCTTTTATTGTACTAATTATGTAATTGGGATAAAGTTAGCTATGCTGCCTGTATCCATACACTTAGACATGTGCGCTTGCAGCAGCTCAAATGGGGGTGGCACAAATTTGTGCTGGAGCTTTTTGCCTCAGCACATATGTCTAAACATAGACTTTGGTCTTGGGCAAATTGTGCCATTTGGGGCAAACTGACCCAGCTCAGCTCTTCCCACATCTTCAGCCAGGGAGAGCTACAGCCTGTGCTGGCCTCATCAGTGTAAAAACCTGTCCCTAGTAAGAAACCTGCCCTTGCAGGCAGCTCAGGGCTACTTGCCTTTAGGATCTTCCGAGACGCAGACAGTTGTGCCTGAGTTGAGCCTGGGACACTACCCCTTGTGCCAGCTGGACTACTGAAGCAGCCCTAACCTGGAGTGGTTCCTGCACCCTCTACCCACTGCAGCAATCTGACAGTGGAGGCTGCTGCCTGGTTGTGATCTGCTACTACCTGCAAAAGCATCCCCAGTCTTGGACCTGTGGCATCATGACTGAGTGCCTGCCAGATCTGGACAGGTACATGCCCAGGCTGTGCTATGGGCACTGCAGCAGAGCCTCCTACACCTCTGGGCCAGCTGCTGGTGGGCTGTAGCTGCTCAGCTGGCCATTGGGCAGCACTACTGTCATGCCTTCTAGTGCCCCTGCTCTACAATCTGGGCAACTATTGCCCAGATGTGCTTCTTGCAGTGGCCCACTTTGAACTGTCAAAGTATGTTCTCTTGGCCTCAGATGGCCACTTTGGGGACCCAGCTGGAGGGCAGACAGTGCTGGTCCTGGATTGGCTCTTCTGCCTGGGCCTTGCCCCTTTTCTCACAAGCAGAGATCCTGGTGTTCCCTATTAAACAATTGCAAATTCTCTGATAAGAAACCCAAGTTCTCATTAAAATACCCTAAATCCATGTTATTTTTCTATTAAAATGAAATGCCATTATATATAGAGAGAGATCAGTTGGGCAATGTTTTATTGCTATATTTACAAGTTTAAAGCAATTTGGAAGCCTACCAGTGCCTCTATCATCATAATAAAATGGATTCTAAATATCATATCTATACACTTTGGCATTTACTCTTGGGTTGTTTGTCATAGAAAAGTCAGAGCATCCCCCTACTCCCTAGGATGTGTGGCACTAAGCAGCACTGATATGTCAATACCCTGACCCTGCTTTTGCCCCTCACTTTCAAACCACATCCCCCACCACAGTTCTCTCACCCCTGACCCACAGCACCTGCCTGCCCCCACTAGCTCCCTCTCAACCACAGGTCTGTCCCAGCACCCACTGGTTTGTGACTCAGAGCAGTGCCAGCCCTTGCTGTTCTGCTCTCTTCCCTGCACTGCCCCTAGGAAGCCCTTGACTGGCGATCAGGGACTAAGCTGGACTCTTTTCTCTTAGGCCAACCTTCCCCTGCACAGGCTGCTGTAGGGGGACAGAGGGGGCTCTAAGCCTGGGTCTGGAGGCCTCTCCTACCAAGAGTGCTCCCTCAGCCCCAACCCTGATCTCTCTCACACCCCTGCTACCACCTCCACCCCTCCCCACAGCCTGTCACACCCCCCAGTGATTCCTGGGACCAGGAGCTCCCCTAGACTGGGGCTGCATGTGGGCATGGGAAAGGGCTGCAGTGTGGCAGTGTGGCACAAGAAGTTTTAGGTTTATGGGTGAGGGGGTTGTGGGTGAATTATGGGGGGGTTGGGGTTGTGGAGGAGCTGTGTGAGGAGGGCTGCTCATCCCCCTCACACGGCTTCCTGACTGTCCCCACCTGCAAAGTACATAGCACCCCCATACAGCACAGAGCCCCACCTGAAGGGCAGCAGATGTGAGGCACTTCAGGCTCACTGCTGGCAGAGCCTCCCATGGTGCAGTGTGGCCCCAGCTGCCTCAGACCCGGCACCGCCTCTGCCACTTCTTGAGGGCCCGGCCCAGCTTAGTCCAAGGCTGTGCATCTTCAAGCAAGACTGGGCCACTCTGGCTGTCATCTGGGGTCCTGGCACCCCTTGGAGGGGCTGTGCATTGTGCCAGGCTGGATCCTGCTTCCAAGTGATCCATACACCATTAGGCTGGACTGGTTCCATGGAGGCAGGATCCAACCCAGTGCAACTTGTGGCCACTGTGAGTGGTGCTGGGATCCCAGGTGACACCCAGAGCAGCCTGGTACTGCCTGAAGGTGCACAGATGCAGGCTGGACTGAGCCAAGCCTGCACAATGTGATGCAGGCACTGCCAGGTGCCAGGCAGCTGAGGCTGTACCACACTGCACCGCACCATGGAGGGGCTCTGCCAGGGCCCTGCAGGGGACAAGTGGGGCTCACAGCCCTCCACCTCCTGTTCCCACCCCCACTCCCTACTTACCAAGGACAGAGCCCAGTCTGGCCCATACTACAGTCTGCACTGCTCCAGGTTTCCCCACACGCTGAGGCAGCATGCTGGAGCACCAGGGTAAGGAGCATCCATACAGACACTCTGGCTACCTGGCAGAGCATCTCTTTGAAGGACCCTGCCTCCAGTTGCTTCAGGGCATACTACAGGAGTGTGCCTTGGCCCACTTTTATTCCACACTTTTTCTTTTATATACCTGGATTTCTAAGTATCACATTTAGAGCCCATGATGCAAATATGCAGCATGGGAAACACTTTTTGTTCTGTTTCCAGAATACCTCTTGCAGCATGTCAAACAGCTGTGAGACAAATGGTGCTCTGGCAAGGTGCCAAAGGACTGGGAAAGGAACAATGTGGTTCCCATTTTCAAAAAAGGGAGGAAAGAGGACCCAGGAAACTATAAAGTCATTAGTCTTACCTCAGTTCTAAGGAAGCTCTTTGAGAAAATTATCCAGAAGCATATCTGTAAGGGACCAGCAGGGAAGATTATGCTTAGAGGCAACCAACATGGGTTCATTAGAGGCAAGTTCTGTCAAACCAACCTGGTTGCCAACTATGACCAGGTCACAATAGCCCTGGATGCAGGTGTCATGGTGGACGTAGTCTTTCTGGACTTTAGGAAGGCCTTCAACACTGTCTCTCACCCCATCCTCATTAAAAAATTAGGTAACTGTGGTGTTGATGCCTACACAGTCAGATGGCTCACAAACTGACTGGAGGGCCACGCTCAGAGAGTGGTAGTGGATGGGTCATTTTCAACCCGGAGGAACATGGGCAGTAGGGTTCCCCAGGACTCCGTCCTTGGGCCCCCACTATCTTCATTGGCAACTTGGACAATGGGGTGAAAAGCACCTTGTTCAAGTTTGCAGATGACACTAGGATGTGGAGAGAAGTGAGCATGCTAGAAGAGAGGGACAGGCTACAATTAGATCTGGACAGGTTACAGGGGTAGGTAGATGAGAATAGGATGGGTTCCAACATGGACAAGTGCAAGGTATTGCACCTGGGGAGGAAAAAACAGCAGCATATCTACAGGGTGGGTAAATCCCTTCTTGTTAGCAGAGGCAGAAAAGGATCTTGGAGTCATTATTGATTCCAAGATGAACATAGGCCACCAATGTGGGGACAGTCAGGAAGGCTAACCACAACTTGTCATGCATCCATAGATGTATCTCAAGCAGGTCCAAGGAGGTGATTCTCACTCTCTATGTGGCATCGGTCAGGCTGCAGTTGAAGTACTGTGTCCAGTTCTGGGCACCACACTTCAGAAGGGATGTAGATAGCATAGGGAGGGTCCAGAGGATGGCCACTTGCATGTTCAAGGGGCAGCAGGGTAGGGGCTACAAGACCTGAACCTGTTCAGCCTCTGCAAAAGAAGGCTGAAAGGGTATCTGGTGACCATCTACAAACTTGCCAAGGAGGACCAGCAGGCAATGGGAGAGTCTCTGTTCCCTTGAGCACTACTGGGAGTTACAAGAAATAATGTCCATAAGCTGACTGAGAGTAGGTTAAGGCTAGACATCAGGAAGTACTACTTCATAGTCAGGGCGGCTAGGATCTGGAACTAACTTCCAAGATAAGCGGTGCTCACCCCTACCCTGGGGATCTTCAAAAGAAGGCTGGATAATCACCTAGCTGGGGTCATTTGACCCCAGCATTCTTTCCTGCCCATGTTAAGGAGTCAGACCTGATGACCTGCTTAGGTCCCTTCTGACCCTACCAAATATGAAACTCTGTAAGAGGCACGTGCATACTCATCTGGACACACCCACTGTGCCTGGCTTTTTGTGATCAGGCCTGAGGAAAAATATCTTGCATTTGAATGCTTGTTTAACTTTATCCCAACTATACACTTGGTCCAAAAAATGTATGACCCTAAGAAATCCTTTCTTCTCACATAACTTCTGGACCATCACAACTACAACACTACCCCCGCATTTATGTCATTTTCCACTTCTGCTTCTGTGTGTTTTATAATGCCTCTTTTGCTTTAATTGTGTCTAAGATCTGCTCTGAAATGCCTCTTTCATTATCTTTTCCTCAAAATCCTTCCTTTTTTTATTGGAGGGTTCTGAAATTAAAAAAAAACAACCAGCCCGACACTCACCAGTTGTTGCAGTGGCCACTGGAGCTTCTCAGGGCTTGCAGCAGAGCATTCCCCACCATGTACCATGGGGGAGTGGGGAGCAGCAGGGATTGTCCCTCCCCAGGTGGCAGGAGCCAGTGAGTATTGGGCCTATTTTTTTTTTTTTTTTTAAGAGCCAGGATACTGAGTCTGGGCAGGGCAGTCACTGATGGGGCTGAGAAAGTCGGCAGGGGACGGGGCCTGTTTGATTCAGAGATTCATCGAATTCCATCCAATCTTTTCAGGACAGTGATTCAAATCACCAAATCAAATTACTGTCCCACAAATCAGCCAAATCTAAATCCAAATTGAATACTAGCTGCTTTGCACAGGCCTGATATACCTGTCTTTTTGTTCTGTCTTCAAACTTATGATCTGTTTTGCTTGTATTATTATTCTTTTCTCCTACATAAAATATAATTTTGTTATTTTGTCACCTTACTAGTCACCTGAAACAAGTGATATTCCAGGCTATGCATTCTACAGAAAGGGTTACCTAAAAATTCTTTCAAGGGGAAGCCACCTGCAGCTGACAGAATTTCCCCTGCTGTAACTCTGGGGTCTGGCACAAGGGTAGTGGAACTGACACTTGTGGGGATAAGGAATTATCCCAGGGCAGACCTTGGTCCATTGCTTGATCTAAGCAATGGAACAGAAGAGAGAAACTTGAAACTCCAGGGGTGTTACCTTGGGCAGGTTTGTGACAATTATCACAGACATGTTTTCACTGTACTTATACCCAGATTTCCAAGAGTGCATGGACTGTAGAATGAGAGTGGGCTGTTTGATTCTTTTTCCCCTTGTCTCCAATGCAGTAGTATAATTAGGGGTCAGTGAGCAGAGCATGAGCCTAGGAACTGATTTAGAGGGAGCACCAGAATGAATCCACTGCACTTTTCTTGCCACTGAATCATGCTTTTTACACTGCCAAAGTGATAGCACTTTGGGCAGGGGAAAGGGTTGGGGCTGGTGGCAGAGGAGCTCAAGACTCTTGCCATGGGGAGCAGGGGCAAGACTTATCATTTGACAATAGTCTTCTGATGTTGTGAATAGTTATTTCTGAAGTGGGGAGTGGGGGAGGCATCCAAACAGTCAGCAGCTAGGGAGCCACTGGATTTGTGGACTCTCTTGCCTACTTTTTTTCCTTCCCCCTGTAGTTGTCACTTTTCTTGCTACCAAATTTCCAATTTCCTATTGTCCCTGACAAGAACCATCACGAGTGGCAACAGTGGCTGTGATAAGAGGACATGAAAGGTTCACTAACCCAGTGGCTGCTGTGTTAATCCCTGCTGGCTGGTTGCACCAATACTTCTCTCCGTAGCAGTGGCATTTCCCCCCTCCCCCTGACCACTAACAGGATGCTTTTGGCAAATGCTGACACAGGGTGCAAACCTTACCAGTTACACTTTTGCTTAGGTGAATTTGTTGTAAACCTAACTTTGAAGGGTACATGCAGGCATTACATTTAGATCAATCTAAATGCCCAATTGTACAGGCCTTGAGAGGAGTTAATTTCACTAAGAAATGGTATGCCTGATCTAAGTTAGTGCACATCAGAAGGTGCATTAACTTGATCAGTGGTCATCAACCAGTGGATCTTGATCCACCAGTAGATTTTGGAGCCTCTTGCAGTAGATCTCAGAGCCTCTTGGAGGTGATCTGAAGCTGCGGTGGTGGGCTGAGTGCCCGTGTGCATGCACATGTGTGCCCCAGCCCAGCAGCTCAGTCCATGAGGGATGGGCTTACCTGCTAGGCAGGAGGGAGGGGGTGGTATCAGTGCACAGTAGATCTTGGGTTGCTTTTAAATGCCAAAGGTGATCTCCTACTTTAAAAGGTTGGAGACCACTGAGTAAGATCAAGAAAGGGTTCACCCCATCTCATGAATGCCCCAGGTTCAGAGGGATCTGTTGCTCACCCCAGCCCTGGGGCTATGATATTTCTACCCTCCCTTTGCCCTGCCTGGGCTATTGTTAGCTTGCCCCCTCCCCCTGACCAGGTAGCTCCCCCACCTGCACCCCATGGACCACCAACCCCTTCACAGACCCACCAGCTTTTCCCCCAATCCTGCCAACACTCCCTGGACCTGCCAAACCCTTCTGCAGACTCACTAGCCCTCCTTGATCCTGCCAGCCCACCCCTCCCCCGAGTTGCACTGGTTACCTAGCACAGCTCCTGGGAGCACTGAATGGCTGCATGCTCTGTTCCCAATCTAAGTTTATAGAGCATAAAGTAAGATGCATGAATGTAGACCAGGTGTGGCAAGCAACTGCGTGCACCCAAAGATAATATTTCCACTTTGCTGCCAAGGAATATATCGGTGACACTGAAAAAATAACAATATTCAGCATGAGTAATTTTGAGGAAGAGAATAAGAGCAAAGACTGTAAAAGATTGATTTTGTTTGTTTTTTTGTTTTTTTAGTGAAACCTTGAGCTTTACAGTCCAGTCCAGTTCAATGGCAAAAAAGCACTTTATAGTTATGGACTTTAGTGATATGCCATTTCTCTGAGAAATGATTTAATAGTCTCCAACAAGTGAAATGACTTTCTTTGGACAGGAAGATCACCCACTACCTTTCTTTCAGTTTGGTTGCAGAATTATTACAAAAGTCCCCTGGGGGAGTGTGAGGGGAGATAGAAAAGAGGAGTAGTAGTAGTAGTAATATATCAGATCAGAAGCTGAGCCAAGATACTCAACTGAGATAATTCAGCATTATCTCAGTTTTATCTTCAGTGAAATAAATGAGCTGAGAATCTCATCCTATGCATTCCGTTAGCTATGCTGTTCTTGTTTAATTTCATCAATGTTATAAATATTTATTTACAATTAGAAATCAATTGGAATTATGTAGGATAAAAGCCAAGCCAGATGCTTTTGTGCTGATTTCATTAAATTATTTTAAATGAGGCCACTTTATGCCTCCTCCTCAATTGATCTATCTTTTCCCAAATGCATCTATCTAAAGAGAAGTTGGCCACCAGAATTTTATTTTTTTGTTGTTGTTTGCAAGATTTTTGTCAAACATAGTGTTTTGCAAAGATATAGCAGTTTTAATAGGGTAAAGTTAGAATGTTTCACCTTGAAAGTACTGAAATATTTTGGTGAATCCATTTCATTTTCAAATAATTTCATTCTGATTTTGTATTTAAAATTAACATAATATCACATACTATTTATATATAGCTTTTATATAACATATATCATATGTAATATATAAATATACTAAATAAAAAAAAGATGAAAGAAAATGCCTAGGAGTTCCAAATCAAAGTTTTTCATGTTTTCAGAAATTTAGATTTTTTTTTAATTGTAATTTTTTAATCAAAATGCTAACATTTTCAAAGAATATTTTCATTCAGATATTTAGTTAATCATCTTCATAATCAAATATAATGTGCTTTTGATGCCTAGGAAAATAGCTTTCATGTACAGTGTCAGAGACAACATGTGCAAGTTCTGTAGGATTTCCGGTTAAGTGAAAAATTATGGCATTGGGAAAATGTCTTAGAAAGACAATCTCAACCTCTAGTTTACAAAAAAAGTTGTTGAAGAGGTAATTTAAGTACAATGTAAGATTAAGCTTACAGGAAGTAAATACCAGCTATTAAAAGGCTCATTAATTAGCAAAAGAAAAAAAAAAGGTAAAGCTGAAACCAGATGAATTAAAATGATAAATTAGATATGAATTGTCAACAGTCAGGGTGAATAACCTTTAAACCCAACTGTTAGAGGAAGTTGTTAATTCTCTATCTCCTGAGGTTTTCATATCTTGACTGGTTGCCTGTGTCCTCTTTGTGTTGGTCACATGCAAATTATGCAAATACAAATTGTTGGGTTCAATAAAAAGGTAATTGAGAAATATTTAATTGACCATAGTATTCTATGATAAAAGGGTCCTCTCTAGGCTTAAAATTAATAGATTCCTAGAGTTTACATAACAATATAGGCAGTTCCTTAATAGGAACTTCTTCTGTTCCTTCCAACAGCTCTTGTATTCTACAAGACCCCATGAAAGTTTCTTTTTTCCTGTGGTTGTACTGAATTCCATTGAGCATCCTGGGACTAACCATGTGCATAAGGCTTCAACGTGTATGAATCCAATACATTATTTATTATGGCCTGTATTCTTTAATAAGAGAAGAATTATCTAATGATAATAAACCTCAATTTTTATTCTAGACCTAAATATTTTATTGAAAATATTATTCAAGCTCTGATTTTCTGAGCACCTGGTATAGGTTGGTTTTTGAAAATTGTGGTGTTTAAGAAATATGTATGAACTGTCATGTTCCATGAGCTTTTGAATCTCATATGAGCATAGGAAAATAACAGATCTGGGAAAAAAAATATTTGCTATTCCTTGAGTTCTCATTGCATTAAGGTTTTTATTTATTACCTTATGCCATCAACTATAATTTTTGTTATTACAAGGTTAAAAATCCAACATCTAAAGCAGTGATAAACAAGCTGCCACAAGATAATTTTTTTTTCCCCATAGAAAGATATCTCTTCAGACTACCCCTGAATGCTTAGACAACAGATGGTATCTAATAAGTTAAACTGTAATTGCAATCAAGTGCGAGTGATGATCAGATTTAAAAATTAAATTATCTTTGCAAAAGAATCTTCATATTTTGTTTTGCTAAGGATTATATTTCTACCTTGTTAACATCCCATAAGTAATTAATGATATTGAAGGTGTATACTACTATGTTGAAAGAGGCAAAGATTTTGTGGGGGTGATGTCTTTTATTGGACCATCTGCCTGGTTGGAATAATATTAGGCTTTTGATGCTGCCTCTACCCACACCCGTCAGGGAATTAAGGACCTTTTCCCTATATCAGCAGGTGGTACAGTGTATGCTGCTGACTGCCCATCAATGCACCCCACTTTGACACCTGTATGTGGACAGTAGCATGAGCAGTAGACCTTAGGATTGTGGCAAATCCAAGATTTATGGCAAGGGAGTTTTCTCTTGCCATTGTGGAGGGGAGGCAGTGGAGAAGGGAATCTTGGTGGGAGGCATCCATGTCTCCCTCAAACCCCAGAAGAAGCAGAACACCATGGTTGCTCTGAGCTTTCTCCTACCATTCCTCTCCAAATTGGCCCTTATGCCCCCCCTTCATCCTGAGGAAGGCCATTGTCACCCTCCTGTTCAGGTGCCAGGACCACAGTCTCTGCCACATACAGTCCTTCTACTATCAAGTCCCCATCCAGCTGATGGTAGTGGCCAGGATGGAGGTGTAAGGGGCTATTGTGGGGTCCCTAATTAAGATTCTCCACATGATGGGAGAAATCAGGTTCTTCTGGTACCAGGCTGCTAGGATACTTCTACCAGAAGTGCCTGACAAACAACCAGAAAGAGGCACCATAGGCCCCACTGTGGAGAAAGGTGCCAACACTACTGGCAGCCCTAGCATGCCAGCCCCAGCATGTGGCCCTTCTGTAAGCTCAAGGGATTCCCAAGCCACAATTACAGGTAGGGTTTCCAGGTGGAGGGAAGCAGTCAGAAGAGGGAAGTGAGGGGGGCACTTCTACCTCCAGTCCCACCAACTCCTCCCAGTCCCACATTGTTCCTTCATCCCAGAGCTGAATCATCCATGGCACACCCTATGGATGAGTAGTTGGTGGTCCCCTACAGGTGATGATTAGCTGCCCAAAGTAAGCAAAGGATCTAGGTGCAGCTTGGACACTCCAACATTTAGAAGGCATCTGGGAAGTAGTCTTAAAATGAAATACATCTTGGATCTGAGTAAATATGGTAATATATTAATTATAATTTTATCCAGTCTTATTTCTATATGCCTCATCCAATAAAACCTCCATCATTAGCCTTGCAAAACTGTCAGTAAATTAAAACACTTCACAAATAGGATGTTTTTTCTGATGCTGTGCATCTGACATTTTTCCTTTCCAAGTATTTCCCCACAATTCCTAATTATAGAAATGTATTTGAATTTAGATTAAGCTAATGCTTGAGGACCCCAATCAAGAATAAGGATCTTATTTTATGAGGGACCGTGCACACAAGTAACAAAGATGACTGTGTCTGTTCTGGATCTTATACAAAACCCTCTTAGTGTAGCAGGGGAAAAAAAGAGGCCTACAGGCTGTGGAATCAGGGGGCTGCCACCAAGGAAGAGTATACCTGCTTGGCTCGAGCTTACAGGGAAACAGTGAGGAGGGCCAAAGCTGAAATGGAGCTTAGGCTGGCATCAAAAGTCAAGGATAACAAAAAGGCATTATTTAAGAATATAGGAAGCAAAAAGAAGGTGTAGGGTAATTTAGGGCCTCTTCAGGATGAACTAGTACAACTGGTAACATAGGCTGGCCAAAGCAGAGCTTCTAAATTATTTCTTTGCATCTATATTCTTGGACACAAATACAAATATACATCCCATTGGGACCTTAGGTAAGTCCAGTATAGATACCAGCCCACCAATCGTTTGTGTTGACATAGTAAATGAGCACTTGGAGATGTTGAATGTATTTAAGTCAACAGGTCATGATGATCTCCATTCTAGGGTACTTAGGGAATTAGCTGGTGTCATAACAGAACTGTTGGTATAGCTGTTTTTAGCACTTGTGGTGCTTAAGACAGGTCCCAGAGGACTGGAAAAGGGCCAATGTGGTCCCTATTTTCAAGAAGGGGTGGAAGGAGGAATCGGGTAACTATAGGCTGGTTAGTCTCATCTCTATCCTTGGCAAGACCTTTGAGAAAATTGTTAAGTGTCACATTTATAGGGGACCAGGAGGTAAAATGATGCTATGAGACAATCAGCATGGGGTCATAGCAGGCAGATCCTGCCTGATTAACTTGGTCTCATTTCATGACCGGGTCAAAAAATGCTTGGATGAAGGAATAGAGGTAGATGTGATTTACTTAAATTTCAAGAAGACCTTCAACACAGTGTCACACCCAATTCTTATAAATAAACCAGGCAGTTGCAATGTAGATTATTACACAGCCCAGTGGGTAGAAAATTGGCGAGGCAATGCACCCAGAGAGTGGTGGTGGACAGTTCAGTTTCTACTTGGAGGAATGTGGGCAGTGGAGTCCCCCAAGGCTCTGTCCTGGGACCGGTACTATTCAATATCTTCATTAGTCACTTGGACAAGGGAACAGAAAGCATCCTGTCCAAGTTTCCTGATGACACCAAACTATGGGGAGAGGTACACAAGCCAGATGGCAGAGAGTGAATCCAGGTTGATTTGGACAGGCTGGGGAAACAGACTGAACAGAATAGTATGCAGTTTAACAAAGACACGTTTCATGTGTTGCACCTGGGGAAGAGGAATCATCAACACTCCTACAGCCTGGGAGGGACCGTTTTAAATACAACTGCAGAAAGGGATCTTGGAGTCATAGTCAACTCCAAAATGAGCATGAGTCACCAGTGAAATGAAGTAATAAGTAAAGTAATAGCACTCTTTCTTGCATAGGTAGGGGCGTTGCAAACAGGTCTAGGGAGGTGATACTTCCCCTCTATGTGGCATTGGTCAGGCCACAGCTGGAGTACTGAGTCCAGTTTTGGGCATCGCACTTTTGAAGGGAAGTGGATGGCCTGGAGAAGGTTCAGAGGAGGGCCACTCATCTGGTTAAAGACCTACAGGAAAAAACCCTATGTGAACCAATTGGGAGACCTGAACCTCTTTAGCCTCCACAAGATAAGTGATCTCATGGCCACATACAAACTCACTGGGGGGGAACAACAAGAAATAGGGGATACAATGTTTACCTGGGTGCCTGTTGGGATAACTAGAAACAATGGTCACAAACTGGAAGAGAGCAAATTTAGATTAGGCATCAGGAAAAAATTCTTTACAGTGAGAGTCGCTAAAATCTGGAATAGGCTTCCAAGGGAGGTGGCTGTCTCCTTCCTTGGAGGTGTGTAAAAGGAGACTGGACAAATACCTGGCTGGGATCATCTGACCCCAGCTCTCTTTCCTGCCCAGGGCAGGGGGGTTGGACTCAATGATCTAATAGGTCCCTTCCAACCCTAACAGCTATGAATCTATGAAAACAAAATAAGGCTTTTCCCTCCTTTGCATGTGCATGTTTCCAATGTCTGTGGATTTTGTGTGTCCTTTATCTCCTCCCATTAATTGCTTAGATAAACAACACACAAAAGTTCAGGTTTTAAAGTCATTACTATTTACAGGAGTTAGGTGCTTGGGAGCTTGTCAATATTTAATATACTACTAACTACATCATAGATACCTTTAAATACCTTTTAAAATCTGGCCTGAGGTTTTTAACCATTTTGATCTTTCCTTTTTTCCACTGTCTTAATTACGTTAACATTTCCTTGTTCTCTGCACAGTTCCATGGAGAACTATCATCCAGTACATTGTTTGACTTCCATATGTGAATCCTGGACTGTTGTAGTGTTTTTCCTGCATTGCTAATCCTCTGTTATCATATAGCTCCTTATCTATCATATCACAATTCCCTCAGTCTAATTGAACTCATATAATTTATTGTCCAGGCTTTATGCATCTGATTAGAATTGATCATATTTTATTCTTATTATAACGTGTATATCTCTCATCCACACTATGAAGAGCAAACAGTCAGCGTGACCATGCAGGCTGTGTTCCTGGTATTTCCAACAAGACCCACACATGCTGTTTCTCAGTTTTTGCAGTGTTTTGTTTTATGTCTGATTAGTCCTTGCCTTCTGCACTTAGCTAGTCCTCCTCATGCGTCCCTTCTCGTTGTTCAGTGCCTCAAGATCACCCTGCTAACAATTCAAGGGTGGATCTAAGAGAGGCACTTAGGCAGTTTGAAAGAAAAGTGCAAGCCAAATTCTTTCTGAATTTAGTAAAAGCAGAGATTCAGTGACAGAGAATGGCTGGACAGTATTATGGAGAAAGGACACAGGGACAGGGCTATTTCTCCACATTATTTCCTCAACTTGGATGATACTTTTGAGCACAAGGGAATTCAAGCCCAGCCCAAGTTGTGTTTTGGTTAGTGTGTTGGAATCTTTAGCCTGTATCCACCTTCTCTTAAGGACAAAGTAAAACAAGAATAAAAACCTTTCAAACTTTTGGAGATTTATGATGTCAAGTTTGTTACTTTAATAAAATATTAAGTATAAAGGCTTCCTGGAATTATTTATGAACTCTGTAGTCCCTTCATGGGAAGAGGTAGTATCAGCAAGACTCCTGTCTGCAGCTTCAGCCAAGCTGAACAGAGTAGCAGTATGGAGCAGAGGAATATTGGCCAACAGCTGATTAATTATTTGTCAGGATTCAGCTTCTAGATCTCAAGTGGTGGGTTCAGGTGTTTAATTAAACATTCATAAAAGGGTAAGGTGGAGTAGGGAATATCAGCAGGTTATTAATTAAATATAGACAGAAGTGAAGGGGAGCATCTAGGAGGGAAAATACAGTCTTATTCAATATTGTGACTCAAATGCAACAGAAGAAACATGTTTTGGAAATATTTGAGAAGTGCAGGAGAATACAAAAACAACAGCATCAGTGTATTCTATTACAGTTTCAAACCACAAAAAAAGAATTAGATAAATATTGGTATTTTATTTAAAACTGACTAATGGCTCCAGTTTTCAAGGCTATTAATGACCCTGGATATTTAGATCCAAAATTTTATCCATATCTTTTTTGCTTGCATGTGGAAAATGTTCTTGGTTCTGTTTGCAGATTCAGAAGTCCAATGTGTGCATGCAAAATAGGCATGAGAGTACATAAAGAAGGGTCCAGACATGTGCAAATAAAAATGTTCTGTTCTTGAATCATAGATAAAAGGTAGCTTGCAGATGTCTAGTATTTGGGCTGGGAATGAAAACAGAGGAAGTAAAAGCTTGTCCAATGATATTCACTGACCATTCATCTTCTTTGACCTGAAGTCAGATGCAATCTTCTTCACCCTCTCAAAACAACTATCTTGATGGTCCAACCTCAGACAGCCTATGAAGAGAACCTGTTGGGTATTTTGTTGATGTAATTTTGATGCCAAAGAAACTGAGCTGCAGCATACAATTAAAAGAAATTGCATGTTTCAACTGTTATGGTAGAAGAAAAGAAATGTCTCTCTGCCACCATTATAGTATCTCCATCTTTTACAACAGCTTTAGGTGACTGCAGGGGTGTTGATTATAATATTCTCCATAATTTCATGTCTGTCTTGAAACCAGAGTGGTGACAAAAGGAGTGAAATTCTTATAAAAAGGCAAGGGGTAGAGGCATAGTGTGGAAAAAATGCCTCCAGGGCAGCCATCTTTCACTGCCCTCCCTATTCTTATGCACTGCAGGCACAGGAACAGCAGCAAACAAAGAGCTGGACACTACAATGGAGTACAAAATATTCTGGGAATCACAGTTCTCTAGACTAGTAGTGGAATCTGCTGCTGCTTGGGGGAAGAACCTTTCATCCCATTTATTTTTCTACCAAAAACCATGTCCTGAGAGTAAAAAAAAGGAAGCTGAATTCAGTAGCAAAAGATAAGGGTCAGTTTTCTTCTCAGTGGCAGCAAACTCCACCATTGCTCTACAAAAGCGATTGCCAGAATGTCTTACACACTGATTGTCTGTACTAGCAGTATCATAGTATCATAGTATCATAGTGTCTAGAGTCGGAAGGGACCTGGGCAGATCATCTAGTCCGACCCCCTGCCTTGGCAGGAAAGAGCACCG
>JAGPOW010003316.1:26333376-26351230 GCA_030014935.1 Caiman crocodilus | reverse complement strand
GTGCCAGGATAATTTTTTCAAAGAGCTTACCCAGGATTGAGGTAAGACTAACTGGCCTGTAGTTTCCCGGGTCCTCTTTTTGTCCCTTTTTGAAGATAGTGTGTGTCTTAAAGTCAGGCAGGCAGAAATGAGGGAAGCAGTCACCCCAGGATGAGGTGCCCTCCCTCCCACCTTTCATCCTTCCGGTGCCCCTCGCCTTAGGTGGCACCCAGGGGACATGCCAAGCTCGCCCACCCCACATTATGCTACTCATAAGGGGAATTTTGAGACACTGTGGGCACATCTACACATGCCCCTATAGTGCTGTTGTTACTGGACCATCATTTAGTAATTTCTTTTGGAAGTACTAAATGATGGTGCAGTAACAGCCTGTACAGTGCCATGCTGGTGTCACGTCATTATTTCTAGATGCTCTGCTACTGTAACAATACATTATAATGAGGGAGTGTGTTGCTATGGCAACATAGTATAACATGTAGATGCACCCTGATGGAACCACTAGTGAATTTTGCTGCCATGATTTAACACAGTAAATTATTTTGAAGCTCTCAGCTTCATAACCATGCCTTTTCATGATGGAGGTACTGAAGCCTGATAGAATTCATGGGACTATTTGGGAAACTGATCTTCTGAGAAAGCAAGTGCTTTTATTTAAAGTTCTACCAGCTTCAAGGTCTGAAAAGATGCTACATCCCAATGGTGTGTTTATTGATCATTTACACAACCCTGCTGTGCCTTGACTATTCCTTCCAATTTTTATCAACAGTACAGCATCAGTGGTACATCTATATAAGATGCTTTACTCAAGATTAGAGCAAATTACTGCATGGTTAGCATCACCGTCTACACGTGCAGACACTTACTGTGTGGTAATTCGCTCTAATTGGGAGTAAATTTGTTACCTGTAAATACAAGCAGCAAATTTACTCCCAATTACTTACTGCACAGTAGCAAACATGTAGATGGCTGACCAGGAGCAAATTTGCTCCCAATCAGCCAGGAAGCAGGGGCAGGAGATTGCTCTCTACCCACAGGGGTTGCTATTGCTGAGGTGAGCACCATCATCAGAGCCCAGGTGGAGATAATGTCCCACTGCCCTGGCAGCAAGGAGCTCCCAGGCTTCACTTTGTGATTGGGGAGTGAGGTATAGGAGATTTTTCTTATCCAGGGTTGGGGCTGAGAGATTTGGAGATCTCTGCTGCCAGCACTGGGAGAAATCTAAACCTGATGCTCTTTCCTGCCCAGGGCAGGGGGTTGGGCTCAATGATCTACTAAGGTCCCTTTTGACCCAAACATCTATGAATCTATGATATTGTCCCCTCCTGGGCTCCAGTGACAGAGCCCACTCCAGCAACAGGCAGCTCCCAGGGGCAGGGAGCAATGTCCCAGCCTCCACCAGGGGACAGCTGTCTCCTGGCCCATGCTCCTTACCAGCCCCTGGGCTAGCACCCAAGGGGAGCCTAGAGCTCTCCCTGGCTGCTGAAGGCGGGGCAGTTCAGGGCCAGAGGGGATGGGCTGCAATATGCAGAAAATCTGTTCCTGCTTCCCTGCATATGTAGACACCTGCCTGAGGTCGGTTTACTCTAGAATAAGTTACTCTAGAATAAATCCACCCCACAACATTTGCACGTGTAGATGATTCCAGTGCTATTTGAAGTATAAGCTTCAGTGTAACCCATGTACAGGTAATCTTATCACTGTGTCACCTAGCCCTGTTCTGAATGTTATCATGAACCATCAAGTATGTTCAGGACACTCTCAATACAACAGTGAACTAACAGAGTCCCAGGCCATCTAACCTTTGGACATTATATATTGAAGTATTTCAGTGGTAAGCTTCTAATTCTCGCAACCATTTTAAAAATGCCTCACCTTGCTCAGTTCTTTTGGTAACTGAGATTTTTAAGCAATGTCAGGGCATTTTAAGGTCTTCTTTGGGAATCTTGACCTTATTGTAATAACACCAGTTTGTATATTTCTCAGGGGGCTTTCTGATATGCCATTGTAAATTTAGCCTGAAGTATCTGTATGTGATTTATCTTGCACAACTTTTGCAGTAATCATTAAAACTCATTACTTTGTAGGTAGAACCACTGTTAATCTGACATCTGGATGCATGAACCTATTTCACTGTTGAGGCTTGGATTTTTAATTGTGTGCTTTTCTTTTCTTTTGCCTTGAAAAGTGCCTTGAAAACTGAATGTATAAGGAAGCAGGCAGGTATCAGATTTACCCTTTTTTCTGCACATCAAGAGTTAAAATGGAGCTGCAAAGTCCACCTGCAAATCATATGTACGTTTATTACTATGCCCATACAAACTGTAATTGCCCTCCTACACATTTTTGTACACCTTTATCTGAAATGCACCTATTCCTGTGGTAGCATAATTTTTATATAAAATAGACTTTTTTATGTGAGCTTCGGCCTTTACTTCTTGAAATATCTAGGTCAGATTCATGGTCTGTGGTCTAATGAGAGTGATCAATTCATTGAAAAATTTTTAGTGGAACTTTTTTAACTTGCAAACTGCTGATTAATGAAAAACAAAATAGTTTGCACAAGTATGTTGATCCTGACACCTTTTTGATGGGCATATTTCGTTACCTTCCTAGATTCTCCAGTTTTTTAGCACCTGATTTCACACCCTACTGTGGAGTTCACTGCATGGTAGCCTGGAATATCAGGTCCTTGGGTGGCATGCTGGGGATGTGAATGAATTTTTTGGTGCAGTTGTATTTAACTGTGGAATTTGGATTCATAAAAATGTATATTTTTGTCCCAATTTGTGATAAAGAGTTTTCAGAAAACTTGATTTCTTATAGCACTACTATTTTTGCATCCCGCTGTAAGGAGCAATTATGGCAAAAGTGTTCTTTCTTCTTCTGTTAAAATGCTTTTTTTTTTTTAGATATACAAATGTGCATACTGGTTATTTCTTTTATTTATGCCTTTTCTTTAATACTTGTATTGATTTCAGACCACTATTAAGAGTTTCTTTGTTGTGATATCTTGTATGTGATGCTTTAGAAACCAGATGTCCATAGTTGTATAACAGTATGCCACTATAGATCCTTCTGGATCATGGTGCATGTACAAGAGACCTCCAGGACCCTCAACAGGTATGCCTAGGGCAACACATGGAGAAGTACAGGCTGCCCAGATCTTCCAGCTCCCCACCCTTTTAAACTGGGGGTACACCAATAGAGATTTTTCTGGCTGATACCAACAGCTGATTTTTAAGAAGGCATATGGGCCAATACCAATCCAATTTCTGATACCAGCCTGGCAGCTTGGAGAGCAGCTGCCAGCTGGTAAGTCTGGTGTGGAGAACGGGGAGGAGCAAGGGAAGGGGTGTATGGGGACAGATCAAGGCCCCCGTGGGGAGGAAGGTGTATGGCTGGGGCTGGGGGTGGAGCAGGGGCAGGTGCTGCCAAGGTGGGGTAGGTGCAGGATGGAGCAGTGGCTTGTACAGGGGGCACAGGGAGGTGGTGGGGTCAGCTCTTGCTGCTGTGCACCACTCAAGTGGGAGCTACTGGTCCAGCAGCTCATCTGGCTCTCACGTGCTCATCCGGTGGCTCCCTCCACTCATCCAAAAGGTCATGGGGGGTGTGCCCCTGGATTTATGCAGCTGGGGCTGCACCAAGCTGTTCCCAGCAGGATGGGGCTGTGTTGTGCTGGGGCTATGGGGGGGGGGGGGGGCTGCAGCCACAAATTTGTTATAGCCTTTTTCCAGCGCAGCCCCACCCCACCAAGAAGAGCTTGACTCAGACTGCCCCATGCAAATCCCAGTGCACACACTCCCCCATGCCCTCCTGGACAAGTGGTGGGAGCAGTGATGGGAGCTGCTGCACAAGCAGGCAAGCACCGGACCGGTGGCTCCTGACCAAGTGGCACACAGTGTCTGGAGCTGCCCCCCTTTCCTTATGCCCCTTGGATGAGCTGCCACTCCATCCTGTATCTTCCCTGCCCATCTGGGCAGCCCTGCCTCAACCCCATTCCTACTTCCCAATGGGGGCTTTGATCTGCCCCCTCATGCCCCTTCCTTCCCCTGTCCCCTTTCACCAAAACATACTTAGCAAAACATACTTTTCACACTGCTGGGCTGTGCTGCAGCCACACATATGTACAGGCCATTTATCAGCCTGATATGGCCAACTTCTGATATATTAAATTTTCTTTATATCTGTGCCAATCTGATATCAGACTGATGTATCAGTGCACCTCTACTTTAGGCCATTTCAATTGAATGCAAAGTCCAGATGGTTAGTGCCTCATGGCTATAGTTACATGCACATCTAGGAATCAAACCCAGGCCTCCCACATGGCAGACAAAGAATCTACAATTGAACTACAACAGGAGGTATTGTGATATAGGATCCATCTAATATACTATTGCTTTGTTTAAAGAAACTCATATTTAAATTTCCTAATGTGGCATATACCAAACAATTTTGCATAAGTGCTTCCTGGTCCAGATTCGTTAGGCTCAGGTTTGGTCAAAAAAAGCGCTAGTAAAATAGTGGGTTTTTTTCCTTGAAGAAAGGGAAAGAAACCACTCATGCCCCGATGCTGAATGAATCCTTTAGGTCTAAAACAGAAGGGACCAAATTTTTGTGGGGAGCTATCCTGAACCAAGGACACCGGACAAAGCAGTTTTGCTGTCTTTCTTATTATTTAAATGCATGTAATAATAAAGGTGAGTCTCAGGCTGGGGATGAGTTTTGATCCTCTGCAGATTATGTGGCCTGTGTTACAGCAGGAGGAAAAGTGATCTGTTCACACAAGCATTCAAAATAGAATTTATTTCTTGAGGACTAAATGTTTCACTTGCAAATTCTACAAAAATCTTCACTCTTCTTGATGGGAAAATATATTTTTATCAATTTTGAGTCTTCTTGGAAAGATTTAATTGTTTTTACTTAGGCTTATAAATATGTCCCTGGAAATGTATGAACACGCTTGTATAGGTTCAGGGATAATTTGGCACTCTATAATTTCTTAAGTTTAATTATTCTGTTGTATGGAAATTGTATTATTATCTGTGTCCTAGACACAGTTATATCTTAATTTTCATACTATCACACAATATGGAGCAAATTTCTTATGAAAATAAGGGTATTAGATATTATTAGGAGAAGGCATGAGGGAAGTTAGTTATTTTAAAATATTCAGGATTCAAATCTTAATGAACTATATTTTAAACAGTAGTTTGCTTATTAAACCAGGAATGAAACCAAGTGAAACATGCTGGAAATGTTACAGCATGAATTTTTTATGGACACAAGCCTGATGCTACTGAAGCTAATATAAGATTTTCAGTTGGCAGAAACCTGTTTGATATAAAATATCTAGAATACTATCCACTACTTTTGAAAGGGGAGAAAACATTCTAGCAGACACAGTCTGTTCACAGAGAATATTTTTCTAGGATACTGTAATCTACTTCTGAACTGTTTGATTCCTCTGTGACAAAGAAATTATATAAGTTTCCTTTAGCCAGTCATCATTATGTCAAGGTAGCCCAGAAATACAATGCTTCATTGTTGATTAGGGAATACAAAGCTTGCAGTCCAAATTTAGTCTGTAAAGGAATGAAATTCAGTCACTGCCCTAGCCTCTCTATGATTAAGAAAAAGCCAGTCAACAGTATATTTTCATAGTCGGACTCAAACAACAAGCAATTTCAGATAATTACCTGATGTTTTTGGGTTCCATGTAAAATGCCAGTCCAGCGTATAGTTTTGTTGGCTACCTGAGATTTAGATCACCACAGCTGATAATGGAGTAAGATTTGGATATATTTGAGATTTCCTCTTAGCCTTGTGCCATTCACTGTAATACATTATGTCCCTTTTAATTCTACACAATAAGGATTAGGCTCTCGTAATATTCAAGTGAAGTTTTTTCAAAACTTGTTAGCAGTTACTGTTCTTTTTTTTAAAATAATTATAACAAAAAATAATTCATTTAGCTGATCTGGAGCAGATGTACTGGTCATACAAAAGTCATCTTATTTTGCATGTACTTGTGGCATTCATTTTGAATGATATTCATTTTTCCATACGGCTATCAAAAAGTTGAAAAGTGCAAAAAATTAGTTTGACCTAGTTTCTTGTTTACATAGGTGGTATATTCTGTTCCAGAATATTAGTAAGTATTCTGTCATCTTTGTGCTCATGCCCCTCTGATTTAGTTAGTCTCTAAGGTACACATCTACCTTACCTTCTGCCTCAAAGATCTATTTCCATGTCATAAGAAGTTCAGGCAACAGGTTGCTCTTATGGTCAATTGACTATGGAAGCAGTTCAGATAGATAAGTCACACACTGCTGGCTTTATTTAAAATATCCACATTATCTAGTATTAATGATGTTATTGATGTATAGCTTCATCCCCTTGGTTCTTGAGATATGTTGGTAAAGAATGCACATCTCACTCATATCCAAGAGAAATTTTCCCTGAATACTAACAAAGAACTGCTACATTTGGCCGTGTACAATTAAGCATGAAATTTCTCATATTATTTTAACATCTGAAATAATAATTTTCCTGTCAGTCCAATGTGATATTCAGTAAGATGATAGGAGAAATCCATTTGCTAGAGTGTGTTTTTAAAATGTGCATTATTCACAACCACTACCAAGCTGTATGCTCATATAAATGGATGTATTAATACCTAATGCTTTTTCTGAACAATATCCACTGTCAGGCAAGCACTCAATTAGGCCAAAGTTCTTCTACTCTTCCTTCCACCTCATAAATCTCCCATAACTCCAGCATATAAAAGAAGAGTAAAAGTATTATGCGCATGAAAGAAACAAAGATAATATTCAGCTGGTTTTTTGGATATATCAAAGTCCTCTTATTTATGTTAAGAGTTAGTTTCTAATCAGGATGCTGACTGTTATACCCAGATGTTTTACATGTGCTGTTAATAAATTATATTTTCTTAAATAATTATAGTTTAAAAGAAATGTTTGTACTCATACTATAAAAAAAATCTTTTCCTAAATAGATTATTTTGTTCCTTTCCCAGGTCTTGTATATCTTACTTACGAATATGTTTCATCTCTTTGAGATTACTCACATTAATAAGACTTAAAGTTTTACCAGTCTAGAATAGTACTAAGTGGTGAAGTACAATGTGATGCAATGCCATATGATACAATGTAATGTGATGCAATGCAATCTGTCAGAGTCCTAAGTGATAAGTTTAGATTGTTCTTCAGGAAATGGGTCACTTATACCATGCCTCTGAAAATCTAAAAAAGCCTCTTTAGAAAACCACTGTTTTAAACTGGTGTCCTTGTAAGGGCCTAAACACTAGAGCACTTTGAGCCTGTCTATATGAATATATGTCTATATGAACATGAATGTGTTTTTCCTATTGTGCATTAAGTTTAGTACCTCTAATATAAGGCACTACAAAGGGGCAGTAGGCTGCCCTAATGCACAGTAGTAAGAGCAAACTTAATGTGCAGTAGACTATTTTAGTGTGCATGTGTGTAGCATAGTTTTTTTATGTTCCACTTTAATGCATAGCATAATAGGCTACTACATATTAAAGTGCATGTGTAGACATGCCCTTCTTGTGCAACAAAAGACATTTAAAGAACTAGAATTGTACTGTGTGTGGCTCTGCATAGGTATTCTCAATAAAAATGCTTCCCACTAAAATTGGTATTGCTATTTTAGATTCTCTCAATGTTTCCTTTAAATTATGACTTATCAAGTATGTGACAGGAGAAAAGTGATTTCCTCTAATGCGGAAATTACTGGGCAACACTCTACAGCCTTTACTACACAAGTGATTGAACTAAGCAATTATAGTAGTCTTCTTTGGCCTTAAAATCAGTGAATCATTAGATGCTGGCAAGGAACTTTCCATTATAATATGCGTGCACCAACATCTTGAAGAAATTTCATATTCTGCTATAGGACCCCCAGTTCTGAGGTTTGGACTGTACATGTTCCAAACTCTAGACTCTTAATTCTTGGTGAAGTTTCATTAAATACTTACAAAACCTAAATTAATATTTCCTTGGATCGGGTCTGTAAAAGTCAGGCACATAATGATATAAGCCACTTATATCCTTATTGTATTGATTTCACTTAAGCAATGGTTATATTCTCTTCCCCCATCTCCTCCCTTCTCCCATTCCATCTGACTTAGGATATGATCTGTGTCTGCTCTTTTTTTTTTTTTTTGGTCAGCTATGCTAGGCTAAAAGTTTGAAACATTTATTGGAGTTTTTCTATAAAACAGTACATTTAAAAATTATTGAGATTCCATGATAAGTTATTTCTAAGAATCTTAAAGCTAGTCAACTTCAGTCAAATATTTCTGCCCCGTGAGTTACCTATTTCTGCCCCTGATAGTTAAATTCAAGCCTCACTCTTTTCCAGGTTCTGTCAGCTGAGTTACTGTTAATAGTTCCTTATGTTACCTAATCTTGGTTTCTAGGCAAACTATGTTGTATGCTAAATGTCATGTATTGCACATTACCATTATATAAAGTACTGTTTCTTTAAATGTGGCTATGCTATATACTTCCTTAGGCACCATATTTGCTTTTAGTTTTGATTCTTGTTAGACCAGTAAAGTTACCAGCCATTTAAAATGTGTGCCTCTCTTCTGCGCTAATCGAATCGGCCCACCAGTTTGAAGCTACAAGATACAACACTAAAAGCAGTTGGATGTCTTCCCTGATCCCTGCCAACCAGAGAGATATCTTTATTCATTCATGATACTTTTCAAAGCCTATATAACATGCTAGAAATGCCAAGTGAGACTACATTAGGCTGAATTCTGGCTAGAATAAAATTAATATTTCATTATACATTATGAAGCTATTTTTTCTCAAGGAAGTATATTCAATTATTGTTGTGTGTATGCTTCTAGTACCTTAAGCCAGCAACTTTTCATGAGTCATAATGCTGTCTGGAGTTCTACGCTCTTAGCAATAGTTATTTGTCTAGTTTCCTCAGACTTGCAGACCTTTCACATTTCTTCATCTATATGGACTTTTCCCATATTATCCACCCTGAAAATGGATTAATAGATTGTTAAGGACTGGAAGGGACCTTGTAGATTATTGGGTCCAGCCCCCTGCACAAGGCAGGAAAAGACATGACTGCTAAGCGACTGTCCAGTCTCCTTTTGAAGATCTCCAGGGTAGGTGACTGCACCACCACTGAGGGGAGTTTATTCTACAGTCTGGACACCCTGACTGTGAAGGAGTTTTTTCCTGGAATTGAGCCTAAAGTGGCCTTCCAGGAGTTTGTATCCATTGCTCCTGGTCTTCCCCAGGGGTGCCCTGGTGAAAAGCTGTTCACCAGGTTCTTGATGTAATCCCCTGATATAGCAGTAAGCCACTACCAAGCCCCCTCTCAGTCATCTCTTCTGTAGCCTGAAGAGGCCTCAGCCTCTCCTTGTATGGCTTGTTTTGCAAGTCCCTGATTGTATGGGTGGCCCTTCTCTGGACCCTCTCAAATTTTTCCATGTCCTTGCTGAAGTGTGGCACCCAGAACTGGACACAGTACTCCAGCTGTAGTCTCACCTGCGCGGAGTACAGTGGGAGTATCATTTCCTTAGTTTTGCATGAAATGCATGAGATGCCAGCGTGCTGTTTGCCCTGGACATAGACATGGTACTGGCAACTTCCAGGGCAATGCAAAACCTGTGTTCTGCATAAAGTTTCTATCTTATTATGTATCTAGCCTTTTGACACAACAAAGGTACAGAGAATGAATTTGGAGTCAGTAAATTAGTGGCCAGATAATTTTTGGAATTCTCATATAACCAGTCTGAAACAAGGGAACCCTTTTCATTCTCATTCTTACATATATTTGTTCCAGAAAACCATGCATCTAGATTCAACAGGCTGACTATGCCTTATTTTACTCTTCCATATCTCAAATATTATTCTAGTTATTGGCTCTCACATTGCCTAGTTTAGGGGATTGGCTTGGCATCCCCTACCAGTCATATTGTTCCTCTGAATATTTGTTCTTGAGCTGTATTTCAGATTAGATGCTGACACTTTTCAATATGTATGACATTTCTGAAAGGCTTCTCATATCTGCTTTGAAAGCACTGAAATAATTGATTTTTTTTTTGAACGTTGAAAGGATTTGCCTGGCTGTATATGAGTGCCTACTGCTCATGTCACCCACTGTCAACAAAACACACTTATTTTCTTCTTCCACCAAGCTGTTTTGTTCAGTTGGGTACTGTGTAAAGTGTGCTATATTTCCTATATGCTATGAGCATGACTGTGTACAAACTTTTTAAAAATGAAAATAACTTCATTGAGTCCAGTACAGTTAGTCCTAATTTACTCTGTAGGTGGGGGAGGTATTATAATTGTCTTCTGTAATGCTATATATAATCACTTCCCATGTTTTACAAATTACTGGAATTTAATGGGATACACACAATTTGTCATTGCGTGTTTGTTACAAATATTTGTTCTCTCTTCATTATTTAATTTTGTCTAAAAAACATTGTATTTGTTTCATTTTCAGTATCAAAATAGACTTCTTGAAAGTAAACTATCCTCATATGGCAGAATCTGATCTCATTTATATTCATGTAAATACAGAGTAATTTTGTTTAGTTTGGCACAGTAAATTTTATCAATGTAATATAGAACAGAATCTGATTTTCATGAGCATCTAATTTTTAAAAACATTATTTCTGTCATATCCTTTAACTTGTGACTTGTATTGATGTGGACCTTTGGTTAAAATAATGTGTATTTAGGACACATATTGATATTGTTTCCTTTCTATGCAATCTATAATTAATGTAAACTGTGGATCATTTCTTTTAAATTACAGTGTAGCAATTCTTAAATCACACTTGCTTTAACCTTGATTAGTTTAAATTGGACTACCATAATTATGATATTTGAACTTTGTATTCTTTGAAGAGTGGTCTATTTTTCCGCTTCTCAGAAAATGTAAGTGAAAATTCTCTCTATATAAAGGACTTACTCTATCTGTGCGCCTGTATATGTGTCTGCCCGTAATGCTTTTGGGGGCGTGGTTCATGGAGGGGCATGGCTCCAGCCAGTGTGACATCAAGAATGCCCATAAAGAATGATGGGAGGGGTATGGGTCCAGCAGAGTGGGCCAGGCAGAGTGGGCCAGGTCAACGCGGAGCAGGGTGGGGAGTGAGGTAGATGGCATAGGACCGGAGGTGAAGCAGAATAAGGGCACAGGACCGGACTCAGAGTTGGGGAGTGGTGAGGGATGGACACAGCAGCAAGGGGGAGATGGTGTGATGCTGGATGCAAAGTTGGGGGGTGGTCAGGGCCAGATGCAGAGCAGCAGGGGACTATTGTGTGGGACCAGATGCAGAGTGGTGGTAGTGCAGAGCAGTGTGGCAGTCATACTGCTGTCTGGAGTTACCCACTGCCCTGTGCCCCCTGTGGAGGGGGTTCAGGGCCAGATGCGGAGCGGTGGCAGTGCAGTGCAAGGTGGTGGGTGGAGGCAATGGCCACTGTGTGCAGGCTTTCCCCCTTGCTCCTGGGAGTTGGTGATGGTGTGGTGGTATACTCTAAATATTCTCTAAGAACATATGTGTGTATCTAGTGTTAATGGCTGGATTCAGATCCCAATCCATTGTAAATCAGGGTCAACTTGACATCAACACAAACCTCATGTGAAATCAAAATCAGACCAATTAAGCATGCTGTATTTACTCAATTCTAAGATGAGGATTTCTTCCCTCTATTAAACATGGGGGGATGAGTCCCTTATCTTAGATTCACATATGAAGGTGGCAGGGATGCAGGTGGCTCCAGTGACTCAGGCTCCACCTTCTACCCTCCTACCTGGTGTTGGATCCATAGCTGCAGATGCTCCCTGCTCTTCTTCTCTTCCTGCTGCCTCTAAACCTTGTCATCTCCTCCCAGCAGCCTCTTCTCCCTAACTTCCACCCCCCATGCAGCCTCTGTTCCCTAAGTTGCTCCTCTCTTTCCCCCTTATCTTTGCTCCATGCCAGCAGGCACCATGCATGCTGCAGCCTCAGGCACTGAGCATGGCTCCAGTCCAGCTCATAGCATCTAAGTATAGCCCACTTGGATGCTATGGAAGTTGGGCTGCGGTTGTGCTCTCTGCCTCAGGCTAGAACAAGGACAGAGCCTGCCAGCACTGAGCAGCACAGAGGCTGACAGAGGAAGGGGGAACACAGAAGTGGGAGCAGGGAGCGAAGCAGGCAGAAGGCAGAGGTTGCAGGTGGCAAGCTGCTTGAACTCACATCCTCTGCCTTTTACTATCTCCCTGCCCCACCCCAGGAGTAGGACAGATTAGTTAAAAACAACTCTCCAATAATTCCATTCTAAACATGTAAAATTATTTTTTTAATTATAAATTTCCATGTAAAGAATCTAACTATTAGGGGGTTCTTTTAAATTCAGGAACATCTTGGATTTGAGTTAGTAGGAGTATAGTAGTACAGCAGTATACTATAGTCATGATAGCTGCAGGTATTACATCTGTTACTAAATATGTATCTTTGTTTCCTGTGAACCCAGAAACAATATAGACATTGATCTAGGTCTTAAGCATGAATTGTTGCAATGCTGCTACAGTAAATGATTCTTCATCTATAATTAAATGACTAATCAAGTTCTTCTGACCAAGTCTCTCTCTCCCAAGTGACTATTTAGCAATAGAATAAGGAGTACCAGATGCCTTAACAGCAGGCCTTGAATGAGATATATCACTTGAGCCTAGCCAATGCCATTGCTTTACCGTCAATACATATTCATATTACAGCTGGGTATCTGATTGTGTGCATTACATGTGGTTGCATTTGTACTTTTTTGATAGCAGAATGCAACAGTGTCACAATTCCAAGATATTTATCATTTTTTACTTATAAAAGCAACAACCCCCACCACCACCACCTGAGCTCTTTGGCTGACTTAAATGAACAGCCTGATAGTGCATGTTCTGTGCCCTTCCACTCGGTTCTGCCACTATTACTTATCTATTTCTGACCATTTGTGGAATACTTATGAAGTAAGCAGTACGAAGTAAGCAGTCCCCTCTGCCAATCAGCAGCATGGGAGTGCAGGAGGAACTCCAACATTAAAGGAGCTGCCACATTATTAGCTGGGCCCATGATTTCAGCCAGGCCCTACTTATAGAATAACTCACTCAAAGGCATACAAGGCTGGAGCCAACTCTGTAAGATGCTATGAATATATATTATGTGTATTAGGTCATTTTCCCATTCATGACTGCATAATATGCCCATTGTAATTGCAGCACCTGAAAGAGAAGTATGAAGACAGCAATCATTTCTTTTCACTGTCCTTTAATGCAATTCAGCGTGTTGAAATTAGGATGACCCAGGACCATAAGTAGCTTTAAAAAAACAAGGCAAGTGCTCAGCTTACCAGTAAAGAGCCTTTTCTTCACAGTGCAGTTTCCTGTTTGCTGCCATTTTTTTCTTCAGCTTTGTATCCTGTTAAATAAGCTTAGGATGGGTTTTTTTCCCATTTGCACTAATTCCTGCTTTCAGAGCCAACATATTTCTGAAAACTTAAGATAGCTAAATTATGCAAATGATTTTGTGGCTTAAAAAGAGTTGTTTTAAACAATAGCAGTCAAAATCCTGCAAACTCCTTTAAAGAAATAGTGCCATTATCTGACAGGCATTTAACAAGCTTTCTGCTTTCCTTTATCATTCAATAATAATGACATAGTAACATGGATTTGTTCAGTCCTATATAGAATCATTTTCTCCTAATACAGAATATTTATTTAACCGAATTAAGAGCATACAGTCAGCTATCCCCTATTTTGTTTTGTCATTCACATTCCCCATTATCTCTTCACCAAATATTAGAGATATAGATCTCAAACCTGTTATTTTTTTAAGATTAAAGTCAGTTGTGGTCAGTGGTTCAATAGCAGCACAACAGGCTCTTGTTATATGAACACAAAATAGGTTCTAGTGCTATGGGAACAGAATATTCATGCTTAGGAGAAAGGAAATTATAGTGTGATATCCTGTAGCAACTCTCTCTGAAACAGAACCAGCCAGATGGACTCTGGGGGCATTTTTAACATTGAGGCACTTGGTGAAATAAGGCCTTTTTAGGGAGGGTTGTAAACAGGGAAAAAAATTAAAAATTTTTCTGAGGTTCTGAAGCTAGTCAAAGGACTTCTGGAAACTTAGACTGCTTTTCTAAAATCCCTTTTCTTTTGTCCTTTGTACTTTGGATGCTGCTGAATGCTTGAATAGAATGCAGAACAATTTTCCTTTGATACAGCACCTTTTACATTCAAACAATTCAAAGCACTTCATAAAGCAGTAAATTAGGTACTGATAGTGCATAAATGTGTACGTAAATGTGTCAGCAGTTATGCTTTTGGCCATATTTTATGCTCAGCTTTGCGCATTAGAACTTCCTTTATTAAGAGAAATGCTGGCAGGAACTCTGAAGTCATGCCATAACCTTTAAGAAAAGTGTTTCGTATTTCCACCTGCACAGCTGTCAGAGGCAGGCAGAAGGGTCCTCCTTTCAATGCCTTCCCTGAAGTAAAGATCTAACCATGCAAGCGCTACACAAGAGTTAGCAATGGGTGTGTGCCCACCTTCGTTCCAGGAGGTGCTCCTGCGCAGCCTTCGCCCGGACTAGAGATTTTGTCTGCCCTGGGTTTGCGGGTGGACCCCACAGGCTACCCCTGCTGACGTCAGGGGGTCCCTTTAACTCTCCTGCCACCACTTGGGATGGTACCTCAGTGGGGAGTTCCCCCTCGGGGCAGCTTCCAGGGTCGTCATGTCTACTGGTGGGCACTCCTGGGGCTCCGACCTCCCCTATACCCTGGCCACTCGTCACCTTAGGCTATCAGTCTTCAGACCCCTTTGGTGTCTTTGGCTTCTCCCTGTTCCTGGCTACAGCTTGTCCACCGTGCATCTGGGTCTTCAGGCCTGGTGTATGGCTCACAAGGACCATTGGCCTGGTCCTTCCACTACTGCTCCCTAATGCTCTAATCTAACCACCCTGTGATGGTATGTTCTTACCCCACCACCAAGCTAACCAGGGTTTCTAAACTAATGGACCCAGAGGCCCACAAGAATGCCTCTGGCCTCTAGGCTGAGTGGTTCACCCTAGGCTCAGGCCCCACTGCCCAGACGGCTCCCCTGCTGGGGTGTCTAATTCCCACCTCTTCCCAAGGCTGCTGGGGCCACAAGGGTCCACTATCTGGCCCTGCTTTGGATCTCTGTCCGTTCCTTATTGCAGCCTGACAAGGCCCTATTGGGTCTGCCCCGCTGTTGCCTCTTCTACAGATCCTCCGTGGATGCTGCTGCTGGCTCTGCTGCGGGTGCAACTGCTCTTTTCTCCATCAGCGTTGCGTCTGCCTTCATCGCTACTTTTGTGGCCAACTGTGCTGCAGGCTGTCCGCTGGTCCTGCTGTCAATGCTGTACACGGCTTCCCAGCAGGCTTTGGTGTCACCATTGCCACCGGTTTCTCTGCCCATTTTGCTGCCGGCTATGCAGCTGGCTTCCTCTCCGGCTCTGTTGTCAGCCTCACTGCCAACTCTCTCGGAGCCTCTAGTAGCTCCACCCCTGGCTTTCCACACTGCTGAGTGTGGTGGCTGATTCCCTCTGAATGAGGGCTCTCCCCTCCAGCCTCCTCCCATCAGCTGCCCCACCTTCTCATCAGGGCTGCTTTTTATATCTTCTGGGCAGCATCCTCCACCCCCATTGCTCAGCTGCAGCCGTATATATGTGCAGTTGATCACCCGTGCCAGTGGTTTTGCACCCCTCCTCTGGCTCTTCCAGCTCTACAGGAGGTAAGCATGGCTCTCTGTTGACCCAGGGTTCCTATGTCACCCTGGCTCCCCTGGGATGGGGTGCAAGTTCAAGTGCTTATGTGGAGCAATATATGTGATTGACTTCTAATACAAAAACAGAAATCTCACCATTACTAGAACCAGGAAAGCAAATAAAAGTCCATGCATTCTCAGTTTGGGAAAAATGCAAAACAGCCTGTAAATTGATCTCCTGTATTGTCCTTGTTTCCATGGAAACAGAAGTCAGGAACTTTTTGTTCTTTTTAAAGCAGCATTGTTGCAAAGAAACATAGAGAAGTAGAACTGGAAGGGATGTCCAGAGGCTGTCTAGCACAGGGGTGGTCAAAATATGGCCCATGGGCCAGATCTAGTCTGCCAGGTAATTCCATCCAATCCAGAGGGGCCCCTCTGTAAGCCAGAAAGGACAGGGTGGGGAAGAAAGGGGGAGGGTATGTGCGCTATGTCAATGAGCAATATATATTGACCCTCATCAAGACAGAATCGAAGGATGAGGAATTAGAAGGATTGTGGGTTAGGTTACATGGGGGGCAAAGACGAAGGGATTTGGTGGTAGGGGTCTGCTACAGACCCCTACACCAAGAGGAAGAACTAGATTCGGGGCTCCTGAGGCAGCTCTCGGAGACCATAAAAGCTAAAGAGGCAGTAGTCATGGGGAACCTAAACTATCCAGACAGCTGCTGGGAGATGCAGACAGCAAAGTCCCACCGTTCACGCAGGTTTTTAACCTGTGTACAGGACCTCTACCTGACACAGGAAGTACCCGGTCCCACTAGAGTTAGCCTTACTGGATCTTGTATTGGCAACGAAGATGTTGAGTGGGTAAGGTAACTAGTAGGGTGAAAGTGCTAGACTTTAGGAAAGCTGATTTCAATGAACTCAGGCAATTAGTCAAGGATGCACTGCAAAGTAGGAGTTTTGAAGTGATTGAAGCCCAAGAAGGATGGCTGTGCCTTAAGGAAATGATCTTTCGGACACAAAAGGGAGATGATCCTGATGTGAGGAAAAAGAGGGAAAGGAACCAGGAGTCTTCCTTGGCTGACCAGAGAAATCCAGGGCAGCTTAAGGGCCAAAAGGGGGGCACATAAAGTGGAAACAGGGAGAGATCACCAAAGATGAATATACCTCCTCTGCTCGTGCTTGTAGGGAGGAAGTTAGACAGGCCAAAGCTACCATGGAGCTGAGGATGGCATCCCAAGTAAAGAACAACAAGAAATTGTTTTTTAGATACATAGGGAGTAAAAGGAAGGCCCAGGGAGGAATAGAACCCCTGCTAAATGGGCAGAAGCGATTGGTGACGGACGGGGGGACAAGGCTGAACTCCTCCATGAGTTCTTTGCCTCAGTGTTCCTAAGAAAGGGGCATGACAAGTCTCTCACTGGGGTTGTAAAGAGCTAACAGAGAAGAAGGGGAGGAAGGAGAACCCGGGCAACTATAGGCCAGACAATCTCACCTCCATCCTTGGCAAAGTCTTTGAAAAAATTATCAAGGCTCACATATGCGAGAGCCCGGCAGGACAACCTATGACATGCTGGCACAGAAAGGGCAGTTGAAGAGAAACCAGCATGGGTTTGTAGCAAGCACATCATGCCTGACTAATCTCTTTTTATGACCAGGTTACGAAATGCCTGGACACAGGAGGAGGGGTGGATGTCGTATACTTAGACTTTAGGAAGGCCTTTGATACAGTATCCCACCCATACTGGTGAACAAGTTAAGAGGCTGTGACTTGGATGACTAGACAGTCCGATGGGTGGCAAATTGGCTAGAGGGTCACACCCAGAGAGTGGTGGTGGATGGGTCGGTATTGACCTGGAAGGGTGTGGGCAGTGGGGTGTCCCAGGGCTCGGTCCGATACTCTTTAATGTCTTCATCAGCGACTTGGAAAAGGGAGTGAAGTGTACTCTGTCCAAGTTAGTGGATGACACAAAGCTATGGGGAGAAGTGGACATGCCGGAGGGCAGGGAACAGCTGCAAGCAGACCTGGACAGGTTGGACAAGTGGGCAGAAAACAAC
>JAGPOW010003316.1:26304971-26333276 GCA_030014935.1 Caiman crocodilus | reverse complement strand
CCAGCGAATTGGAGGTCCAGCTCCTCCTTCTGGTTGGGTGGTCTGTAGCAGACACCCACCATTAAGTCCCTTTCCCCTCATCCTCCTTGCAGCCTGACCGAAATCACTTCCACCTGGTCCTCAGTCACCCCCAAGTTAACACCCATTGCAGAGAAGCGTTCTTTGACATAGAGCGCAACCCCACCGCCTCTTTTCCCCACCCTGTCCTTCCTGACGAAAAGCATCTTGTTGATGAAAAGCACCTTGTTCAAATTTGCAGATGACACTAAGATGTAGGGAGAAGTGGGCGTGCTATAAGGGAAGGACAGGCTGCAATTGGATCTGGACAGGTTACAGGGGTGGGCAGATAAGAATAATATGGGATTCAATACTGACAAGTGCAGGGTACTGCACCTAGGGAGAAAGAACCAGCAGCGTACCTACAGGCTGGGGAACTCCCTTCTTGTTAGCACAGAGGCAAAAAGGTATCTTGGAGTCATTATAGACTCCAAGATGAACATGGGCCACCAATGTGGGGACACAGTCAGGAAGGCTAACTGCACCTTGTCATGCATCCATAGATGCATCCAAGCAAGCCCAAGGAGGTGATCCTCCCCTTCTATATGACATTTGTCAGGCCATAGTTGGAGTACTGCATTCAGTTCTGGGCACCACACTTCAGGAGGGATGTGGACAACATGGAGAGGGTCCAGAGGAGGGCCACTTGCATGATCAGTGGGCAGCAGGGCAGGCCCTACGAGGAGAGGCTATGAGACCTGAACCTGTTCAGCCTCCACAACAGAAGGCTGAGAGGGTATCTGGTGGCTGTCTATAAACTGGCCAAGGGAGACCAGCAGGCAATGGAAGAGTCCTTGTTCCCCCGAGCACTCCTGGGAGTAACAAGGAATAACAGCCATAAATTGATGGGGAGTAGATATAGACTAGGTATCAGAAGGCACTACTTCACTGTCAGGGTGGCTAGGATCTGGAACCAACTTCCAAGGGAGGTGGTACTGGCTCCTACTCTGGAGATCTTCAAAAGGGGGCTAGATAGACACCTTCCCAGAGTCATTTGACCCCATCATCCTTTCCTGCCCATGGCAGGGGGTCAGACTTGATGATCTGCTCAGGTCCCTTCCAACCCTACCAACTATGAAACTATTAAAAAGAAGCAGAGATTGTACGAAAACTACAGTCACTATGCTGGGACAGCTGATTATACCGGTGTTATGTTCCAAATGCACTGATTAGACTTTCATTTGCAAAACATTTTCATGGTTCCACAGATTTGCAAGGAGACTTGGAAATTTGAAAAAATTCCTGCCTTCATAGAAGGTTATGAAGAAGGTGGGGAATGATGATTTTAATCCACCTTTAGGCTCCACCCCACTAGGACCCCAGGAGCCATTTGTAAATTGTATGTTTAAGTTAGAGCAGTCTCATGTCTGCTTTAAATAGTGCTGATTATAATGGATCCCTGAAGTCATATTTTTTCCAGGTATATCCTGTTACAACTGATGTGATCATGATTATGAAATAAATTAAATAAGGTGACTATACTATCACTGTTCACTGGTAATGTTTGCCATAGAATGTAGTGTCTAGTATGCATATCCTTTAATCTTTCTCCCCCCTTTTACAATTACCCCTAGTCAATGGATTGTTTATAGAGGACAGATTTTGTTCTACAGTTAAGTGCAAGTCCCCTTGCTACCCAAGGTAGTTCAGCAAGCAACTCTTCTTAGAGTTAAGTTTCATTCTATCTTAGCAAAGTTTCATTATGTCAATCCCCTTTGGAGTGCAGTATTTATTATATACCAGCTAGGCACTAAATACTATATTCCAATGAGTCTTTAACCATCCATCTTCTTCCTGCTGACTGTGAAAAGTAGAACTGGTTAGAAAATGATAAACTACTACTGCCAAAAATTGAGAATGCTGAAGCTTCTCTTTTAAAAGCATTCAACCCTGCTTTTGAAAAATATTTCTTCTCTGATTATCAATAACAGAAAAGTCTTTTTTTTAAAAAGGAATATCAAAAAAAGAATATCTTTTTTTCTGAAAAGAAAAAATAAATTACTTTTTCCTAAAGATTTAATTAGAAAGCTGCTTTTTAATTATTATTTTAATGGGCAGAAATGTTCCCACTATTATCAGCAGATTATTATTGGCATATGCTGCAAGGCATGACAAACTGGTAACACTGTGTGTCGTAGTTTTCCTAGGTGTCCCTTCTGCAAAAAATATCTTCTGCTTGTGTGACTGGTCCTATACATGCATGTTAAATGACTTAAGGCTCCTTTGCAGGATTAGGGCTTTAAGAACAAACTCATTCCTGGTGTTAACCACCTTCCAGTTAGACCGCATATCTTATTAATAACCTCCTTCTCTGTTTAAATTTACTTCTTCACAAGTGTATGGTTTTCTGGATAAAACCTGGATTTTCTCCTCTTACTCACACCGATAACTTATGCATTATATGAAAGGAAAAAATGGGACTGTTATAAGGAGCAGAACAGTCTTTAGATCCAATAGTTTAGTTTATCAGCCTTCATCTTGACTTGATTGGCTTTATTTCAGTTTATTTCCTTAGGGTTCTATAAAGGTTTGTCCATGTGGGATGTATCTTCAAACATTTCCCTTTAATAGTCAGTCAGACAATTAAAATTGTGCCTTTTTAAAGGCACATAATCAAATAACTATTATGGAAGCATATCATGATTTCATCACATTGCATAATTGCACTGTGAAATTTATGGCAGTCTAGCACATCATATTAAAATAATCAAAGTCACCCTTCCCCCACTTCCAAGCACTTAGTATTGGGGGGAGGGGGAGAATGTGTAAAAAGCAAAGATATTTTGGAAGTAGATACATTTCATTGAACCGACTGTGTGGGGAGGATGTTATTTTTGTGAATAGCTAACAGATTAAAAGGAAAGACAATCTGTAGGTACCTGACACTATTTCATTAAAATGCCATGCTTTTTCAGCCTTCTTTGTGATTTCTGGCCTGGATATCACAATTATTGGCATACTTACTGCCTGGATTATGCCTTATTTATCTGGTGCTGCTGTGAAGCCCTGCTCTGCTGTAAATTAGGAGCTTTACATTTCACTGTCTTCTCCTTTCAGATTCTTAAACTGCATTGCTGCACAACTGAACATGAGTTGACAGCTTGTGTAGCTAGGTTGCCTGACCCGTGCTGCTTCACCTGGTGGAGAAATCTCCATGTTTCTAGTGCTTCACCACCCCCGTAGTAAGAACATTTTTCCTACCATCTAACCTAAACTGCCCTTGCTGCAATCTGAGACTGTTGTTCCTTGTTCCATCATCTGCCACCACTGAGAACAGTCCAGCTCCATCCTCCTTGGATGTACCTAATCCCCAGATAGTACCAGGACTTCCTACTCTCTATTATAAATTCCATACTGTAAGTCCTATTCCTGCATAGAAACTTCACATAGTAGTATTAAGAAATCTTGCCAGAGCTGCATAGAGCTGATAACAGCCTTATGTTCCCCTCCATAGAGTCTTACAGTGTCTTTAAACCCTCCCCCTCTTGCCTCCATGTTTCAGACATCTATGCAGTACTTTGTGTAAGAGGCAGTCAAATCTCTGCTATCAGGCATGGGAGGAAAAGCCTGAAAAACCACATGGCCCCTTTAAGGCTCAAACTTTTTGAGCTAGCAGTAGCCAGAAATTTGAAAGGGAACTTCAGAGAAAACAGATGGAACAAGGCTGCAAACACCTGAAGAACATGGACACTGAGACTTCTCCACCAGGTGAAGCAGCATGGGTCAGGCAACCAGGAAAGGGGCAGGGCCAGCAGGTATAAAAGCTTACACCCAAAGAGAGAGAGGGGCACTCAGGCCCAGATAACAGAAGAGAACAGACTGCTCCCTGCTGGCTCAAGGAAAAACTGTGATGTGGTGAGTAGACTTGTGGGGAAGGACTTCTGTTAAGCAAGGTTTGTGTGCATCTGACCATAGAGTGTAGGTACTCCTTCATGATCAAGAGAGAAGCATCTGCCTGCAAGCTGAGCAAACCCATAAAGACAAAGCTTCAGGTTACAGACCGTGTATGTTTAGCCAGAGTGAGAATGATCTTAAATGAGAATGTCTTTTTGATCTGTAAACCCAAAAGAGTGAAGCCTTATGTTATAGGCTGTCTCTGTTTACCTGGAGTGGGGATGCGCTTTAGTTAGAATTCTTGTTTGATTAGCAAGCCTGAAAGGGCAAAGCCTCAGGTCCCAGATTGCGTCCGTTTACCCTGAGTCCGGGGTGATCTTAAGTGAGAATTTTTGTTTGTTTGACATCCAGTGGACTTGAAGTGGCTATAAGGGGCGATGTGATGTCCTCATAACAGGGTGCCCAACATCCTAGGAGATATACTCCAGTAGGAGGAACAGGCAAGAAGCATAGTAAAAAAAAGCCCTAAGGTTGGAGCTACTTCCATTATGAATTCAGTATGTTTATAGTGAGACAGGTACACTTCTTGGAAATCCCCATAGGATTGCTGTAGACATGTTACAGATTTATCCTAAATGACCTGCCCTTGCTACAGAAACTCTATAGCAGAGCAGGGAATTGAACATGTGTTTTTGGAGTCCATGTCAAGCACTTTTACCACTGAGACTTTCTTCAGATTACTTTAGGTTTTATGTGTTTTACTGAAAACAGGGCCTTGAGCCTTTGTATGGCATAGTCTCACCTCTGTGTCTAGGAAAGTTTATTTGAGTATTTTCAGCAAGGTTGATTTGTGTGGCTGGGTCACATATTGAGTACTACATTAGTCAGTGTTATTTAGTGTTTTACTTATGAAGTCCTTCTCAGGCTGAGCACATGTAATTGTGGTGCCTGATTTTTTTTTCCTTTCACTATCCCAGTTGGCTTTTTCCCTATACACTATGAACCTTGTGCTTAATAACATTCTGCTTTATACAAGTTTGACATTCCTTTGATATTAACTTAAACTCTATTACTACTCACTAAGCATTTTATAAGTCTTGTTTTGTGAAGACATTTTCAAGGCAGCTGTAGCTGCTGTATATACAACAAACAGCATAGTATTTGTTATTTGTGCAATACTTCCAGAACCATATGACTTCTGTTATGGCCTTGTTAAAATTATTTTTCTGTGATCCTACCTCTAAGCACTTATTTTGTTCTCTTTGCTTTCTGTTAATTGTTGCAGTTAAAAGAGTGAAGCCTTCCTAATGAAAACATTTTTGCTAGGGGTGTGCAAAGCATGCAGTATTCAATTTGGATTTGGCCCAATTCAGGGGAGAGTGATTCAGTTCACTGATTCAGATCACTGTCCTGATTTCAATTTAGCTGAATCTGAAGATTGGATTTTTAATTCACAGAATCAGCTATTTGACCATAGACACAGCTTTTTATGTTTTTTCTACATACCTCAAGGTACCAGGTGCAGCTTGTGAATGCTGAGATGGTAGAGTGGATGGAGTGTCCTACAGGAGCATGGCAGGGGGGAGGCGGTATCATAGTATCATAATACTTAGGGTTGGAAAGGAACTAAATAGATCATCAGCTCCGATCACCTGCCCCAGGCAGGAACGGGTGCCGGGGTAATATCATCCCAGCCAAATATCTTTCCAGCCTCCTCTTGAAGACCCCCAAGGTAGGAGAGAGTACCACCTCGCTTGGGAGCCCATTCCAGAGCCTGGCAGCCCTAACTGTAAAGTAATGTCTCCTTTTCTCTAATAATTTGTGGACATTATCCCTAGTAACCCTGGATGATGCCTGAGGGAACAGAACCTTCCCCAATTCTCACTGGTCCCCCCTGGTGAGTTTGTAAGCAGCCACCAGATTCCCTCAGCCTTCTCTTGTAGAGGCTGAGTAGGTTCAGGCCCTTTAGCCTCTCTTTGTAGGGCCTGCCCTGCTTCCCCTTGACCATGTCAGTGGCCCTCCTCTGGACTTTCTCAATGTTAGCCACATCCCTCTTGAAGTGCAGCGCTTAGAACTGGACACAGTACTCCAACTGTGGTCTGACCAGTGTTGCATAAAAGGGAAGGATCACCTCCCTGGACCCGCTTGGGATGCATCTGTAGATGCATGACAAGGTGCAGTTAGCCTTACTGACCACTTCCTTGCATTGGTGGCTCATGTTCATCCTGGAGTCAACAATGACTCCAAAATCCCTTTCTGCCACTGTGCTGACAAGAAGGGTGTTCCCCAACCTATAGGTGTGTTGCTGGTTCCCTGTGCACTCAGTGGTAGAACTAGTTCTGGTCCACTTCTGGCTCCACTGCCAAGCATATGGGGGGACCCCCCCCCCGACATCTCCCCCAGCTCAGTGGTTGGCCACAACAGGACTCTGGGTATCCTCCAGACCTAGGAGGCACCAGTGGGGAGTGGCAGTCCCCTTCATTGTCTGCAGTGGACTCAGAAGTGAACCGGAAGTACTTCTTGTCAACTTCTTGGTCTGCTGCCAAGCACACTGGGGATGCCCCTCCCACATGCTTCTGTGGGATACTCCATCTGCCCCACCATCTCAGCATTCATGAGCCATGAGGCTTCTGATTTGATTTGGAAAGATTCATGGATCTGATTCTATTCAGATTCAGAGATACAGCCACCAAATTTGACTGAATTTCTTCCAAATCTAATTGAATCTCCTTGAAATCGAATCAGCAACCACAGCCCTAATTTTTGCCTCTGTAACAATCGATTTACTTGTTACTTGGAATATTAAAAGGGATTTTTGTCATCTTTTTAAATGTTAATAAATCATAAAATGACAGAAAATTAGAATTGGAAGGGACCTCAGGGAGTCATCTAGTTCAGCCCCCTGCTCAGACCGGGACCATCCCCAACTAGATCATTCCAGCTAGGGCTTTATCAATCACTTTTCTACTGACAGAGACATTTAATTTGCATATTTTAATATTTATTGTTGTTGTCACAATGTATCTAAATTACCCCAGATCACAAATACTTGGATATAGAAATAGATAGTAAATAATGTAAAATTGTATATAATAACAAAAAGTTAAATATGCAGCACAAGTTATAAAACTAGCTGTATAACATTATATCAGTGTTGTCCTCATTGCACTATAGTTAATTATTTGATGTTTACAAAATAGGTACTCTACATAGCTATTGGTTAAATAGGTATTCAAAAAAGCATACCTCTTCATGAAAGGCAAAACTTTTTGCTAGAGCCATTCCAGTAACATCCGCATGTATCACTTTTACACTACTGCTGCTGCATATCTGACAGATACTCTGAAAGCAGATGGCTAACCTTCTGAATGGCATTATTCATGTTTCCATAATAGCTTTCTAAAGATCATAATGCTGCACCTGTTCTAACTTCTTCTCTACGTTTTTTTTTTCCTTTTTCTTTTATAATGGGAAGAAAGTTGTATGGGTTTGCAAGCTTTCAAATGTGCATGGTATATATGGGAGACTAACTGTGATTCTAACAAAAAGAAGGCTGTTGATTAGCTGTTCCTCCTTCCAATGCTTTGAACAGTTTTTCCAGATGTAGCATGCTTTACTTAGTTATAGTAAAGGAACAGAGTTTCTTTTTCCTTTTCTAGTGACTTTTTTGATTGTGCAAGGTGCTATGCTGAGCACTGTGAAGGCTGATGTTATTTTTTTCATTGAGAGGGTAGTAGCTTTTCCATAATCTCCTACCATGGTGCCTTTTACTGTCCCCTGGATAAGAATAGCTGCAAAGGTCCCTATGTCTATTTTGTCCTTGACTTGTCTGCTGGATATGCAAACAGGATTAACAAATTGCAACAGACAGTTTTTGTAATAACAGGACTGAACTGAGCCCACCTAGTTCTTTTCTGTAAATCAAACTTGGCAGTAAACAAATGGTGAAATTGCTCAGTTACATCTGATTCAAGGTCCAGTAAGTCTAGTCTCCTCTATCCAACTGAGACCATACCAGATGATTCAGAGGAATGTGTAAAAATCCCATAGGTGGGGTAATCTGCCATCATGATGACATCTCATAGTTTGAGTTTGGCTGAAATCCTGAAATTCATGTTTATATTTTATGTTCATGTAAACACCTCATTAAAGTTTTGGATCTAATAGAATCATACAGAAATTATTTTCATAACACATTATGTAAAATAGCGTTTCCATTCAAGTTTGAATATGTCACCTTCTTTTACTCAATGTCCTTTGTTTTGCAACATGTTATTACATCTTTGAATGATTTTGCCTAGCTGTTTTGAAGTCTTCTCATGCACCTTCTGGATTTATGGCTTTTCAATCCTCTTGAAATTATTCTGCATGAATCAGAGTGGACTATTTCATCCTCTTAGATTTCTCTTCCCTATTACTTCAAGCAATTCTTCTCCAGTTCCCTGATAGATTCGGACAGTCATTATAGTTCCAAATTTACCAAGCATTTAGGTCACACCTGAATCCAATGTGACACTTGTATTGGTAAGACTGAGATTTGTTACCCTGCCCCAGTCACCTGGTCACCTGGCATGCCCAGGAATTATAAGAAAAAATTCCATAATACGCAAGGCAGTGAGTGCTCACCAATTTGGTCCATTTCCTTGTGAACCTAATGAAACCAGGAGGATTCTATGCAAAATAGATAGAGCTTCCCGCAAATACTCTTGACACCTGTAAAATTTAATAGATAATTATCTCCTTTGTATAGTTTGTTTTAATTGTCCTATAAAATTCTGGGAGCGGGGGGCAGTAAAATTAGTTGGACTTTACAAACTATTATTGAAGGGTTAGCACTTCCACTTGTGTTCTATAATATTTTTAATAAGGCACAAAGCATCTCTGATTTTCACAAAATGTATCTTGTGATGTTTCTTAGTGTCAGAAAATTCGGTTGCAATGTAGAGTAAGACTGTGCAACTTCTGAGTGGCCCAGGTTTCTCCTCATCCTTAATTCCACCCCTCCCTTGGTGGTTGCACACTGTGTGGGCCCACCTGGCCCCTCAGCAACCTGGGTCCCCTGGACCTTGTGGACTGTTACCTCACCCTCTGGATCATGAGCATGAAGCAAAGGCTAAAGGAGGGAGAGGGAATTCAGAGATCCCAGCCACAGCAGCAGTAGAAGTAATCAGCAGAAATCCATCAGTTAACTGCTTGCAAGCTGCCAACTGGACATCGTTGATACAGAGTAAGGCCACAGAATTTGGATGTGGCTCCCCAAATAAGTCAAATTGACATCAATGAAATAGAAAATAATTGTGCATTACTGCAAGCAATAGCTAGAAGCTATTAGAATAATTACAAAATTAGGTTTGGAAGGGTCCTTAGGAGGTCATCTAGTCCAAGCCCTTGCTCAGAGCAGGACTATCCCCAACTAGATCATCCCAACCAAGGATTTGTCTAGCTGGGTTTTAAAAACCTCCAAAGATGGAGATACCACAACCTCTCTGAGCAACCTGTTCCAGTGCTTTACTACCCTCCAAGTGAGAGAGTTTTTCCTAATATCTAACCTAAACTTCCCTTGCTGCAACTTGAGACCATTGCTTTTTGTTCCCTTATCTGGCACCACTGAGTATGGTCTACCCACTGTGGAACCAGCCTTCAGGTTGTTGAAGGCTGCTATTGCCCTCCAATTTGTCAAGGTCTCTCCAAATCCTAGCCCAAGTGTATCTAATCCCCCCTGTGTGTCATCTGCAAAGTTGCTGAGGATGCACATTGATGAATGACTTGGATCACAAAGTGGTCCATCACCAGGACTAACCTCTGAAGTAATCCACTTGATACCACTTGATACCAGCTTCCACGTAGACATTGAGTCATTGACTACTACCTTCTGAGCCTGACAATCCAGCCAGTTTTTCTATCCACCGTACAGTCCATTCATACACCCCTTCCTTAGCTTAAGCCTGTGAAAAATTTGTGGGAAATACTGGAGAAAGTTAGGGTATGTCACATCAACTGGCCTTCCTGAATCCACCGAGCCAGTCATCTCATCATAGAATGCAATCAGATTGATTGGACATGACTTGCCCTTAGTGAATCCATGCTGACTATTCCTAATCACCTTCTTCTCCTCCATGTCCTTAGACATGAATTCCTTAAGGATCTGTTCCATGATTTTCCCAGGGACTGAGGTGAGGCTGACCACTCTGTAGTCCCCTGGATCCTCCTTTTTCTCATTCTTAAAGATGGGCACTATATTTAACCTTTTCCTATCATCCAGATCATCCTTCAATCACCACAAATTTTCAAAGATAATGGCCAGTAGCTTTGCAATTACATTGACCAACTGGCTTCAGCACCCTTGGGTGCATCTGGTACAGCCCTATGGAATTCTATATGTCCAGCTTTTCTAAATAGTCCCAAACCTGTTCTTTTGCCACAGTTTGCTGCTCACTTCCTCCCCAAATTGTGCTGCCCAGTGTAGTAGTCTGGGAGCTGACCTTGCCTGTGAAGACTGAGATGAAAAAGGCATGGAGTAGTTCAGACTTTTCTGCATCCTCTGTCACTAGGTTATCTAGTCCCTCATTCAGTAGGGGATTCACACTTTCCCTAATCCTCCTTTTGTTACTGACATGCTTGTAGCAACCCTTCTTGTTATCCTTCACATTCCTTGCTAGCTGCAACTCCAATTGCACTTTGGCCTTTCTGACTTCATCCTTACATGACCAAGCAATACTCTTGTACTCCTCACTAGTTGTTTGTCCAAATTTCCACTTGTTAGAAGCTTTCTTTTTATTCCCTGCTAAGCCAACCTGGTCTTGTGCCATACTTTCTAGTCTTTCTGCACATCAGGATGATTTGTTCTGACACTCTCAATAAGGTTTCTTTAAAGTAAAACCAGCTCTCATGAACTGATCTTCCCTGCAGACTGGATTCCCAGGGGATTCAGCCCATGAGTTTCCAGAGTGAGAGAGTCTCTACTGTTCTGAAGTCCAGGGTCCTTACTCTACTGCTCTCTTTCCTTCCTTTCCTCAGGATCCTGAACACAATCATCTTGTGGTCACTGCTGCCCAAGTGGCCATCTACTGCTACATTCCCCACCAATTCTTCACTGTGAGCAGCAGGTCAAGAAAGCATGGCCCCTAGTTGTCCACTCCAGCACTTGCAGCAGTAAGTTGTCCCCAACACTCTCCAAAAACTTCCTGGATTGCCTGTGCTGCTGTATTGCCCTCCCAGCAGATATCAGGGTGACTGAAGTCCCCAGTGAGAATTGGGGCCTGTGATCAGGAAACTTCTGCTAGATGTTTGAAGAAAGTCTAATTTACCACATCCTCCTGGTCTTGTTGTCTATAGCAGACCCCTACCATGACATCACCCTTGTTGCTGTCCCCTCTGACCCTAACCCAGAAACTTTCAATATTACCACTATTAAAGGCTAAAAAAAATACCTTGTGAGCAGTGTAAACTTTCATGGCACCTACTTGACAGACGCATGCGACTGAGTCTTACCAGTGATACAAGATGGGATTTTTTTTTTTTTTTTTTTTTTTTTTGTATGAAGGGTAGACATTATTTCATTTAATTTGTGCTGTCTCTGATTTATATCGGCATTGGAAAATACATTCAACCTCACAAACTAAACAAAGAGAACAGGCAAGTTGCTAGTATATGTTATCAATACCATATAAATTTGAGACAAGAAGCTAGGGGCCAGGACTACATTAATTTGTTGCAGTTTGTATTGCCCTAACACTCAGTGCCCCTGTCAGGATCAAGGTTGCTTGTTTTTTCTGATGTACAAATATAGAGATCTGATTCCTTCTATCCTTACCATCTTATAGCTTGAGAGAAAAACCCAAACGGGAAAGAGAAGAGGTAAGACATGACAAACAACTGTGGACTGAGTAATGATGGGTAGCATATTGTCAGTTACCTTCTTTTTGTCCCAGAGATGTGAAAGGGGAATGTTTACCTTTGGGCATGCCTACACATGCATTTATGATGGCTTAAATGTACTGCATAGTAACTTACTGAGCAGCAAGCAGGACTAGGCCAGCATCTACACATGCAGACATTAAAGTGCATTAATGCTGCGTGTGGTCTGATTTGGGACTAAAGTTAGTCCTGAGGCAGTCTACACACACTATGTTACTGCACAGTAAGGTGTCTACATATGGGTTACTGTACAGAAACTAATCGGGCATTAATTTGATGCAGGTATCAAATTTACACTCAAGTCAACATAAGTCACCAAGTCACCATGTTTACTGCATAGTACATGCATGCACATGTAGACGTAAGTCCATACTACACAGTAATTTCAGTTACTGCACAACAAATGCTCACGTGTAAATGTATGGAGCCTTTTTAATCCAATAGCACGCCAGCTGCCCAACAGTTAAAGTTAAAGTGATGTAATGTTCATGGTCCAGGAATGATGTGAGAGGCAAGGATTTCTTTGGTAATCTCTTATTGGACCAACTGCATAGTTTAGACAGAGTTAGATAACCTTTCAAATGTAAGGCATTCTTCTTCAGGTCATGGTTATTTTGTCAGCATCAAAATAATTGATTTTTTTTTTAGGTATCTTGGAAGAAATTAACCCTGAGGAGAGACTTGAAGGGGGATGTGGTATAATGGCTTTCAAAATTGGGTCAGAAAGCTAGTCTCTGTGGAAGGAGAAAGAAAATAGGTGCATATTGGGAGGATTTGACAAAACAGGCCTGGCTAAGTGAAAAAAATAAATGTTTATAAGGGTTGAGAGCAGACAGGCAGAGAGGACTGGAGAAACTAACATTATTTTTGTAGTGATTTTTTTTTTCACCTTTGAAATAATCATACAGTTTGGTGATGGCTCATAACTAATCAGAACCCACTAATATTAATGGAAATTGTGCATTATGGATTTGAAATATTTGTCTGTGCTTAACAAGATCCTGAATAAAATGACTGCTCAAGTATACATATACCAAGATAACTGCATGTTACAGGTGCTGAAACATTATTTTTCCTATATTGTTGAGTATATTTTGTTTTAATTTATCCCACAGTTTCCTTTAAAAACATTGTCAGGGGTGTGTGTGGGTGGGGGGAGGTTCATATATCAAATACAGCATGTGGATGGTGTATATGCTTTGTTGGCTTGTTTCCCTACGTCATTGGAAAAGAACTTTTTTTGAAGAGATAGGAAGATAACTGGTAGTTTATTTTTTAAATTATAAAAAAAAAAAAAAAATGGAAAGAAATCCAAACAAAGTCCCCCCCTTTCCCAGATGTTGACACGCACATTTTTTAAAAAAGTAATTTTTTTCAATTATGTTAAACTACTGTTTTTCAGCTTCTCAAAAGTTTCAAGTACATCTTTGTTTTGTTCGTCAGTGATGCTAAAAGTGCAAGTTCCACTTCTCCATTCTGTGTGTTTGATCCTGCAAGATGCTGATCACCTCTGAGATTCTTAAGTTTCTTCAATTCCTGTTGACATAAATGTAAATTAGGGGTATTCAGTCCCACATAGGAGTCAAAGTCGGCAAAATGTATAAACACTTTATTCATCAAGACCTGATGTTTTTATATCAACCAAGCTTAATAGCTAGAGCTTTTGCCTAAGGAAAAGGTGGGAACAATATTGAAAAAGGCTAAATGCTTTATTTTCAACATTTTCAAAATGATTCTTTTTATGAAAAAAGGCAAGCTAAATGTCACTTTTAAAAGGGGGTGATATAAACTTAAATATTAAATTTGTTTTTAGTACGCACTTGACCAACAAATCAAACATTTTATTTTTGTGGTGTTTGGATCTTATCTGTTATTTGGACACTGAGCTTAAAAATCAGATTTTTTGCTTGACTATCTAGGAACACTCTATTTTTTAGTCTCAAGTGTTACATAGGAAGTCTACATAGTGACTCATGAAAATAGTAATGCATTAAAAGAACACTGTGTGGAAAGTTCAAAAACTTGTATAATAATGTACACCAGTGAAAAACAAAAAAAATTATAAGGCTCAGTCAATTTTGTCCATTCCCTTGTACACTATTCCTTGTGAAATAACTGTTTCATTGTCATCATGCTTTCACTTCTATTAACACAAATTAAATTGGAATTAACCTTCTTTCTGCCACATAGTCACTTATAAAGAACAATCTCCATATCAGTAGACTAATTGCACTGAGAAAGTTCACTGCAAAGACGTAATTAATAGTTTATAATGTTTCCAAAGGTGACATTTCCTACTTTCTTTGAACTCTCAGTTTGCTATTTGAAAACCAGTATAAGGTACTGAATCTAGGATATTTAATCTGGAGTGGTGTCTAGTTGGTAGTTAACTGAAACTGCCTCCTTTCCCCTAACAGCCATAAAACAGAAAGGACTAATTACCCCTTTTTATAGGTGTAATTTGAACTTAAAGCTCTAGAGAAAGCACGAGCAGTAAAGTACTGTTATAGTCAATTTCACCATCTGCACCTCAAAATTACAACCATGGAGCCAACAAAAAAAAAAAATGCAATGTTGAACACAAGAAATACTCCAGACAATTCAAAAAAGAATCTATTAATATTTTCTAATATCTTGCCCATAACTCTTTTGTTCTATAAAATATTTTCAAAAGTTTTACTTTTTGGTTTAATTCTTTATTAATTATTATTAACTGTTATAATTAAGGATTATGTTTTTCAAGGGGAAAAAAAAAATCTTTTTTTCTTCCCTTCCCCCCTCCCAAAGCAGTAAAGTAAGTTATACTCTCTGAAATGAACTTCTTCCTCATATATGAACACACCTAGTTTCAGCCTCAATAATTTAAGTGAGGAACGTAGACCCATTTTCCATTATGTCCATCACTTTTTATCAGCCTGTGGCTCTAACAAAAACTAGTTTTATAGAATCATGTCTCCCTGTTCTACTTTGTAGAAATGTCTTGAGAAACATCTACTTTGTAGAAATGTCATAGGATACTGGGAGAATAATGGCCTGATCAGAGTAAAAGAATTGAGATGTTCAGAGGATTGACATCTTTCATATTAAATACTTTTTCAACAAAGTCTCTTTCATCAAAATCAATGTTTTATTGGAGTATATGAATTGTTGCCATATTATTTCTAGTTTTATACTGAACACCAATCATATCCTCCCCATTCCCCTTTCTTGCCCCTGTTGCTCCTCTGCCCTTAAATTTTTGGCAAATCTTTAATGGTTAAAAAATACCTTTTTACTTCCCTCCCCAACTCCCCTGCCATTTACTGGTTTTTTTGATGAAAACTTTAAAACACTGCAGAACATTTTTATAGAAAACAAAGTATCAACATTTTTCACTGGGGAGGATGCATGAAGTTTTGCTGAGTTGTCAATTAAAGATGAATGAGAATAGTTTATGTCAAGGATACCAGTGTATATTGTGAAGAATTGATTGAAAAGTGTAATATACTTAGGAATTAATTTCAGTTTGAATTTGGTGTTCTCTGTCTGACAATGACCACTGTTATGACTGAGGAAGCTGAGAGACAGCATCTACAGTTTTCAGCAACCGCCAGCTAGTTGGCTATGCTTTCCAGGAAGGTGAGCAACAGCTTAATTTTCCAGAAAGCATGATGTAGACTTTGGAGTGAATAAACCATAATTTAATTGCTACTTATTTCTACAAACTGCAGTTTCACCAATTTAAGGAGAGAGGATTTTTTGCTAATGCTCTATTGAAGCCTGATATTTGTAAACTTAGCTGCTACCATCAATCTGACTTATTCACAAACATTTTAACATGCTTATATAATAATTATATATGCATCTTTTAAAAACCAAACTCTAAGTATGGAGCACAACAAAATACAACCTCCACCCCACACATCTGCACACACAGATAGGGTCACACATACTCAATACTGTAAAACTGAACATCACAAATCAACTATGCATAAAGCAATTAAACCCTGATTCAGGGAAGCATTTAAGAACATAGTTAAAGTACTTTTGATTTCAATGTGGATTTAATCACAAGCTTAAATGCCACCATGAATTAAGGCAAAATACAAAAAAAGTATGCTAAGAAAAAGAAACATAGATGTAAGTGAACTCTAAATTCAGTGAGAGTTTAATATTCATTTATAAAGGTTAGATGTTTTATATAACTTGAATACATTAAAAGCTTTCTGCTAGGGTGCCTTGTAGATCAATATATTGCTGTATAATTGATTTCAGCCTTGCTCATAACAGCTTGGGAACTTGTAAAGTGCATAAAAGCATTTTAGCCCCCCAAAATAATGTCTTGACAAATCAAACCATGAAGTATCATTTAAGGAGATTAAAACTTGCTGAATTCACGTCAGTATGGCAATGACCATGATGATTCTTAGTTTATGAAAAAGACTAATAACATGTATTAAACATGAAATAGAAGCTTTAATACAATAGTCCAAATGTAACCAAGAAGAATGTGAAGGAATGACTTGAGACAATCCCAGAGCAGCAACTTTTCACTTTATTTAAAAGACTCTAAATCCTGACAATTTTAACTTGATTTATTTTCTTTCTGGACAAGGATTTTCAGTCTTAACCTGTGAACAAGTGATTCATTTTTTCCATAACCTGGCTACTAGAAATAAATTGTCCTGAAGGATTTTCTTAATCACAAGGAAAATCCCTGGTAAAATCCAGAAAGAAATAGAGGCAGTTGACATGGAAATCATTAAAATACATTATAAGTATGTAATATCATCAAAATGTAGCAGTGAAGTGTAAACTCACACAAGAATAGGCTGTGGAAGATGAGATTTAGGTATCTTCAGGCCTTCTGATGACTCCAGCTCTAGATCTTCAGCTGTCTAACCAGAGAATGTGTAATATTTCTCTAAGTTCCTTTTTCCTATGCCTAGTCCAGTCTCCCTCCTGCTCCTGAGCTCTCACATGTTTTGTCCCTGTTATTCTCAGTTAGAAGTTTTGGAACAGTACTAACTGGAGAAGCAATCATTCAGACACTTCCCTGGCTAATACCACTCCTTGCCCATGTCTCTTACTGTGCATATTAGTCCCAACAATTAGGTGTGTCTAGAAGTGGGATAGGAGAGAAAACATAGAAAGAAATTTATCTATGGATAGGAAGGATAAGTTCTCCTGGACCCTACCTAACTCACTGCATACAAAGAAGATCTATAAATAGAGGCACTCCTCTATCCACTGATGTCACAGGCTGCCTGGAAGAGGGAGATCAGAGGACTCCTTCATGGTATCATCCATTCCTATGGATGTGGCTTTGGACTTTGTGGTCTGCACAGATGGGGAAAATGAGATTGGGCTAAGCATAGGTCTGAAGTTGTGTTAAGAGATGCACATAATTTCCTTCCTACCTGTGTAGAAATGTGTATAATGCATATATAGTTCCATTTGTCTGTGAAGCCTCTTATGGTAGTCACAAGGCTGACTCAGCAAAGCAGAACCTCTGGTAGTAAGTCTTCAATGGCACAGCCAGCAAAATGGAAAAAAAAACCTCTCACCGGTTCTGAAGCTCTACCAGGTTCTGGTTTGAACTCCAGGTGTGAACTCTTCTGCAAAAAGGGTTCCCTTACCTGAAGCAGAACTACAGGGGATGATCTTTCTGTAGGTATTCTGTCAGACATTTTTCTGACTCAAACTCTGGAAGAGGGGATTCTACACACAAATACATGTACAGACGGAGATCATTATTTTATTGGGAAATGAAGAGCACATTTGAGAGTGCAGGAGAAAAGAATGCATGGGGCCGGGAGGTGGGGGAGGGGAGAGAGAAGCCTTTTTAGTCATGGTTAACTAACTCCTAGAAAGATAGTTTTCAATTTTGCAAAGGTACACAGAATTTGTTTCAACATCAGTCTACTTGCGAACAATATGCCAATGGCACTCAACTATATATTTTGTTCTCAACTGATTCAATTACTGCTCCTTCTAAAATGTCAGAATGCCCTAGAAAATATAGCTCTTGGATGATGGTCAGCTAGTTTAAATTGGCAGAAGGCATGACTAAAATGAGTTGGTCAGAATAGGGATTTTTTTTTTTTTATTTATTTTTTTTTTTGGAGCTAACATTATTTGTACCTTCCATCAAAAATATATAAGTCCATTTATCAAACCAGTATGAAGTCTTGTAATCTTGACTCCCCACTAAACTCAGATGACCAGAATCACATTTCCTAAAACACCAGATAGAAGCTGGGTGAGGCCTTGTGCTTGTCTCATCTCACTCCAATAGGAAAGAAAAATATTTTTTTAAAAGAAAGTGAAATAAACAAGTGCAGTTTTACATCCAAGCATTTAAATGTCTTTGTAGTGCATACAATAAAGTAGGAACTTCAGTAATTTCTACATTTTTCCAGGGAAGTAACACTGAGCTGGAGTGCTATTTGGAAATCCCAGAGAAAGTACAATTGAAATTATTCTTGGTAGTCTAATTAGATTTTTATGATTTAAAATTAGGTTAATTTATAACAACATATTACAGTAAGTGTTAATGAAGTTAGTAGAACATTAGTACCTCCTTATTTGAATGATGATATTAATGAAATAGGCAAGTAAATGTTGACCATATATATTAATTAGGATAATTAAAAAGGAAAACATCAAGGTGAGTTCTTTGTGAGCCAACAGGCTTGGCTTCACACTAAATTGCCCAGGTAGTGTTGCAGAATGCCTCATAGTCAATTGGCAGTCAATGCTGTTCCTTTTCTGCATTGGTTAAGAACTGTCTGACACAATAATATTAATTAAAAAATGTGGATTTATCTATATGGAAAGTGTTGAAAGAAAATAATTTATTTTAATTTCGAAATTGAAAAAAGTTTCATATGATGAAAAATGTTGCATTAAAAAATGTTAAGAATGACATGTTTTGGTTTGAAATTGCTTTCTTTCTTGAAGTGTTGGTTAATTGATGCCAGAAAAATGTTAAGAGTCAAAACAAAGGAAAATTTTGACCAAAACCAACTTTTTCCAGGTATCTTATGTAAATGAGGAAGCAGGTGACCTGGAGGAAGCACAAAAAGGAGGATGCAACAGAGGGTACTTCAGTCGTCTTGTCAGATGCTGACAGGGTAAGAGGGCAGGAAGTTTCTGGAGAGTATTGGGAACAAATCTTTGGTGCAAGTGTTGGAGAGGCCAACTAGGGACCATACTCTTCTTGATCTGCTGCTCACAAACAGGGAAGAATTGGTGGGGAATGTAAAAGTGGTCAGTAACTTGGGCAGCAGTGATAAGGATATAACTGAGTTCAGGATCCTGAGGGAAGGAAGTATGGAGAGCAGCAGAGTAAGGTCTCTGGACTTCAGAAAGCAGATTTCGACTCCCTCAGGGAACTGATGGGAGGAATGTTGGCTGCTTCTTCTGATCCTAAGGCACCCAGTCTGGGGGTTACCTATGACTTGGCATGACATGTCTATGATGTCAGCTCAGAATGCAATGACAGTGTGAAACTGGGGTATTGGGCATTTTAATACACGTTTATGTTTTAAAAGAAATGGAAGTGAATTTCAAAATAAAACATTTTTCAATTACGAAATCAGAATACGTCATTCTGGAAATCTTGAAAAATTGCAGTTGTTTGGAATTGAAAACATGAAACTGGACCATGGTCAGCTGGAATTATTCTTCTCCTCCCCTCCAACTTTTATGTTTAAGACTAAGAGGCTGTCCACGTGTGACCTTATCACCATGCTATTCAGGATAGGATAGGACTGTTTACTAATTTAGAATTTGGTAGTGATGCTAGCTTTAATTTCCTTCTGCTTGAAATGTTAGTTAAATATGCTATTCTTACTGGCTTGCACCTTTAAACTCCTGCATGATGAGTTATAGCATTTTGTGCTTTTAATTACTGTTTTAACATGGAGAATCTATGTCTCAGTGATAAGAAAGTGATTCCTGGTTATATTGGACCAATCCCCTCCCCAGTGACTACAACAATTCTGGACATAACAAAGGCAGCATTTGGTCCAATAAAGATGTGAGAGACCATGATTGTTGAGGCTGATATCTTTTATTGGACCAGCTGTAAGGTAGAGATAAACTTACAAGCTTTTTATTGCAGTGCATTCATCATCAGGTCCAGCAGATATGACAGCTGTTTTGTTAATGTACTAATTTCAGATTCTTCAGGACCCATATATGAAGGATGGATTTATTTAGTATTTTGAAATGTTTTAAATAACTGAAATTGTTGCAAGCCTTTTTTACATACAGTTTTGTATTTAGGGTGAATTTTATGCTCTATTGGGGAATGTGTTGTGATGAAGTGGGGAAAAAGGAAGAGATTGTTTGAGTACCAAGAGGAGTTCATGAAGTGTGGGGAGAAGTAAAAGAGAAAAGTAGAGAAAGGACAGGAGCATGATGTACAGTTAGAATAACATTGAAAAACTAGGGGATAACAGACAGGTGCAAGAACTAAATGCCAGTGCCAATCAGATGAAACATCTAGAGGCCAAGTGTCAGAGCTGAATGAATGTTTCCGGTAAGCTAGAAAGACTCCTCTGCTGCTGCTGTTCTGGTGAGGAAATTGTTATGCCTGTTGCTCCCTTTCAGTCTGCTATGGAGGTGATGCCCTTCTTCCTTTGTCATAGTAGTATTGGCTGCCTCTGGGGGGGCGGGGGTCATAATCTGTCCCCTGAACGTGGGTGATGGAGGAGGCACACTCACACTTTGTCCTATGGAGGTTGGGATGGCATTCTGTGAAGTCTTGCAACATTCCTTTATGCTTTTGGGGTCTATATAGTTCTGTGTCTGCCCTACCCCCTTCCCCCATATAAACTCATGCCTAATAGGCACAATCTGGTTCTGAGTAAACAAGTGCGTCATAAAAATGCTAAGAAAAACTACTGTGGTAGTTAGGATTCTCTAAGGGGTTGTGCCAGCCAAAGAAACTTCCAGATGCACAGGCCCTCTGCAGTGCCATAAACATAATTGGAAATGGAACTTACTTCAGTGCTACTCAGAGTTGGACTGAGTACATAATTGGATAATAATGATACTTAGCACTTTACATGGTCAAAGCACTGTGCAAACATTAAGTAACTAAACCTTTACAATGCCCCTGTGTAGTGATAATTAGAGATGGAAGAAAGACTTATTACCAGATCATCAAGTTCTATTCTCTGGGCAGAGCAGTCTACCTTAGCCCAGTAGAGGACACAATAGAAAATTAACTGGTGCTACACTTGATCTTTGCTCCCTGTGTGGCATTTTGTTCTTGTTGTTGTTCTGGACTTCTTTCAGGGAGGGATTTGTACAGGGTCTTAAACAGCGCTGTAACAGCTGCCCTCCTTTGGTGGAAGCAAAGTGCATTTTTCCTGACCTCCTTTTCCCCTTCCTTTTTAGTGTCAGTGGAAAACTATTTTTATTCAGTTTATACTCAAATGGGATAGAATAAAAGATGCCAGATTTACAAGTCTCATTTAAAAGAAAAGAGGATCAGAAGCAAACCCACTTACCAATGCTAGCCCCAGGTAAATCCCCAGAAATATGATTTCAGTAATGTAATACTGATTGTTCAAAAGTTAGACATCTTATCAGTAAGTGTAAAAAGCTTTGCTTTCATCATTAGATCCCTGGATATTATACAACCTACATTTTTTGTAGGTTGCCAAGGCAGTAAAGTCTTTTAAAAATATATATTTGCTCAAAACTCAGCAATCAATATAAGATTACCCTTTGTTGCTATCTTTTTTTCAGGTTGGTAGGATTTTGGATTCTTGCCAACCTCCTGCTTTTCTTTATTTGGGTATGATGAATACAAAATAACCTGTGAATATCAGTTTATATTATAAATGCAAGGTCACTTTTCTGGCATTTGAGATCTTTTTGCTTTGTTTTCTTGTTTGCAAGAACATTCACGGAGTAAAATTCTCAAGAATGTATGTATGCTAATTTTACTTGGGTGTCTTGAACTCTTACATTTCCTTCTCAATTTCATTAAAATATGACATCCAACAGGATAGCAAAAAGAAAACAAATGATTTAAATAACCAATGATACATCATAAGTAACAAAAAGCAAATAACTGAAACAATAGGATATAAATATTCAATAAACTGAAATATGTTCCTGTAACTCATGATGTGTTGAACAAACTTATTCATAAAAGGACACATCTACATAAAAATGGCAGGCTAAAATACTGTATTCACTACATATAGCTTGCTCAACAAAACTTTCTATTTAAACAATATGGCTGCTTGCAGATGTAAAAAAACTAAACTAAAATAAACCCCAAATGGTTCTATAACTTAAACTAAGCACACTCCCATGCCCAAGGCAGCGCCTGCTCAGAAGTGGTATCATGTTAGTTGGACCAGGCTTGCCCAACATTTGTATAGATTGGGCACTTTAGTGGGTTTTATTTAGCCCTTCTGTCTAAAAGCTGATTGAATTGGCTGTAGATAAAAGCACCAAAAAGCTCCAGCCCACAAAAATAAATAAATAAAAATGGTACTTTACAGGTAGAAGCAGCACATTTGTTTAAACAGAAACTTGGGTTCAGCATGCAATTTTAGTGAAGAAATTAATTATTTTGGCTTGCCATTTTTAGGCAAGCAGATTATACGCCTTCTGAAAAGAAAATCATATTTTCTGTGTATCCTGTCAGTCTCATAGAAAAAAAGTGACTTTTTTCTGTATCGTGTCGAATTTTTTTCATGTTAAGCAAATCTGAATCCTGCCCAAAGATTTATTTTCTCTTTCACAGTCTTCAATTATGAACCAGATTTTGGTAAAATCTTTTAATCTTTAAATTTAGAACCTTTTCAGTATTATAACTTGTTTGTATTGTTAATATTTTGCAGATAACATAATAGAAAAATAAAAGAGTCTAGCTCAGAAGATCACTAACAATTTTAATACCATCAGTAATGATGATCTAAAGATTGGTTTTCTCTTTTTGTTAGCTCAAGAAAGAGGCTTATGAAGATTTGTAAGCCAACTTGTTTTTGCATTAGCTGCTCCTGCTTAATGTTACATTTGTGTTTAGAAGAGGTTTTAACACTGACCTTTATCAATTAACATCTGGGCTCATGTATCTCCACAGAGAATTCTTGAACTTTACTGCTATTTTCCTGCTTTAAACAAGATGTTTTAAGTTTGGATAAGATAATAGTAATGGAGTACACAGCACATAAATTTCTCCTTGAGTCTGCATCTTTCAGAAACATTAGCTTCTGACCCTCATTAGCATCTTTAAAACCCAAAACAGCCAGGTGTAGAAACAGGGTAATCAAGCCTCTTTTGTTTTAATTTTCCAAGCAGGTTATATCAGTGAATGAAACCAGTAGAAGCTGAAAAAGTATTGGGGTATGTGGGGGCCGAGAAACGCTGGCGGAAATGGGCCGCTAATGGAGCGGAATTGAGGTGCTGGAGACGCAGCGGTTGCAACAAAAAAACTTTAGTTACAGTCTGTATACACTGTAGGCACGTCTCATGGAGTTACAAAACTTAAACAGGAAACAGGCACACCAATGCTCACACTCACGCGGGGTACGGGGCGTCAGATGATTCCGGCAGGGAGTCAGCGGCAGTTGATCAGACCTTCTTCGTGGCTTGGAAATGCACACGGGGATCTCTCCTCATGCACATCCGAGCACTCCTCCAGTTTGGACGGGCATCGTCCAAGCCTTTTATGCAGTCAGTGAGCCAATTGCTGACCGACACGTGTACATAATTTACCATGAGCCTATCGTAAGCATGCACTCAGTGGGGCAGCTACAAGGTTTTGGTGGGCTCTGATCTTGCACCAAGACTTTTTCCCACGTTACAAGGGAAATCCCTGCACCCATGCTTGAAGTGTGCTTAACACAACTGTGCTGAGGCATCTCTTTAGCTGTTTTGCTCTGACAGGGTACTATTTACATTTTGATAAATACAAATGCATGGAATATTTGCTTCTCTGACTTCCCATTGAAGGGGTTGAATGATGAGTCCTAGTAGTACCACCCAAAACATTCCACTAATGCCAGCATGGTATCACCAGAGCTTATCGGTTCACACTGAAATAGCACACGTAAAATAAAAACACACTTTTCCTCCCGTCTGCACAGTTTTGCAGCCTTTGTTACAGTGGTGTGAGAACTCAGTTAGGTTCAGTGCATTAGCAAATGAAAAATACAGTGAGTTTCATGTACAAATGATGACTGCCATTGGTTTTTGTTATTTCAATACCCATGTCTTTTGAGATGTTAGCTAAAAACTCAGGTTTAAAATGCATCTTATCTCTATCAGTCACAATTTATTGAATTAATGATAATCACAGTTATCATTTCCCAATTTGAGAAGTTGCATTGGCTCTCTTAATTATGACTTAATAACTTTGAATGATGGCCAGTTGCATTAAAGGAACAATAGCAGTTATTTTTCATTTTAAAATTCTAATGAATACTTTTAGGGGGAGTTTCTAAATATTTCTGTAGAAGATGCATAAAATGTTTGTTGACGAACACCAAACTGGTGGTTATAAATATTCATTTTTGCATGCCTAATATTTTACAAATAATAAGTAATGTTCTTTTAAAATTTAAAGATGCACAACAAAAAAAAATAAATGACACGTATCTTTTATCCATATTGTGTATCTAATTTGTATTCCACTACAAGATACTGGAATCTAGTTGATGGTGGCAGCAGTCCTTGAATAAGAGGATGACAATATTCTTGTAGATAGGGAAGTCATTGGTGAGTCCAGAGACGACCAAAGAGGCTGATCTGAGATCTGCACATTTGACTGCAGACATGGCAGATTGTTCTAGGAGCATGAAATGGATCTTGGTATTGTCAGGTCACAGCTCCTTCCTTTTGTCTCTCCCATCTGTTTGCTTACTTAGTGAGGTGAGGTTGCTTGAAATGGTCAATGCCTTGTCATGGTTCATATCGCCACTGGGAACAATTCAGTGTTCCAGTCTCCCAGGTGGTGGTGTTAATTTCACATTTCTTTAAATCTACCTTCAAGGTATTCTTGAATCTCTTTTGCCCACCTCTAATGCAGTGACCACTGATGCAGTGTAGGACCTGTTCTGGGACCCTGTCATCAAATATCCTTATAACACATCCAGTCTACTGGAGTGGGCCATATAAACATGGCTTCAATGCTGGCATTGTTTGTTTGCTTGAGCCACAATCCTGGCATTCATTTTGCTATCCTTCCAATTGATATGGAGGATTTTCTAAAGACATCTCTAATGACTTCAGGTATTTCAAGGTTTCACACCCATACAGCAGGGTAGGGATGACAACAGCCTGGTAGATGAAAAGTTTGGTTTGGGTCCTGAGGTTGTAATCATCAAAGGCACTATTTCAGAGACAACAAAAAGTATTACTGGCAGAATCTAGTACTTAATGTTGAGTGTCTAAGTTCCCTGCATATTACATAAGGAATATTTGGTGTCTAAGAAAGGCAATCCAAAAAATGTGTACATAGAGCAAGGAGCCTCCTCTGTCTTCCCCCCCAGAATTTACCAATAGGAAATACTAAAGAAATGCATAGGAATGGGCATGTCTTAATTCTAAGGTAAAGTGTCACTGTCTACTCATGTGCAGCAATTATGTTACAGTAGATAAATTTACTCTGGCATAGGATAGTCCTGTCAGATACGGGTACTATCTGATGGCCAAGTAAACTAGTGTAATTAAATGCACATGCAGACACTCTGCCTGGATTAGATTACTCCAGTGCAAATTGCGCCAGAGTAAATTCAGTGGCATTAATTGCATGTGTAGATACACCTAGGGGACATGTCTACATGAGATGCTTAACTCCACAGTAGCATAGTTAACTGTGCAGTAAGCACATGCATCTACATGTGTGCACACTTACTGTCCAGTAAAAATGCTGAATTGTGAGTACATCTACTACCTGCAAATGCAAGTACCAAATTTACTTGAGATTTAGTTACTGCACAGTAACGCATGTGTAGGTGTGCCCTGGAAGCAAGTTTGCTTCTGGATCATCCCTGCCTTTAAGGGGCAGGCCTTAAAAGGTTTAAGTCTTTTAAAATCCTGCAGGCATTCAGAGCCCTGGGGCACACCAACAGGGAGCCTCAGGGCACTCCAGGCCCCTTTGTTCCCTGGGGCAGGCCACAAACCAGCTGTCTCAGTCTGCCTGCACTCTGGTAGTGCTACTTGGCACCACTGTGCCATGCAGCTTCCACGCCCACCCTGACCAGACCTGCAGGGTACTTCATTCTGCTGGAGGACCCAGTCAGTCCTGTCAGCTTCTGGTTGCTGGGACCAGTTCCACCTACCTGCAGCCCACCCCCAGCAGCCTGCCCTGGCCTTGCAGGTGCTGCAGAGCATTGCCTTTGCCACACAGCTGCCACAGGACTCTGTGCTGAGTCTCTTCACTGGGCACTGCAGGCAGCTACCCAGGCCTGGCATCACAAGGAGAGCTGCATGGGGACCCAGAGGGATGGTGTGGGACCCACAATAGCATCCTTCTTGTCCACAGCTGTGCCTGTACCCATGCCCACCATTCAGGGCGCCAACTGGTCATAGGAGGATACTGATGACCTCATGGCACTGTGGGGTGAAGCAGAGGTGCAGCACCAGTTTGAGCAGGGCAGGTGCTTCAATACCCATATCTATGAGGGGCTGTCAGCCTTTATGCAGGAATGCAGGCTTGATTGGCCAGCATGGCAATGCCACATAAAGGACCACATAAAGATCAAGGCTTTTTTGGGCACACTGGGTTTCCATTACCAATGAGTTGAGGAGTACCCATAAGTCTATGCCCTTTATATGACAACTGAAAGACATCCCTGAGCCCTAATCTCGGGCTGGCATCCCTGGTGACAATTCACTAGGGAATGGCTCTTCATTTATCCGGCAACCCTTGCCACTGTCCTCCCCAGCTGCACCCTTCATCAGCATCTCAGAGAGCCCTGGACAGTGCCTGCTGTGTCAGCACCACAGCCCCAGCTATCACCATTAGATGCAGCCAGCCATGACACCACTGACTGCCAGCAGCACCAGCTTATTCCCAGGCTGGGTGCCCACCTGCCATGCCCCACCACCTGGTGACACCACCTAGAACTGCACATCATCACCAACCACTGTGACTATGGAGCCACCAGTCATGCCAGTCCCAACCATGTGGTAAGGTTCACACTGTGGAGAGGGCCTTCTCTACGCCTACCCCTGGCCTCTTTTCCCCCTTCCCACTTGGCCTGCCTGCACACCCCTAGCCACCAACCCCTTGGGAGTGAGTGGGGACAGGGGGCTCATCCAGTGGTATCCTGGGCCCAGGTCTGCCCAGATGACTTAACATGGTTCCTGGCCACCTGTGCGTGCCTGACCCACCAATCTGAGGCTAGGCAGTACACAGCATCTGACCTCTGAAATGTTGCAAATCTCATAAAAAGCTTCTCTCTCATGGCTCTACAGAGCCTGTAGCTGCACACGGTAGAGAGGCCACTCTTGGCAGCTGGCATGCAGCCTTGGAGTCACTGCTGCCCATAGCCAGGGCCCCAAAGATTCTCCAGCTCCAGCAGAGGAAGACCCTGGACAGAACCCTCCTCTTGGACTTCATGTTTATGGCATCAGAAGACCATCTGGCAGACACTTGGGCCCAGCAGGTAGAGATGTGACTTTCCAGGACAGGTGGTGAATGGAGGAAGTCACCTGTGAGAAGGCATGGGACCAGCATGAGGAGACATGGGATCAGCACAGGCATGGGATTGTGTGGACAGAGTTCTGGGCATGCCTCCTGATCCTGAAGCATGAGCTAGTGGAAGCACTGTGGGAGCAGAATGCCATCCTGGCCAAGGCAGTGCAGGGCACGGATAACAACTGCTTGGTACTGGACACCATTTAGGCCCTGGTATTCACCTTCATACTATCCCCTACCTGCCTCCTGGCATGCCCCTACTTGGGCCTTGGAGGAGGTCCTACAATGCCTCCAGGAGTCCCTGCCCTAGACCCTGCCCCAGGTCCAGTGCCACCCAGCCCCCCTCTCTGGGCCACCCAGCCCTTCCACTTGTCCTGGCTTCATGTAGGCATAGAGCTAGGACCAGGACCCACATGCTGGCCCTGCTGGCCCTGGATACTGGCTGCTGGAGGGGGAGCAACCCACACCAGAGGACCACCATTCACCATTGCCCCTGGGAAAACCCCCCACTCACTGCATTCACCATGTTGTGTGAACCCATGAGGGAGCAGCCAGAGGGCAGTGTGCTAGATCATGGTCTCAAGGTTCTGCCCCCTAGATATGGCATCACCCTGGAATGGCATACAATGCACTTTGTACATAGTTTTCAAACTGAAGAAGGTTTTCAACTGTTGAGAGATGGGGTGGGTGGTGGAGGGGGCTCTGTTTTTGGGCAGGGAGGAGTGGAGAAGGGAGGGGGAACTGTAGGGTTGAGGACATGGGTGTTCACGAAGGGTGGGCGCTCCTTAAGGAGATGATCCTCTGGGCCCAAGGGGCGACCGTTCCCACCCGATGCAAGA
>JAGPOW010003316.1:26252026-26298383 GCA_030014935.1 Caiman crocodilus | reverse complement strand
ACCTGTCAATCATCTTATATAGGTCAACTCATCCTATGTAGGTCATTTCTTTAACCCTTTATAAAACACAGTTAGTCATAACATAACAATCATAATAACGTTAACTCGTTATCTTGCTAAGGCTAACAACCTGGCGGGAGTCACTAATTATTTTCACCTTCCACAATCAGGAGTCACTACTTCACAGTCAGGGCAGCTAGGATCTAGAACCAACTCCCAAGAGAAGTGCTGCTGGTTCCTACCCTGGGAGTCTTAAAGAGGAGGCTAGATGAATACTTTGCTGTGGTCGTTTGACCCCAGTTCTCTTTCCTGCCATGGCAGGGGGTTGGACTTGATGATCTGCTCAGGTCCCTTCTAACCCTACCAACTATGAAACTATGTATTAAAACCCATCCTATTCTCATCTGCCCACCTCTGTCACCCGTCCAGATCTAGTTGTAGCCTGTCCCTCTCTTCTAGCATGCTCACTTCTCCCCACATCTTAGTGTCATCTAGGAAATTGAACAAGGTGTTTTTCACCCCCTCATTCAAGTCGCCGACGAAGATATTGTAAAGTGTGGGCCTGAGGACAGAGCCCTGGGGAATTCCACTGCCCTTGTCCCTCCAGGTTGAAAATGACCCATCCACCACCACTCTCTGGGTGCAGCCCTCCAGTCAATTTGTGACCCATCTGACTGTAGGCTTTGACACCACAGTCACCTAATTTTTTTGATGAGGATGGGGTGAGAGACAGTATTGCAGGCCTTCTTAAACTCCAGAAAGACTATGTCCACTATGGCACCTGCATCCACAGCTTTTGTGACCTGGTTGTAGAAGGCAACCAGGCTGGTCTGACAGGACCTGCCTCTAATGTACGCATATTGATTGCCACTAAGCATAATCTCCCCTGCTGGTCCCTTGAAGATGTGCACCTAGATAATTTTCTCAAAGAGCTGTCCCAGGACCAAGGTAAAACTAACGGGCCTATAGTTTCCTGTGCCCTCTTTCCTCCCTTTTTTGAAAATGTGAACCACATTGGCTCTTTTCCAGTCCTCTGGCACCTTGTAAGAACATCACGAATGTTCATAAAGCTGTGCCATGGGTCCCACAACGACCTCTGCCAATTCCCTCAGCACTCTGGGGTGGAGATCATCCAGACCTGATGATTTGAACACATCTAGTCCCATCAGAAGTTCCCTGACTAGGTCCTCACTGACCCTGGGCCTGGCTATGCCTCCCTTGGGTCCATCTGGATGCCCAGTGGGGGGGGGGGATGTCCCTGCTTAGAAAAATGGAAGGAAATAATCTGTTTAAAAGATTAGCTTTGTCATCTGGTGCTACCACCAGATTACCAAGCATGTCCTGCAGAGGCCCCATGTTACTTGGTGCCTTCTTTTTACCTGTAGAGGCCCCACGTTACTTGAATTCTTTCCAGTGTGTTAGCAGCAAATCAAGAACAGCTTCCCCGCTAGTTGGCCTCTCTCCCCTCTGTATCAAAAGATATTCCCCAACACACTCCAAAAATTTGCTGGACTGCGTGTCCAATCTGCATTTCCTTCCTACCGGATGTCCCAATAACTGAAGTCCCCCAAAAGTATCAGATCCTATGATTTGGAAGCTTCTGCCAGTTGTTTAAAGAAGGTCTTATCCACCTTTTCTTGTTGGTTTATTGGTCTGTAGCTTTCAACAGACCTACCTTTCACATCATACTGCACCTCAGAACATATGTACTTGCCTTTATATATAGGGCAACACCTCCTTTTTTCCCTGCCTGTCATTTCTGAACAACCATGACTATACACCAGTCATGTGAACTATCCCACCGTGTCTCTGTAATCCCAATTACATCATAATTCTTTGATTGAATTAGGATCTCCCATTCTTGTTTGTTCCCCATGATAATTGCATTAGCATGTAAACTTCTCAGGTATCTAATTGCCATAAATTCTCCCTGAGAACTTTTCTAAGGCTTCAACCATTGTTCCATCTTACTAAGTTTTTTATCCAGGTACCCTGACTCTTTATTTTCCTCTCGGCTTTTGTTTCCATACTACAGATGTAGACATACTGCATCTTTACTCCTTGGAATTTCAGGATAATTTTTATTTTTACCCATGAGGTAAGATTTTTTCTTTCTCAATGCAAGGGTTTGGCTAAAATGCATACTTGATCCCAATGTGGTGTCACCAACATCAAGCTTTTGAAAATAACAAACTAACAGCTGAGCAAAAATGATTTATTTTAAAATCCCATGATTTTAAGTCAATTGATACATGGAAATTGTTTTTTGAGTGTTTAATTCCCATTGACTAGAAACTCTTTTTTTTTTTTTCCCCCTAATCCCTTGACACCAGATTTTGGGACTTTATTAAGGAAAGATCTTGACAGGAGATAACACTACAAATGGATAGACAAATTACTAAAAGTGTAAATAGAATTATGATTATTGTGCAATATGTAGGAGATGGATGTTGTGGGTATTTTATGTAATGTAATACATTGTTCCCTGTCATTGAGAAGTGACACTTGAGATCATATCTGATAAATGTTTATATTTTTTTAAAGCAAGCAATGAAAAAATATGTAAAAATATGTAAAACAGGAGCTGACCTGTCCCAAAATTGTCTGGCAGAAATGTCAGGATAGTGTAGCAGCTCCGTTGTTTTCTGCCAATATCTTTAGATTTCTGTTGTTTATTTTTTTCATAGAACTTTTAAAAGCTTCTTGTATAACAAGCCCCCCTGTGTTAGTAGCTACCACTGTTAATGTTTCTGTCTATCAATATATTTTTTTAATTATGAAAATAAAATGTGCAAATGTGTGCAGATTAGACAAGGGTTTGACTAAGCAGTCTTTTAGAATTCCACTCTGAGACCTGCTTAAGATAAACTCTGAGCAAGCTTCACAGAGGATTGAGCCTTTTCTGTGGTTTGCCAAATATATTCTCTGTTTACGCTTGACAACAAAATGCTTCAGCAAAATTCACCCTTGGTTCTGCAGGGGTGGAGAAAATATTTTATAAGGGTTTATACAAGGGCGATTGGAACTAGGAGCAGAGTCACTGCTTGTATCATACATGCACAGATGTTTAAAAAACTACCTTGAAGCATGCACATAATTTTAAGCAGTTGATGTGGAGTCAACCACTGAAGACAAGATAACATTTTAAAGTATCTTTTTATACAGCACTGCATTGACAGATACTAGATCTGCAGCACTGTGATTGTAAATAAGATTATTTTCCATACAGTATATAAAAACTCACCATTATGTATATTCATTTGATCTTCCACTTTCCACTAGACTAGTTATTCACTTTTAAGAACCCAAAACATTTTCCTCTTTGTATTTGTATCCTTGGTGCTAAGTAACACAAGGATAATGGAAAACACATACCATGTTTCAAGTCCCTGTTAGAGTACATGACCATAATGTTGACCCTTACCCAGGGATCTGATGTGCTGAATCATTGGCATGGAGTCCTAACTTTTCCCTTCTCAAGCTGGACAGTGTTCACAAGAAGTAGCCATCTGGCTTGGCACAGTAGACTGAGAACCTCACTGTTCAACTAAAAATGGCTGCCAGAACTGACTCAGCTGTGGAATGTAATTACAATTCTCAAGAGTAAGCAAAAACGATAATATAAAATGCCAAGGTTGTGGATTGGTTCTTGTTTTATTACACAAGCCATGTTAGTACTTGTACCATAGGTTTGTACTTGTTTTCTTACTTCTGTAAAGGATGCTTAATAAATCAGAATTTAATAACGTCACCACCACTAACTGAGCTTGTAAGTCAGAAACCAAATGTGAACACTTAATGAAAATTACCACACTGCCCCTGATTGATTTGTTCTTTGTTGCAAACAAACTGTGGATTTAACAGAAAGTTAATATAGGAAAATTGGTACTTACCCAGTTCTTTGTCAGAAAATAGCTAATGATTTTACTTTAAGAACATACTACAATCAGCCAACATAACATGATGTAACTTGTGAATCATCCTCAGTGGCAGTCTTAAATTTGACAGATAGCGTAATGAAAATGTTTCCAAGGATTAACAAGCTTTACTTGCTTTAAATTAGACATTAGCTCAACTGAAGAAGGGTGGCAGATGGAACTCCCCTTGCCATAATGTTCCTTATACTCAACATAAGGAATACCTATCAGATGGCCTGATAATACGAAGAGTAATATTTTCCCTTTGGCTTCTCATTCACAAGAGAATGGATCAAAATGCAAAACAAATAGTGGAGGGGGAAGACGCATTGTATTTTCAAAAATGTCAGCGCTGCATACAATGACAAGAATGAGTGAGACTGAGCAACATTTCTTAGTGGTAATTGTTTCCAACTAAATTTTAGTCTTTTTACATTCAGAAGGGTAATTAGCTTACTAGTGACTACTTGGTGTATCCATTACTGTGATCCAGATAGACCTAATTTACTACTGACAGTGCTAAAAGGATTCCCCATTTACCTTATTCTTCTATCCTCCTGATAACTCATTAGCAATCCCTGGCTTTGCTGAACGCCTGCAACACAAAGAGTAAATTGGTTTGCATAAATCACTCACTACCTTCAAGGGACAAAATATTTTGGCATACCTTGAATTTACATTTCCTTGATTTTCTGTTCAATGGATTTAGAGACCAATTTTGTATTCCCTACACAAACAAGCCTCATGTCTTTAGCAATTTAACACTAACTATATTCAATGTTAAACCATATTAGTAAGTCTAGTATTTAAACATAGTTTGTCATGAAACAGAATTGCTGTTGGTGGGATTCTGCGCCTATGGGGACAGTCTATTCACTACCACATTGAATATATCAAACAATGTGCTAAGTAATTATAATGGCTTCTCTTTATGGCATTAATAACATTGCACCCTGGATATTCGAAAAGCACTTGCAAAAAATACTTCACTCAGCTATGAAATGCAGCCCTCTCTAATGTGAAATATGACTGGTATTCAATAGTAGACATTAGAACAATAATATATCTATAGTGCAACTTATATGGCTTCTATTACCAAGATCTCTGGAAGCATCACAAACTTGAATAGAATTACGTCCACATCCTCTCTAGCCATGTCTAGACATGCAGGGGTATGTTCTTGCAGCAGCATGAATAGCTGCAGCACCCCCCCACCATCATGTACACTTTATTGAGGGACAGATTTGTCTCACATTGGACAAACTGTTTTTTCCCAGCTCCTCCCAGCTCTTCTACCAGTCTTCCCCAGTCTTACCTGGTGGCCTGTGTGGGGGCCGAGAATAGCCGGATGGGTGTGGAGTGGAATTAGGCACAAAAGCTTGTCAGTTGAATTCAAAAGAACTTTATTTGCAAAGTGCAGTACAGTGACTCGCGTTGATGCACGCAGTGTAGGTACGCTCCGTACAAGTTGCAAAAAGGAAAAACCAGGTGGCACACCTATGTTGTCCGAGCATTCAGGGTATGGGGTACATTGGGATGAACGGCAATGAGGAGTCGTTGATGGTTGATCAGGTCTCCAGGTTTGCTCCGAGATACACGTAGAAGTCTCTTCCGATGTACACGCGGAGTTCTCCAACTTGGGCGGAAACTTGCCCTAACTTTTATATGGCTAACAAGCCGATTGTCAGCTGCCAGGTAGGAATAATTTACGATAAGCCAATCGGTAGCATGCATGCAAACAGTGCAATTGCAAGCTTTGGCGGGGACTGATCATTGCACCAAGGTTTTTTCCTGCCGTATTGGGGGATCTTTTGCACTGAGTACTCGCATTGTGCTGAGAATTCTGCTGTGCCAAGGCACTTCTAATCACTGAGCACAGACAGTCTGAAGCAGCAGGAGCACAGGTCAGGCAGCACAGAGGCCCAGTCAACAGCCAAACCATTGCTTTGGATGGCCTAGCCTCCGTGTGTGCCAGTGTATGCTTGTTGAGCATGCATTGTGTTGCTTTTTATTCCTTTTTTGTTGTTGTTGTAAATCCCAGTAGCAAATTTTGGCCCCTGTACTGCAAATCTGCAGTGTGGGACATGCTTAAATGTTTGTCATGTGTAGTTTGTGGTACCACAAAATGGTTTGTGGTGCCGGAAACCACATATGCCTGTCCCTGGAGACCCACCCTCTGGGTCCATTTTCATTTGTTTTTTAAATTTTGCTTTAGAGGATCTTAAATGGCTGAATGACTGAATAAAGCAGTTATTTTATTGCTTCATTGCTTCATACTTTGACAAAGGCATCTTTTCTAAGAAAAAATGAAGACATTCTGATGGAAATAATGTTTTCAGTGGCTCTTACTTACTGATATTTAAATGAGAGAAAAACCGAATAGTAAAACTTCCAAATTTCAAATTCTGATTCAGCCATTTCAGGAATGAGATCCATGTAATATTTAGTTGAAGGGTATTTATTTCATCCACCCCATGAGGGCACAGGTGTGTCTATCCAGCTCCAGTAGATACTTCTTTTTTTTCTCTTTGTCCAAACAAAAAAGCAGAAAAAGACTCAACAAATAACCTCTCATCTGACTAATCTGCAAAAGAATTTTGAAGTCACAGAATCATAGAAAATTAGTTGGAAGGGACCTCAGAAGGTCATCTTGTCCAACCCACTGCTTAAAGCAGGACTGTCCCCAGTCATCTCAGCCAAGGCATTGTCTAGTTGGATCTTAAAAACTCCAGGGATGAAGATTCCACAACCTCCCTGGGTAACCTGTCTCAATGCTTCCCTACCCTCCTCATAAGAAAGTTTGTCCTTATGTCTAACCTAAACTTTCCTTGCTGAAACTTGAGTCCATTGTTCCTTGTTCTGTCATCTGCTAACAGTGAGAACAGTCCAGCTCCATCTTCTTTGTAACCACCCTTCAGGTAGTTGAAGGCTACTATTAAATCCTCCCTCAGTCTTCCCTTCTCCAGGCTAACTAAGCCGAGTTCCCTCAGCCTCTCCTCAGAAATCATGTGCCCAAGCCCCTAACCACTTTTTTGCCTTCCTCTGAACTCTCTCCAATTTGTCCTTCACATTTTTGTAGTAGGGGGCCCAAAACTGGACACAGTACTCCAGATATGGCTTCACCAGTGCCAAATAGAGAGGAATAACAACTTCCTTTGATTTTCCCTGATGCATAAGTCTTCTACTAATGCAGTCAGGTATGCCATTATCTTTCTTCCACTTTGTCTAGAAATGTTTCTTCTTTGTTCCTGAACGACAGGAAGAAGGCTCTGGAACATCTCATTCCCTTGCCTCATCAAACCTGAAGGAGGTAACCTGCCACAGGTCATACTAAGGAGAGAGACTCTTGTCCTTTCAATTCCATAAGGCAGTTGAGAAGTGCTATTTAAGGCATCTCAGTCTCAGGACCTTTTATTTCAGCAGGCCCAATCTACTATTTACCCCAGTGAAGACCCTCATTCTTTAGTGGGCATGTCTACATGAGATGCTTTACTGTGCAGTATACTAATTACCGTGCAGTAAGGCATCACCATGTAATCATGCACAGCAGCTACTGCACAGTAAATTAGGCTAATGCACTGTTTTCTACTACCTGTAAGTACAGGTAGTAGATTAACTGTCATTAGCTACTGCACAGTACCACTCATATAGACAGCTGACCAGAAGCAGCTGTCCCACAGAAAGCTGTATGTGTAAATGCAGTCCCACAGAAAGCTTACCACAGTATTTTACTGCACAGTAAGTTTACAGCAGATTAACAGCACATTTAGATATATGCCCAATAAGTATCTAGTTGAGGCATAGTAGAATCTGTCCCTCACATCTAATGTACGCAAAGAGTATTGGTCTGATGGCTTGTTGTGTGCATGTGTGTAGGATACAGGGGTCACCTGATAGAACGATTCCCTTCTTGTTCTTTGTGCCCCACTCCCAGTCTCTCGAGTTAAAACCCCTTTTTACAAGGCCCAAACCTGAAAAATTCATCTGATTTTCCCCCAACAAAGACTGTGCTAGCTCTTTTAAATACTCAGATCCTTCATATCTGAAGTACATACATCTTTTCGAGATCTTGTGTGAAATCTGAAATTTCCCAGTTAAATAGCTCAGTTCAGGCTCAGCCTAGGTGCGCTCATAGGAGATACAGCACAGTAACGAGGAGGAACTGCTGCTTGATAAATGGGAAGGAAAGTCTAGAAGATCTTCAGTTAGGTCAGTAAGTTTGTCTTTCAAAACAAAAATTAACATGAGAAAGAATTTACCCAGCTCCCTTCCAAGTGAGAAATGGTAGGAAACTAACATCCCTTTCAGTTACTTGGCGATGCTAAGGCATTTTGAAGGAAGAAGTAGGCTGGAGAGGAGACTTGTATGAGGCTATTCAAGTACCACAGCACTTCTGAATATGAACATTCAGTAATTACTGAATATCCCACTCAATATTTTATCAAAGTGGCAGTGAAAAGGGAATTAATATGTATGAGTAAAAGTCACATTAGTCTCTTCTGTTTTAGTAGTGCTGTTTTCCAAACTGCTCTTCATTAGACTGGATTCTTGTATGAGAAATTAATAGTGCATAATAATGCTATCTATCTAGAGATGTTACAGGCTACTTAAGAAACTGAGCATTTCATAGTCATAGCAAGAATGAAGCAAAATACTTTTGGGAGCAGAAACAGTCATAGGAGAAGTGTTTATGCACTGTTTAATTTCTATGAGTCCCTAGCAAGATTGCTGGGGAAAACTTGCCAAGCATCTTAACATTACTTAATAGGACTCTGTTTTTATAATACTGTCCTAAAACATTCCTTATCCCTTTTGCTAGATCTTAGTAAACCAGCACCTTGACTCCTGATGGGCTGCAGCCATGAATGTGTTTAAACTATATAAAGCACTTTCACATCATATTTGTATCTTTAACTTGAAAGTGAGTTTTTATTGAGATTAGGATTAAAGGATCATGGGTCTTTTGGATAAGATCCCAATATCACTTAACCTCTTTGAACCAGAAAACAAGCTGGACTTTTAAAAATAAGGATTCTAGGATGTCTTCATTTTTCTCATGAATCTTTGCAGTTCTCTTATGATCTTTAAGTATCATTTTATTCACCCCCTCTCAAAAGAACTTCTGGGGTTTTTTTTAGAAATTATTGTGCCAGACAATATTGTGTCATTTATTCTTGCTATGCCATACCTAATAGTTTAGGGGTTCCCAATATATCTTTAACCTATCTCTTTTTAACTAACAGGACAGTGTCAATATGACAATATTCTAGACTTGGAATAACCATTTTAAATCCAGGTTTAGTCCTAAATTCCTTAAAAATACCTAAATTCTAGGACAGTTTATTTAAGATATGACATTGTACTATCTAATTTAGAAAATAGTATTTCTAATTTCCTTGTATTTTGTTCTCATTCTGCCCAAGCATATTGGCTTTTCTCTAGTATGATGATTAAACATATTTTTATCTTTAAAGACATGCGTAGTGGCCTAGCCTAATGAGGAACTGTCATCAATTCTTTGCTGAATTAATTCATTATTTTTTTTAGAGGGGGAACTGCTAGTATATATTGGAGGATAATAATGATCAGTCAAACTTTCTTTTATTGGAATAGATAAGTGTTCAGGGCTGAGCAGAGTAGAGAGGCAAGATCTATATGCCATGTCTTCATTGTATAGTTCACAAATTGCTTTGCTTATCTTTGGAGGCGCTTCTTATGGGATCTGGAGATGATATTTGGAAATGAGTGAGTGAACAGGGACAGCAAACATGGCCGTTTGCAAGCACTTCACTGGGAGCAAGAGGAGAAAGAGGAGTTGGGAACCAGGCACCAGATCCTGCTCCAAAAAGGTAAGTGAGCCATGGCGGCCTATGTGGCTGGCTTCCTGAGTGTTTGTTTGGTAGGCTGTATGTTTGGGCATGTGTTCTGAGCAGGTGGAAATGGTGCTAGCTGGGTGATTGCTTTCTGTGTCTCACAAAATCCCTAACAGTCCAGGCCTAGCAGGGTATAAAAGATGACTCCTTGGGTAACCAAGGAATAAGTGAACAGGGGCAGCAAACAGGATAGTTTGCAATCAGTTCACAAGTCAGTTCTCACCCACCCCCATCTTTGAAGGGGAGCTTTTAAGGTAGGTTCTTTCGTTAAGAGAAACTAACCTACATGCATTTAGTGTAAGTAGGTAAAATTCAGCTGTTAAACCAAGATTTATGCCCCAGACTAGAGTCCAGAGCAAGAGGGAGTTTGCTAAGGAGTTTGTCTGGAAACTCTCTCACCTTCCTTCACTGTAAGCTTGTGAGAGGAAGCAGGTTACCCAGGAAAAGGTAAGCTTTTGGAATCAAGGAGCAGTGAACAGGCCAACTTACAGAGGAGTTTGCTGGGGAAGGTCTGTTTGGAAAGAGGGGCAAGAAAAGATAGGTGGTGGATAAAGCAACCCAGAGAAATGGCTGGAGGATGTCACAATGCCAGAGGCACTGTCACTGCCAACTCTTCCTCTGCTTGCACCTGTGAAGTGTCTGTCTAGGCAGGACATGCTCACTGCAAGGTTTCCACAGGACGTGGTGTTGCCAGCAGGGCTTTGGCTTCTTCAACCACAGGATGTTGTTCCAAGAAAAAGGATTGCTAGGAAGAGATGGGACCCACTTGAAGAGAGGGAAGAACATCTTTGCAGTCATGTTAGCTAACCTAATGAGGAGTCCTTTAAACTAGGTTCATGGAGGGTGGGGGGAGAGAACAAAGCCCTGAGGTAAGTGGGAAGTGGGTGGATACAAAATAGAATGGAGCAACAGGGGAGGCCTTTTAATTCTTCCTGAGAAAGTAGGGCAATTGGCTATTTTCCCCAGTGTCTGTACACAAATGCACACAAGCCTGGGGAACAGGCAGGAAGAGTTGGAAGTCCTCACACAGCCTCTGAATTGTGATATGATTGGAATAATAGAGACTTGGGATAGCTCACATGGCTAGAATACTGTCATAGATAGGTATGAAGTGTTCAGGAAGGGCCAGCAAGGGAGAAGAGGGGGAGGAGTTGCTCTGTATGTAAAAGAACTATATGAAACCTCCAAGCTACAGTATGAAACTAGAGATAAGCCTGTTGAAAATTTCTGGGTTGGGATCAGAGAGGAGAACAACAAGGGTGATGTTGTGGTGGATGTCTGCTACAGACCACCAAACCAGAAAAATAAAGTGGATGAGTCTTTCTTCAAACAGTTAGTAGAAGTTTCCCAATCACAGGCCCTGGTCTCATAGTGGACTTCAATCATCCTATCTGCTGGGAGGGCAATACAGCAGTGCACAGGCAATCCAGAAGGTTTTTTGAAGACTGTTAGGGCCACCTTCCTGGTGCAAGTGTTGGAGAGGACAAATAGGGGTCATGTTCTTCTTATTCTGATGCTCACAAACACTATACAGACCAGAAGAAATGAGACCAGAATCAATTACCAATTCCTGCACACCCAATACACATACACGGATCACTAATTCATATAGCATGCAGACAGTGACATATATATATATATATAGAGAGAGAGAGAGAGAGTTGTACCAATTAAGTGGGTTGTATGTGTGTGAACTGGTGAGTGTGTGTATGTGTGTGTGTATATAAATATACGCTACTAATGCCACCCAATATGCTATTAGCTTTCTTTGCAAAAGGACACATTTAACTCATGTTCAACTTTTGTCCACTGTAACCCCCAGGTCCTATCTTAAAGAGCTTCTGCTTAGCCAGTCAGTTTTCAGCCTTTAACAGTGCATGGAATTGTTCTATCCTAAGCGCAGGATTTTACACTTGTCCTTGCTGAACTTCCTTAGATTTCTTTTGGTACAATTCTCAACATTGCCCTTTTAGACAGGAGGGTGTGGTGTGCAATTGCACATGCACACACTCAAAAATCAATTAGGTCTCGTTTCTTCTGGTCTGTATAGTGTGTGTAGGTGCTTGAATTGGTGAAAGGTGTGCAGTTGCCTAGGCTCATAATTTTGGAAGTGTATGTGCCTGAATTGGTAGTATGTGTGTGTGCACATCTGGTGGGGGTGCATGCACCTAGAGAGTGTGTATTTGATTTTTGAGTGTGTGTACGTGCAATTGCACACCATACCCTTCTGTCTAAAAGTGCAATGTTGAGAGTGCAAAATCCTATATTTAGGATAAAACAATTCCATGCACTGTTAGAGACTGAAAACTGACTGATGCTCTTCAAGATAGGACCTGGGGGTTACAGTGGACAATAGTTGAACATTAGTTAAATGTGCCCTTTTGCAAAGAAAGCTAATAGCGTATTGGGTGGCATTAGTAGCAACATTGCCAGCAAACCAAAGGAAGTGATTATTCCCTTCTATTTAACACTGATAATGCCACATCTGTGGAACTGTGCCCAAGCGTGGGCCCCTCTACAGAAAGGATGTGGGAAAACTGGAGAGTCCAGCGGAGGGCATCAGAAATGGTTAGGGGTCTGGGGCACATGATGTATGAGGAGAGGCTCAGGGAATTCGGATTATTAGTCTGAGAGAAGAGAAGATTTAAGAAGGATTTAATAACAGCCTTCAACTACCTGAAGGGTGTTTCCAAAGAGGAGGATGTTTGACTGTTCTCAGTAAGAGCAGAAAACAGATCAAGGAGCAATGGTTTCAGCAAAGAAAGTTTAAGTTAGATATTTGGGAAAAAAGCTCTCTCAAAAGGAAGGTAGTGAAGTACTAGAACAGGTTACCCAGAGAGGTTTTTAAGACCTAGCTGGTCAAAGCCTTTGGCTGGGGTGATCTAGTCAGGGATGGTCCTGCTTTGAGCAGGGGGTTGGACTAGATGGCCTCCCAAGGTCCCTTCCAACCCTATTTTTCTATTATTCTATGATAAAAAGTCGAATATTCATTACAAATATACCATACATGAAAACATAAAAAGTCTAATGTAAATATGACAGTAGCTATTCAGAAATACATCAAAAAAATAAATGAATGCTGTACCAGCATTTATCATTTGAACCATTTCTGTCAGAGTCATCACTTGTTAGTTTCAGGATCTGTCTTTCTGTTGCAATTTCCTCTCAGGTATTACACCATCACCTTTCTGCCTTGTCTACTTATCTTTTTTCCTGGTCTTTCATTGGGTCTCTTGCCATCAACATGCATCCTCACTATTCCATGTGGTATCCTGTCCCAACATACTTATTTAAGTCAAATGGAACAGCTTATTAAATACTTTCTCCATATGACTCCTGTACTTAGCACATTGGTTAAAATAAAGGCCTCCAAATCTAAGCCTTATCTCTAAATCATTTTTCTTTGCCAAACCCTTGCCCTTAGTGTGGTATGTTTAAATATAGATTAATAGAGGGCATGTCTCTCTATTTCAGTCATGTAGCTATTAAGAGAGCAAGTATCTTAACAAGAGGAACAGCACTGAAACTCAGTAGAGACATAGTTTACAGTTGGCAAAAAGCAATTTTCATTTTAGTTGAATTCCTGATGCCTTATGGGTTGTTTATGGCTAGAAGCTCACTGTTTACTCTGCTGAAGATTTGTGGCAATAATTAAGGGATGACTTTCAGGTACCATTGAGCATCCACAGAAATAAATATAGCTTATCTCAATAGATACTCAGACAAAATTGAGATATTTATCAAGTAATTTTTTTTAATTTATCTGGTACTATAGTGAGAATATCAAACTTATATTTTAAATATTTATTTTGTTTATAAGACTTGTGTATGTATTTTTTACTTTAGCAGTGGAAGTAAACCAGCGTTTGCAAGTGCATTTGGAAATTTTAAAGAACTGGCTCTTTCTCACCTTTGCCCAGTGTCTCTTTAACAAATCCTCTGGGGCAGTACTGAGAGCAGATTTCAGGATTTGAAAGAAAAGCTTAATTTAATTGCATGTTCTGGGCATAGAGCTACCAAAATAGAAACAGCAGTGATGTCAATGGGATCTTTTGCATGGAGTGGTCTCATGGTCAGTCCCTATAGATTTGGGATGGTAACTTTCTTGTCCTCTTTTTAAATGTAAACGATTTTCTTTTTTTTTTTCCTGTAGTTCTTTTTCTTAAATATTGGATTGGGGGGATGTTTGTTTTGTTTTGTTTTGTTTTGTTTTGTTTTACAAGCACACTCACAAGCTTTGAGCTAAATTCCAGAATCAGTTACAGTGATGTAAATCTGAGGCTATTCCATTTTGATGGTTTATGTAACTTATTCTGGTTTTCTGCAGGGATAGTCAACCTCACCTTCAGGTAAAGTGAAATTTGAGCAGAACATCTGGGATATGGCCAACAGGAGCTTGTGCCCAGGGGTATTGGAGATTGAGGCTCCTTTGTACCTCAAAGTAAAATGAAATATACCTGGAAAATGTGCATGATTCGCTTTCCCACCTCTTATTTTAAAGCCTTTCTGAAAGCTATTTTGCTGTGATTTATTCTCTGCTCTTCCTAGCTGGAATTGAGATATACATTATTGCATTTCCAGAATATTTAGATCTGAAGTTTCTCCTAGCTTGTATATTGTCAAGGATTTTTCTCTTTCCCCATCTGGTTAAATTGACAGCTTTCCATTTTCTTCACTGCATTGTGTAGGCCCAGTTTCAGTAAAAGGTACACAAAAAGAAACTCTAATGTAAGAACATCTGGCAAGTGCCCAATAGAGAGAGAGGATCACACAGCCTTCTCCCACAGATATATGAGAACCAGACTCTGACTGGCAGACATCTTCCCTGTAAGTAAGGAGGATCTGAATTCATTATTGACAAAGATTTCCCTTAGCACTTTTAAGCCCTTTATGGGAAGCAGTGGGGACAGGAGGATTCATATATCAGCTCAGTTCTAGACAGAGTTTCCCAGGGTGCATCTACATGGGATGTTTACTGTTCAATTAACTGCACAGTAAACATCTCAGTGTCTATACATGCTCTATTAGGGCACTGCCCTATTAGGTTGCAGGAAACTGATACACTTTGCAGCAGGCTAGAACTTGTAAATTGTATTGCAAGTTGCATTTACAAGTCCTAACCTGCTACAGAGTTTTTTCATGTACAGTAGCTCATATGTAGATGTTGTCCGGGCTGGGCTAAGCACAAGGTGCTTCAGAGAGGGGCAATTCAGCAGGTATTCCTCACACTGCAGTACCCTCATGCCTCAGTTAGTCCTCCTACAACACATGGAGCTCATCAGAGCAGCCCTAGCTTGGCAGGCTGACCCCCCAGGTTCCCCACGAGCCTGGGCTACTCTGACTGGGCTCCACATGCTGCTCACAAATAAACTCCAGAGCAGTACACCCCAGAGTTTATTCATACACTTTAATCACATATTGTGGGGTAGCACCTTTGGGGTGCTCGCCACATGGCAGGGGCTCCAGTAGGTTGGGGCAGAGCCCAGCAGGGAAGGCAGCTAGGTGACGCCCCCCAGATCTCATTCTAAGGAGGTTTGAGCACTTTGAACCTTTGGGGTGCTCACCACTTTAGGGCTCTCACAATCTTTGAGAGGTGCCTTCTTGGAGGAGCAGCAGGGGAAACATCTCCCATGCACCATTTTAAGGGGGAAGGTGTGTGGCAGGGCTCTGTTGATGCCTGCCATTTTAAGACCAAAGCCAAGCAGCCAACAGATGCTTGATTGAGGCAGCCATTTTAGATCCCTGGCTGCCAATATAAACAGTTCAGTTCCCTGCTGGCTGGGAAAGCAGTAGCATTATCTGGCTGTGAGGTTCTGGACATCATTTTGGAGGGAAGGGAGGAGCTGTAGGGGATGGACTGGAGGCTCCTGGTCCTGGGCATGACCTAAATCTGTACCCTGCTGGGAATGGGTGGCCTGGGGAGGGGGGCAAGAAATGCCAGGCCAGTTATCACCCTGGTGAAAGGTGGGTAAGGGTGCCTTAACCCTAGCCCTCACCTTTGGGTGTGTTTATGCAACACCAGAGGCAGTTGGGGCCAGGCATGGCTGTGGCCACCTGAGCCCTGTGGGGTGAGAGGCCCTGGGGAGGGAGAGTTGGGGCCAGGCAGGATTATAGCCACCTGCTATTAGAGCCCTGTGGGATGCAAGACCCTGAGAGACACTGAGGAGAGAGAGTGGGGCCAGGCAGAGCCCACCATGGAGTAAAGAGGGTGTTGTGGAGCCCCAAGTGAAGGGGCTGGTGTGGAACCCTGAAGGAGGGGATAAGAATGCCCTGGTGAGGGGTAGCCCCAAAAAGGGGCAGAGATAAGGAGTCCCAGTGGGGGGAAGGAAAATCAAAGGGCTGAGTGCCCAGTTTGTTTAGTTTTATAGAGTTGGCCCTGGAAGGGGCTAGAGCAAGCTTAGACCTGGTCAGGTAATTGGCTGGGCGCTACCCTGGTGAGGGTCACTGGAGAGGCCCAAAAGATGGTACATCTGTCACCCAAGGGATGGACTAGCTAAGCCTATGGCCTAAGGAGCCCACTCCAAGAGGGAGAAAGGCAGGATGGGTTGCTGAGGTATGGAAGAGACCCTGTGAGAGGGGCCCTAGTGAGAGGAGAGTGGTATGAATGTGTGACTGAGGCCTGACAGTGTGGCCTAAGTTTTGTCTGGCTGTAGGCTGGAAACAGAGTACACTCTGTTTGGTCTGGCTGGAAACATCTGGATGCCATCTGTGAGGCATGGGCTGCGGTGTAGGGAAGGTTCGGAGCTGCAGATGGCGCCCCCTGGTATCAGGGCATAAAATGGGCAGTTTCCTGCCTGAACAACTATTAATTGCTTAAGAACAAGGCATAGCAGGTGAGTCAGGTGAGAGCCATACCCAAAGGCAACTGGGGAGCCTAGCACTGTGGCTAAGCGGGGAGTCCCACTTTGCCATACACATGTAGATGTGACCCCAGAGTAATTGGTTATATGGAGAAAGTCCTATAACCCAATGCTGATAAACACCTGCTAATGAAGGGTTTAAGGCAAATAAGCTCATTCTATATTTAAACAAGTAAAATTGACATTGGCTTGGGGATTGCACCCAGCAAGTGGTGGTGGACTGGTCCGTATTGACCTGGGAGGATATGGGCAGTGTAGTCCCGCAGGGCTCGCTCTTTGGACCTGTTCTCTTCAGTGTCTTAATCAGTGACTTGCATGTACTCTGCAAATGTACTCTGTCCAAATTTGCAGATGATACTAAATTGTGGAGTGAAGTGAACACACTGGAGGGTAGGGAATGATTGCAGGCAGACCTGGACAGGTTGGAAAAGTGGGCAGAACACAATAGGATGGAGTTCAACAAGGACAAACGCAGTGCTGCATGTAGGAAATAAAAATATCCAGCACACTTACTGGCTGGAGAATGACCCTCTCAGCAGCACAGAAGCAGAAAGGGATCTCGGAGTCATAATGGACTCCAAGATGAACATGAAACATCAGTATGATGAAATCATCAGCAAAGCTAACTGCACTTTATCATGCATTAGCAGATGCATGACAAATAGAACAAAGGAGATGATACTTCCCCTCTATAGAGCACTGACCACACCACAGTTGGAGTACTGTGTTCAGTTTTGGGCACCATACTTTAAGAAGGATGTCGATAACCTCAAGAGGGTCCAGAGGAGGGCCACTCATATGGCTAATGGTTTGCAGGCCCAGCCCTATCAGGAGAGACAAGGAGACTTGGTTCTGTCCAGCCTCTGCAAGAGAAGGCTGAGAGTTGATCTCGTGGCCACCGACAGCTTCACTAGGGGGACACAGTAGGGAACCAGAGATGCTCTGTTCACCAGGGCATCTCTTGGGGTAACAAGGAGCAATGGTCACAAACTAACAGAGAGCAGATTTAGGCTAGAGATCAGGAAAAAACTTCTTCACAGTAAGGGTGGCCAAAATCTGGAATGGGCTTCCGAGAGAGATGGTGCTCTCCCCTACCTTGGGGTTCTTTTTAGAGAAGGCTAAAAAGGCATCGGGCTGGGGTCATCTGACCCCAGCACTCTTTCCTGCTCAGGGTAGGGGGTCAGACTCAATCCATTGAGGTCCCTTCTGACCCTAGTATGTATGACATCAAATTATGGGCTTCTATTCTATTGCACATTGTAGCCAGTGTAGTGAAGACATTATTGCTAAGCATGCAAGAACATGATTGGACTGAAATTTCTTGTTACACTGAAGGTCTCTGTGCTTAAGTTCACTCATTTGCTGATGGAAATCTGAGATTAGTCAAGCAAGTAAACTGAATGTAAAAAATTTGAAGGCTCAGTGGCTCCATCATGAAAGTGTTATCCCATTTGGCCATACAGCTGAATGGAGACCATATTACTAAGTTTGTAAACTGAATCATGCCTATTTCTGGATAGATGGAGGGTTGTCTTTGTTTGTTCTTTTCCTTATTCATTTGTTTTTCCTATAGCTGTTGCATCATAGGAGTCTGAACAGAGTGTACTGATTTTCATGCCAAAACATTAGAAACATATTTTCAAGTGTTTGCACAACCCCAGGTAAAACAAGAGGAGGGTGCAAAAATTCAAAGGAAGGTAACTCCATTTTGACAGGGATAGTTTGGGGTGAAATGCCATTCCACATTTCTGTGATTGCTTTGAGAGTCTAACCTCAAAGTCTTAGATATTGTATTGTAATATAAAAGCTATTCCAAGTATTAATTCACTTAGAGGGATGGCTATTAATAGTAAGTATTTTTGTAGGTAAAATTAAAAAAAACCAAACCTTTAAAAAAAATTATAAGCTGTAGCTTCCTACCTGCCAAATTTGATAGTCACATTATTGTATAATGTGGGAAATCATCTTAAACTGTATTTGGCAATCAACTGAGTATCTTTTTTTCTTATTACACAGTTTTTAAATGACTTATGCACAGTAAAATCCTGCAAATGTGCAGCCTCTTCTAGACTGTAATTAAGCTCTAGTCAAACCATGTGTGCACCTAATGGTGCTCTAGTGATTTGGTATATCTACTTGACTTTTTGTTTAAAGCTTTCCTAATCCTGCTACAACAGGGGCAGTTCCACTGGTCAAAACAATAGGTAGTCATGCTAAAATAGATAGCGAGCATTAAAAAGAAATATATATCCATATAAAGGAGGGAAAGTGCCTCCATCTCCCCTTTGGGACATTTTGCTGCAAGACTCTTATTGTAATCATTCCCAATGTGAACCATGATAGAATTTTAATATTTTCTTTCTGTTGCTTCCTCTGTGGATTCGTGTGTGTGTGCATGTATACATGCATGCATACATGCATGTATGTCAGGGCAGGGGGTAGGTTATTTTATTTATTTACTTATAATATATATCTCCATTCATCTAAATGTCCTTGGAGATCAGTGCTTGGGTTAAAATTCCTGCTTATGGTTGCTTTCACCATTCCGACCACTTCCAAAATGGCACCAACAGCAACAGTGGGAAATTATTGAGGGTTGCTACAGAGGAAATAAAAGCAAGAGACATCCTCGCAACGTGACATTATTCTTCATTCTTGTTTTTGCTTTCCTTAATTTGAAATAAATCATTTTGGGCCAAACTTAATTTTTATGTTTGGAAATGTTTGTGTTTATAGAAGCAGACTCCAGGTCACGAAGAGAATATACTACTGATGCTTCATTTATTATGTCTGGGTCATACTGGGTCTTCCAGGAGTACAGCATGAGTCCATTATGGAGGCAAAGCTGCTTCATTCCTTGAATCATGCAACTCTGCATTTGAACATACAGTCATTCATAAAGCAAACATACTGATTGCCATGTTATTGCTGTTTGCACTGTGCTAGTATAGAATTGTGTAAAACAGACTTTTTTTAAATTGACGGAAGTGCAGTACATGGCAGTGTGGAATTTGAGCAATATCAGTTTGACTCAGCCATTCATTAAAAATATTTCTCTCCTTATAAAAGGCTCATTCACACAATTAAACAATATTCTCTCCTGCTGGCACCAAAGACCGACAGCATTACACATTTGACCAAGGAAGCCCTTTCATATAGTTGCACCCTACCCTGTGGCAACCAGACATCAGAGGTAGGATAGCTGACTTGATGGCAAGTATTTATTCTGCACATAGAAAACTGACAGAAAAAGGCAGGATACCACATTGTGACCTACTTCAACTGCTATGGGTAACACTCCTCTCTCTCTGAACAAAAGGAAAGTTTATTCTGTGTACCCTCTGGCTCCCTTTGCCCATGATGACAATTTATATACTAGCATGTTTGGGAAACAAAAACATATGGCCTCTGGGACAGACCCAGAGGGGGTGAAGTGCCACAGCCACAACCTCCTTTCAGACCACACTGAGGGAGGAGCAGCCAAGGACTTCTTTAAGGTTCCTGAAGCAGGTAAGAATCCACCCTTCTCGGCACCCATTCCCTTCCCCACTGTGCTCAGTGGTGTGTTCCCTCTCCTCCCATTCCTCCCCTTCTTGCCACTGCCACTATCCTCACTTTCCCTGGCTGACATGGGGATGAGGAAGCTTCAAAGCCACACCAGTTGGGCTGCACATAGAGTCAAACTCAGATGTGGACAGCAGAAATAGTGGTAGTAGGTATGTTCTCCCTTCCTGTCCAACCTCCTCCAAATTTTCCCCACTGACTTGAGATCAGAATCAAGGAGGGGGAATCCACCTGATGCCACCACTGTTTCTAGCTAAGCCTGAGTCCCCACACAGCCCATCCTCACAGCCTGGGTTGGCACAGGCCACGAGTGGCTGGGGCAGCAGCAATAGCAGCAGGTGGGTCTCCCTGCACCTGATTAAGGGACTTTAAAATGTCCCTGGCTGCTGCTTCAGCAGCATGGTCTTTCCATCCTGGTGTACAGAAGAGGAAGCTAAGAGCAGAGGTACAGCCACTCCTGAAGCCCTGGTCAATGCTCCTGCACTTTCCTTTAAAAAATTGTAGATTTACCCATGCATGCCCTGTCCTCACATCAAACGTGGTATACTTTCTAGTGAACTTCTGTGCACCAAGACCATCCTTACTTGCCTGTTTGCAGGTCCAGAAGAGCCTGTGTTCATCTTCTTTTCCCTGTAACATTTTACATGTCAGTGCAGAAGGATTCCATAGGAGGACACACAAAGAGAGCAGTGGAAAAGACTTCTTTGATGTAAAATTTATCTTTTTTTTTTTTATCAGTTTTCTATTCTGTTCAGGGTTTTGTATTACTTCTATTACTGAGATCTGACCATTTTCACCACAGTCTGAGCTCCCAATAAGGAGAATTACATTTCTTATTTTTCTCTTGAATACTTTGTTTTGGGCTATAAGCAGGGCTACTGCTGTCTTGACTCTGCAATCAGATCTCAACAGGAACCTATGGAATAGTATGAGCTTTATTATTTTATTTTCAAAGTCTATTTTGACTATGTTAGTTTGACTCTTCTTGGCATTTCTTATTCAATTTATAATATTAGCCCACAGTACTCAGTGTATATTAATTCATTAACTAGTGGCTAGAGGAACTAACGAGGAAAAAAACACCTACTATGCAGAAAATCTTCCTTTACCTCAAACAGAGTCACTAAACAAGATCTAAGATAAATAATAGTGAGAATAACTTGATTGAGATACAGAAATGTAAACAATAAAATGGATCCAATTGAAACAAGCCAAGGAAATAAGAAGGAAAAAACTTAGTTTTAGAAAGATTAAGCATTGCAGTGTAGTTACAATTTAAAACTACAAAAATAGGAAAAAGGGGAAGCTGACTGATTGTAGCAGAGTCATTGAATATTGTTCCTGGGCACCCACCAAGATTAATCAACTTTAGGCACAATAGAATTCAACTGCATAATGTAACAGAACCGCACATGTTCTCCTTTAACAACTCCATGTTCTTAGATTGCTGCAATAAACACATCATAGCAGCATGGTAATCAACAAAAAATCACGTCCTACAACTGAGAATCAAACACAGCTTGGCCAGCATCAAAGTAACACCTTCTAAAGAAATCGGCTTGGTTTTGAGGGTCAATATTTTTTTTTTCCTCCAGGTTAATGTTGTTTAGGCTATATCAGGAAGAACATATGTGTTTTCCTTAACAAATAACATTGAATCATTTCCATAGCTTGACTGTGATACAATTCAATACAAGCTGCACTAACTGCTATGCCTGTTGTGATGTATCAAAGGTTTTTCTCCTGAATCCATTCAGTACTCTCGCTGTGAAACAGTCTAAAACCTTTAATGGATTAAAATACTTACAGTTCACCACACAGAAGCAAACTCCCTATTTTATTTTAAACTTGGAGCTGGCTGATCATGGTAGCATAAATGTTAGAGTGAGTGTGAGATAAACACACACCTTGTCCTGTGTTTATATCCCCTCATCATTAGCAGGGTAACTTAACTTTTTCCTTTTTCAATAATGTTCAGTAATAGATTAGGCTGCCACGCCTTCCAGGGCTGACCCTGGCCCACTCTAGCTTCTTTACTGCTTCAGCTGAAACTGAGTTATGGACAACCCCACATCTTTTTCTCTTCTGAGTTTGAGGAAAGGAAACAAGGACTACCTGAAAGGGCTTTGCATTCAGGATAGCAGAGGTGGTGCCTGTTTTGAGTTACCGGTTCCATACGATATGCATCTGATCCTGATCCTATTATTCACTGAGAATACATTACAAATATATGTCTCTCTCTTCTAACTAGACTCATTTGTAATGTTTGTGCTCTCTAGAGCTACATTTAGGCTCACATCTCTGTTGCAATTGGACACTGAATATATTATGAAAATGGGTCTTGGGAACAGTACCAGCATATCAGGCCTCTTCAACCAGCAAAGAGATGCATTAGAGCTCTTAACTGACCTCTTCTCACCCTTAACATAGGAAGAATATCAGGAAGTGGGTTCAGATTGGACAGATCTTCCCAGAAGAATACTGTAGCTGACAAGAATGCAGTTTCCATAGATATTCTTCTGGTGGCCTGTAGAAACCATGAAAAATGGATCATAATTTACAACAGCGCTGAAGCTGCTTTGAATGACACTACTTCCTTCGAAGGCTAAGTTAATAATGTCTGTTTTGTTCTAAATAGATGTTTACTACTCTTTGGGGCAAAGGTCTGGGAGCGCAGGGAAAGAAAGAAAACGAATCACATATATCTTATTTATTTCACCTACTACTCCAGTTGAGAGAGAGAGAGTGAGAAAGACTATCTCTATATGGGGAAAGAAGACGTTCAAATAAGAAATAAATAGGGAAGAATACTAAGATGCTTTATCTGTTATACAAGTGGCACTCAACCTTTTTGCCTTGTGGGCTGAATGAATAGTGCCTGGTCCAACCACAGGCAGGATCCCGCTGGTGGGCCAGATATGGCACACAAAGCAAGCATGGTCGGCCCTCATTTAGCCCCTGGGAATGGGGACAATCCAGCCATGGTCCAACTGCATGGTGGGAGAGGAGTGACCCAGCCTCTATCCAGCTGCCTGAGGGAAAGAGGTATGGCCTGGCCCCAACCTGCTACACAGAGCTTAGGAATTTGGCAATGGGTGAGGCAAGGGCAGGCAGTTATTTCAGGTGGAGGGCTGCTTAGTGAGTTTTGGCAAGCCATTGAGGGCTGCATGACAGGCAGCCGGGGCAGATAAATATTAATTTTCTAAAAATTTTAGGGGCCCTGCAGGCTGGATAGAAGGGCCTGGCAGGCCAGGTCGCATTTTGCCTACCCCTGGTGAGGGATGCAGTATTAATTGCTATTGCTCCCCCTTTGCTAAATTTCCTGATCTGCAGGGTGCTCCACAAGTTGGATACCATGGCTCCAGAGTCTGGATTTGGCTCATAGGCCAGGGGTTGAACACTCCTGTGTTTAACATCCATCAGCTATGATCAAGCTTTCCTTCAAGTAAAGAGAGCCTCGAGCAACAGTCATGGTTTGGGTTTTTTTTAATGAACTTTGGTCAGTTACAAAATAGAATGACAAAATCCTGACTTTCCCAACTGTACAGCTGGATGGAAAAGCAGAATTAAATTTCAATACCAAATGGATAAATCCATAAGTACTGGGGTGTTTTCTTTTTCAAAATAGCATAATTTGCTTTATGATTCATTCTGATCAGTACCAGATGCATTTTAATGGTTATATACCTACAAAGAATGTAAGCACATGACAGGCATTATACCCACAATGTAGTTACACTGTGCATTCTCACAGATCAGGATTTGAATGAAGGTCCTTAATGAGATACTGTAGCAAGGTGAGTAAAAGTGATCCTTAGAGGTATAAACAGAGGAGTAGGGAGTTAGCACTGCCTCCAAATATAACATTTGTAAGACTAGTAAAAGAACACAGTATTCAAATCTAGCTTCCTTGCCTCAAAATGTTAGTTGAAGTAATTGAAATGGTCTTGAGAGAACTATAAGAATGATTCAATACACAGAAATTCTGCATTATAGCAAATACTTAGAAAAGCTCAATCTCTTTGGTTTATCAGAGAGGGTTAATAAGTAACCTGAGGCCTAAAAGTACTTATTGCCATTAGCAGATGGCTCTTTAATCTGAAAGGAAAAAGGTATAAAATCTAAGAGTTGTCCTGTCAGAAAAACAATTCATTAAACATTGATCCATTAGAATTTGACAGTTCATCAAAGCCAGAATGCTTTGCAATAAATATCCAGTTTCAGTGAAGGTTCAACAAAACTCCTGGCAGGTTCTAACAGAAATCTTCCAGCTAGGCAGGATTTGAAAATGCTGAAATCTGCCACAAAACCGTTTCCTGTAAAATAAATAAATAAATAAATAAAAATTAAAAAGTGTTCTCTTATTCAAAGCTGAGGGTAAACAAAGCCAGAAATAAAGTAGAAATAAGGTACTTTTTTTTTAACTTGTGAAACTAATTAAATATTGTAATGTTCCTTCTCTATTCCATAAAGTATTGATGTTAAAATTGAACACTGTTTTATAGCTCCATTAAAACACAATTTTTGGTGTGCTGAAGAAATTCGGTGAGGCTTTGAGAGAATTATTATAATCTAGCTTAAAATCTATATCTGAAGTCTATATCACAATTTTGCAGTGAACTAAAATATCTACAGGCACATAAACGCATCTTGCAGATGTTTGAGTTAAGAAAAGTAATTGAATCAAACATCTAAATGAATAAAACCATATTAAAATGCTGATAAATATCTTCTTCATTTTGAAGTTTAGCTTGGCAGCCACAGTTCTCATATATTAATTAACTCGTACTCATTTTATAAATTTCTAATCATGCAGTGGGACTCAAATCACACCAACTTAGTCCACTACAACTTACTCTGACAATAAATTAAGGAACAGCAATCTGTGAGATTTGAAGTGTAGGCTGCAGGGGGTCTTATTGCATGTCTGTTATAAGAAGGACACAAAAACTTAACTAAAGATTTGTTTGACATAACCCTTAGCATGGAAATGTGTATCTTATGCAGGGAATTAGTACCCAGAGGTATTGGCAAAATCCTGTCTTACAAAAAAATCATCAATCACTTGGATGACATACAGTATCCTGGGGAATGCTATTTGGTAGTTAAGGTGATTCTTACTGACATAAAAAGAATTGAATTAGGTGCCACACTGGCTTCAAGGAAGGAATGTCTTCCCTTAAGACAGGTGTTTTTCATTCTTCTTTAGAATGAAGAAGAGTTCACAACTGATCAGGTGCTCAGTTCCTCATGATTAGTTTTCCATAATTAAGTGTCAGGCTTTGAGCATACAAACTCCTGGCTTTCTAATTTTTAAACTATATTAAAAATAATAGGGGAACATATTTGCCTGGCATTGCATGTTATAAACACCTGCCCCCTTTTTGGGCAAACCATGGCTGGTCCTGAATTGAAAGTGACAACTCTGACAAATTGTGTGGAGGTCTTTGTGATGTGGACACTCACTAAGCACTGTCTTAAGGCTGGTAAATGGATTTGTCTTGTATCCTAACCAGAATGTAACATGAATATCCCAGGGGTAGAAAGCTAGAGCATTAACTTTCTACCACTTTCATGTTTAGCTCTTTTCTACAACGACTCTGACTTATACAGCAAAGAAGTTTAGTAGATTCATTTGCAGTGCTCTCACAAAAATGTAACTCTTGATCAATTACCACCAGCCTGACCTTGAAGTCTTAATTATTAAATTGTTTTATACTATTCCTTGCTGTGATGACACTTAGTCATTAATTTCACTACTTTTCTTTTTCCTAAGATATTTTTCACCAAACGAATAGCAATTTTGTCTGGCTACTATTCTATTGATTTACATGGTAGCATATATAGATTATAGACTGTCGTGATGCAAGGCATTAAAATTTATCACTCAGCTGTAGCAAATAGCTACAAGTGCGTGGTCATTTATTATACTGTAAGTGGTTCTATTTGTCACAGCAATTAGACTATACTACAGGGATGGGATCCCTGGTTACTGTATATATTTTTCTTTGTAAAATTCTCTTTTAAGCGTAACAGAACTGCATAGCTTTGCCCTCACTGAATGAAAATGGAAACATAAATAATATTCATATTATATGGTGGTAATCCTGAATGAAGAATTGGAAGATTTTTGAAGAGTAGATGTGTACAACATATTTGTGTATGTGAGGTGAGAGGGAAGACATTAGAAGTTAAAAGAAATTACCTCTAGCTGTGGGTCCTGAGGAATCACAATAACATCCCCAAAAAACCTGATTGAAGGCAGCTGTATTGACAATTGAGATTTATATACATTGGAAATGTATGTTCTGAATTTCCCTTGGTAGCTGCTGTTTCCTGCATTTCCTACTTCATTGTGAATTCTTTTGGATGTAGCAAGCAGGGATTGAGTCATTTCCTCTTGCTTGCCATGCAATATTAAACAGCTCCACTGAAAAGATTTCACCCAGCCACCCACACATACCCCTCCAGAGACTGGCTCTTTGTTTTCTCTCCTTGAAAACAGCTGTTTCTTTTTCCTTTCCCTCCTCTCTCCCTCCTGTTCTCCCTCATCCTGCCCCCACCCCATGCCACTTTTTCATTTTGCTGTTTTGCTGGCTCTGTGTCATCCTTCTTCAACATCCAAGGTTAAGTTAAGGCCACTTCCCATTCTTGGTCTAACAGAAGAAAGGGAAAATAATAAGGTTGTTCTGCACATTTCTATTATTTGTAGCTTTGTTATCATGTGACTCCCATCCCTCTCACCCTTCCTTCTAATAGAAGATGCATTACCACACATTAACTGGGGGGTTGGAAAACTTCAGTGTGAGAAGGTCTGTTTCCAAGGATGTTGAATTTGTGTGTATTTATCCTCATCCTTCCATCCTGGAAGCTGAGGGCATTTCACCCTGGGAGAATAACTCACAGGTTTTATCAGAACCACTGTTCCCCGTGGGAAAGTACCTTCATCTGTCCTCTGGGGCAGTGAGCATAGGACTCTTATTTTAATCATACACAATGTAAACCATTCTGGAATATTAATATTTTTCTTTCTGCTGCTTCCTCTGTGGATTCCATTTTTCATATGTCAGATGAAAAAGTATGTTTGTTGAACTTACCTGTTACTATGTGACTGGGTGAGGAGGTTATGAAAATCGCTTACCTACACTTAATGGAGAGTAGTTGCAACCATTTTAAGACTCTCTCATCCATTCAGGTCTAGTCTCATGAATACATTGTGGGCATATAGCAAACAAATCTGAATTTGCCTTTAAACTGCATCAAAGAAAATAGACTTAGAGATTCACTAAATTTTTTTCTGATAGATCAGGAGTGCCCTCCACAGGGTGAAAATGTATATTTGTGCTACTTAATTTCTTTTATAATCTTGTCTGAAATTATTGCTTTATATTACAGAGAGAGTATGAAATCATAAAGAAACTAAATGTCTTGATTTAGTTGTGATCTAACTTAATTGTTTAAATTACAACTATATATCATGTCTCTCTCTAACTTGACCTCCTACTTTCTGCTGGAACTTGCTGGTAGGCAAAACATGTTATCGGATCATTGAACAATTGATAGTAAATATTTAATAGTATCTGAAAACTTAATTGTACAAATATTGTATGTTATTCTTCTAACAAAATGAATAATTTATAGAGAATTATTTTAATTATTTTATTTTGTAAATACAATAGAAGCTTTGTTATCCAGCATGAATGGGCTAAAGGGGTTGCCAGTTATGTAACAATTCTGGTTATCTGAGAGTTATACAGAAGAAAGTACCATACTTATAGTACAAATACTTGATATACGTGTGCATGCCAGATAGACTCAGCAAAGAGTTTCTAAAGTGAGGATTTGTATTGAGGGACATTGGAAATTCTGGTTAATAGAGCATTCTGGTTAGTAAAATGCTGGTTAACACAGCTTTTATTGTATACAAAAGCAGTTTGTTCGAACCATGCTATTGATACAGAACATGTAGTTTCTGTATTTGTTGAAAGAATCAAATGCCTCCTACTAATCAAAATCAAAGTGAGTGCACAGGAAACGAGACTAAAATAGGGGACTTATAGAGCTCTGGATTGTCCAGGAAGCTTGACAATGTGCATCAAATACAATTTCTAAAATCAAGCTGATATTCTGCAGACCATACAAAGAGTCATTTCTTCAGGTATTAATCCATAACATCTCAACTTGTTGTGCTGAGACTGTAATGAAAATAAAATTTGGGGAGGAGTACTGTTTACTTCCTTGAGTAGAGACAGTCCATTAGAATGACTATAACAACAGGCTTCCTGGTTACATTTATTCAAGACAACAATATATTTAAACCATTGAGAATCTTCCATTACACCTTGTTTGAGTGACTGTCTTTTTCATTAACATCTTTAGTATGAATTCATGGACAGTGATGCCTGTAGGTCATAAGGCCAGGTCAGGAAGACTTAGCTTCACAGCCTTACATTCTGTGCAGGGCAGCAGAGTGCATCAAAACATTTAAGACCTGTTCAAGAACATTCTGAGATGGATGGAATCAGTCCCATCTGTGCTAGACAACAGTATATGGGGTGATATGATCAAATCTGAAAAATACAGTCATACTCTAAGTAAATGCCATACTTTCATATGCTAAGTAGATGCTGTAAGTTCATTAATAATCGATAAATTGTAAGGATGCATGGTTCTATATGGTCAACCAAACATGATTGACCGTATAGAACAATGCAACCAAAACTGAGTAGAGTAGATATAAAATCTAATGATGATGTTCTTAATCAGCAATATTCATTGTATGCCTGATGTAAGCACTTCTAGATAAGAGAACAGAAATGCACATTAGATTGGTGTATGACCCTGTACTATTCCTACTGTCAGCCAGTCTGATCAACTGGCTACATGAAGTTTAGACTCACGGAATCATTACTTTGTGCTTATTTGAACCATGCTGTAGTAGGACCTAAAATGTCCTTTGGAGGTGGGGAGAGGGACAACAATGCTCTAAATTGGCAGTTACTCAAATTTAAGAACCCATTTAAAGCATTTGCAGAAAATGGATACTTCAGGCCTTTCTTTTAAGTAGACCTACTCAAGGTCCACTGACTCCAAGAAAAACTGCTGCCATCTTTTTCTCTTCTGCCACTTACTTCCATCCTCCTACTCTCTCCATTCTCTCTCGCTGTCCTGTTTCTTCTCATCTTGGTTCCAGATTTCCTTTTCTCTTGGAGCTTGTTTTTTTACTTGTTTGCTTTCTCCCCCACCCTTAGTGCTTCTGTTTCTGTCTTCCTGCCTATTTATCAATGTTCTAGTTTAATTGGTTCTGCTCATAAAAATGGGGAGGGAGGGATAAATAGCCCTACTTACGTCACTTTTTCATAGTATCATAGTATCATAGTACCTAGGGTCAGAAGGGGCCTAGAGCAGGCCATCTAGTCTGACCCCCGCCAATTGGCAGGAAACGAGTGCCAGGGATTCCATTTTCTGCACTACCAAATCTTATTAGGCAAGTCAAACCTCTAACCAAGAGTGTTTCTGATCCAAATTCCATTTGGTGTGAATCAGAAAAATTTGGAAGAGAGGAAAGTTAGTTGGACAGATTTTTTTTTTTATTCTTTTCCAGAACTGGGAGGAAAAACCCACCATGTAGTGAGAATTTTGATTTCATGAAATCTCATTTAAGTTTCAGTTTTGCAAAAGCAGAGTCAAAAGTGGTTCCAGCCACACAGCATAATTATCTTCTGAGATTATTTCTTTGGAAGCAAAGGGCAATCTATTGGCAGCAGGTTATGAAAGCAGTGTTACAATTCAGAAGAGTAGAAGCATGTTTACTAATGATAGTACATACACAAGAAATCTTCACCTTGACCGTCAGATTCCAGGCTGAGATTGTAGGGCTGGAGTTTTCAAATAAAGTTAGTAAGTTGAGTAGACGTGATCTGGTAAATAATACCAACACAATCTGTGGCCCACTTATGGTATTTTATCCAGTCCCATTTTTTGATTTGTCAAACTGCTGATTACAGTCACATTGGTCAATTCTAAAATAATCCATTGTTTCAAAGATTATTTTCCCTGCTTCATTTCTCACAGAGAATAAATTCTCTAGCATGGGAGTTGTTTGTTTATGCTATTAATCTCTATTAAGCTTGCTGTTAAAATATAGAGGAGAGCTCCAAACTATGAAGCACGAAAAAGGTCTACTTTTGACATTGATTATTTCTGTGCTTTTGTTGTTTCTTTACTCCACAGCTGTGAGTAAACCTTCCATCTGTCCACAAAATCACAGCACCTAATGTTTTAGTAGGCTCTTTCTGTACCTTCCTATACTTCTTTCCCTGTACAACTTGCAACTAATTTGGAAAAATGTTAAGTGATGGGTTTTGAAATGAGTTGTATTGATCAGTTATCACCTTGAAATTCCCTGTCTGTATTGATCTAATATCTCTTAGACTCAAATTGTGAACACATTGAGGCATGGATCATCTCTTTTTTCCTAGGTTTGTACAGCAGTCATCATGGTGGCACCTGGTCCATTATTAAGGCTAATGTCATACAAATTATAATAATAACATAATCATTCCTGCAAATATATACCATTTCCAAGAATATTTCTGAAGGCAAGGGGTATGGAAATGAAGAAATCTAGGTATTGTAGGAATTTAGACTGGCTTACCTTGGAATAAGTAAAGGTGGCATGTTCTGAGAGGAGGGAATGGATGGGGAACCACTCAGACTCTCCATATTGTATCAACAGCACATGACAAAATACATTACTGTCAGTTTCATAGTAGCAAGGATCAGGAGGGACCTGAACAGATCACCTAGCCTGACCCCTTGCCACAAGCAGGAATGAATGCTGGGTTCACAAGACCCCAGACAAGTGATGATCCAACCTCCTCTTGAATATGCCCAAGGTAGGGGCGAGGACCACTTCCCTAAGAAGTTGGTTCCAGATTTTGGCCACCCTAAGTGTAAAATATTGCCTTCTGATCTCCAACCTAAACCTATTTTCCATCAGCTTATGACCATTGTTCCGTGTCACCCCAGGTGGTGTTGGGGAGAAAAAAGCTTTGCCTATTTGCTGTTGATCCCCCTTGATGAGCTTGTAGGCAACCACAAGGTCCCCCCTCAGCCTCCTCTTACTGAGGCTGAACGGGTTCAGGTCCCTCAGTCTCTCCTCATAGGGCCTGTCCTGCTGTCCTCTCACCAAGCGGGTGGCCCTCCTCTGAACCCTGTCCAGGCTGGCCACATCCCTTTTGAAGTGCAGTGCCCAGTACTGGACGCAGTACTCCAACAGCAGCCTGACCAAAGTTGCATAGAGCTCTTGCATTTATTACGTCTCTGGCCCAGCTTGAGATGCACCTTTTGAATGCATGACAAGGTATGGCTGGCCTTGCTAGCTGCAGTCTGGCATTGGCGGCTCATGTTCACCTTGGAGTCAATGACTCGGATCCCATTCTGCCTCTGCTTTCAAGAAGGGAACTCTCCAGCCTGTATGTATGCTGTGGATTTCTCCCAAGGTGCAGCACCCTGCATTTGTCTATGTTGAACCCCATCCTATTCTCATCTGCCAACTTTTGTAGTCTGTCTAAATCTAGTTTCAGCCTCTCTCTCCCTTCAAGTGTGTCCACCTCGCCCCCCACATCTTAGTGTCATCAGCAAATTTGGACAGTGTGCTTTCCACCCCTTTATCTAAGTTGCTGATGAAGATGTTAAATGATGCAGGCCTGAGAACCGAGCCCTGGGGTACCCCACTGCTCACATCTCACTATGTTGAGTATAACCCCTCCACTACTACTCTCTGAATGGGCCCCATCAGCCAATTTTTTTACCCATCCAACTGTGCAGGCATCAGTGCCGCAGTCACTTAATTTATTGATAAGGACAGGGTGAGAGACTGTATCAAAGGCCTTCTTAAAGTCTAGAAAGACTACATCTACAGTGACAATCATCCAAAGATTTAGTTACTTGGTCATAAAAGTCAATCATGAGCATGATCTCCCCTGCAGGCCCCCCACAGATGTGCTCCTTGACGATTTTCTCCAAGATCTTCCCAAGCACCGAGGTAAGGCTTACAGGCCTATAATTACTTGGGCCTTCCTTTCTCCCCTTATTAAAAGCAGGGACCACATTGGCCAGTTACCAATCCCCCGGCACCTGGCCAGATGACCACGAATGCTCATATAGCCAGGCCAAGGGCTCTGCGATGACCCCTGCCAGCTCCCTCAACACCCTGCCACAACACCCTGGGTGGAGGGCATCTGGACCTGCAGATTTAAAAATGTCTAGCCCTTCCAGAAGATCCCTAACTAAATCTGCACTGACTGAAGGCTTGATAGAGCTATCCCCAAGATTGTCCCTACCTCTGGTAAGTGGGATATCCTGGTCCCTGTTCAGGAAAACAGGGGCAAAGAAACTGTTAAAAATATCAGCTTTCTTGTCTGGCATGACCACCAGATTACTATATGTGTCTTGCAGGTGCCCTACATTGCCTGGTGCCCTTTTCTTGCTCACAATGTACTCGAAAAGAACTTCTTGTTGTCCTTAATCCTGGATGCTAGCCTGAGTTCCATCTCTGCCTTGGCCTTCCTAATAGCCCTCCTGCACTCACAGGCCAAGGAGGAGTACTCCTCCTTGGTGATAGTTCCTCCCTTTCACTGGTTGTATGCCTCCCTTTTAGTCCTCAGGCACTGCTGAATGTCCTGGCTGAGCCAAAAGGGTCTCTGAGCACTCTTACCCCCTTGCTTTTCTCAGGGACTGTTATCCTTTGGGCCAGGAGGATTGCCCCCTTAAGGTACGACCATCCCTTGTGGGCTCCCATTTTCTCTACCTTCTGGGCCCTTATTGCCTCCCCCACTAATCTTCTAAGCTTATTGAAGTTGGCCCTTCTGAAGTCAAGGGCTTTAGCCTTGGTGTGAGCCCTATACGCCCTGCGTTGGATAGTGAAAAATGGGGAGGGAGGGATAAATAGCCCTACTTATGTCACTTTTTCTGCTTATTCTTCTTCTAGTGAAATCCAGCAGGTGATGACTGCTGTTGCCCAGTGCTCGAGGACCTGCAGTCCCTTCACCAGGTAATCCCCCGTGGCCAGGACCAGGTCCAGCAAGGCATTACCCCTAGTGGGGCTGTGCACTTCCTGGATAAGGTGAAGGTCTTGTAATACAGCCAGGAACCTATGTGAGCGGTCAGACCTGGCTGTCTGCTCCTCCCATCAAATGTCTGGGTAGTTTAGGTCACCTATGACAATCACATCCCTTGACCTAACTGCCTCCATAAGTTGACTGGAGAAGTCCTGGTCTAGCTCTTCCCCCTGGTTGAGTGGTCTGTAATAGACACCCACCGTAAGGTCCCTTTTGCCATGTAGTTTGACCCATACTGTCTCTGCCCAACCCCACTCCAACCCAAAGCTTAATCCTTGATGATGTGAGGTGCTCTTTGAGATGGAGCACAACCCCCCCACCTTCCTCTCTGTCCTGTCTCTTCTATATAGGGTGTACCTCCAAATGCCCACCACCCAGTTGTAGGTAGGGTCCCACCAGGTTTCTGTGAGCCCTATTAAGTCTGGGTTCTTACTTGCAGTCAGGAGGCATAGTTCCTCCTGCTTACACCCAATACTATGAGCATTAGTGTAGAGGCACCTGAGGCCTCCTGAGGGTGCTCATGCCTTCTTCCCACTCCCAGGACAGTTGTGGCCCCCTGCTCCTCAGATGCTGATACTTACCTGTGCTTCCCTTCCTCTTGTCACCCTGTGTGCTGGTGAAGCATTCTCTCCACTTGAAGTGGCCCCTTCCCCCAGTGAAGCTAGTTTAAAGCCCACCGTATGAGATCAGCCAACCTAGAGGAAAAGATACGTCTACCATTAGGGGAGAGGTGAAGCCCATCCCACCCCAACATGCCCTTCTTACAAAAACATGAGTCGTTGTCAAAAAACCCAAAGCCTGCCTTGTGGCGCCAGCTCCTAAGCTGCCGGTTAACCACGTCAACGCATGCCTCGTGACACCTACCCCGTCCGCTTACAGGAAGAACGGAGGAAAATAACACCCACGCTCCTGTCCTCTTCAGTTGGTATCCCAAGGTCTTATAGTCCTCCATGATGTTATCTGGTTTGCCCTTGGATGCATCATTTGTACCCACATGGGCCACAACCAGTGGGTAGTAATCAGAGGGCTTGATGATTTTAGGGATGGTCTCTGTGAGATTGTGAATCCTCACTCCAAGCATGCAGCAGACCTGTCATGACCAGGGCTCTTGGTGACAGATTGGTCCATCGGTTCCCCTCAGAATGGAGTCCCCGATGACCAGAACATTGCATCTCCTTCTTCTCGGGGTATGCTTCTTCTGAGCCAGTGATGTAGGTTGAGCGGCTTCAATTCCTCTGAGTACCAGTTTTTCTCCCTCCTCCTCCAGGGGGGCCAGGGCTGCATACCTGTTCCCGAAGGGTGTCTGGGGAGCAGGCACAGCAGTTGTTTGGGTTGCCCTGGCCTTGACAGGAACCTGCTGCCACCGATTAGTTGGGTGCTGTGCATGCAGGGTCTCTCTGGTGGATTCCTGTCCCTGTAGAGAATGGAAATACAGGTTAATTTCATCCTCCACTGCCCGGATTCCCCACAGCATGCTCACCTTGGCCTGGAGGTCTGCCATGTGCCCCTCCGGAGCCTGAATACATTCACAAGAGCGGCATGAGGGGGAGTCACCAGACCTCAGACCCACCACCAGGGATCCTACCCAGCCACCCCCACAGCTTGGGGGGTATGCGGTCGCCAGGCACCCCAAGGGCTCTGTCTGGGTGGTAGCCTCAAAGGAGCCCTGGAAGGGTGGCGCCACGGAGGCAGGACCCCTGGCAGCACTGCAAGTCCTCACCATGGCTTGCAGGTAGTCCTTACCTCCCTCCTTTTTTGGTGGAGTCTGCTCCCTCCTGAGGAAGAGAATCTTGCTACCCTGCCTGCTTCCACCTGCATGAATGCCTGTGCAAATGCCATTGTGCCCTTACAGAGCATGCCTGTTTGCGCACTCTGTTTGCACACAGCTCCCTGCCCAGCTCAGCAAAGAGGGATCCAGGGGCTTCCCCTCTGGATCTTCTGCAGCTGCACTGGCTCCTGCCCTACTTACCTTCAGGAGATCAGCTGCTGCTGCCCCCACTGTTGCCTCCTCTCCCTCTTGTTTAATAGACAGAACATAATCACTGAGAATTCTGTCAGCTTTGGGTTTCTGTACAAACCTTGTTTATTGCCTAATTAAATATTAATATGATGAGAGGTCATGCTCTTTTGTGAAATGCCATTAGTAAACTGTAGCTAATATAAAAAAAATCCCACTTCAGCAATATAGATAATACACACACTTTGGTGATGTATGGAGAAATTACACTGTTTTAGCACTCTGTCTTGTGAAGGTACATTGCAGTTTCCCCCCACAGCCCTTCCGGGCACAAGTTTGAAGGACATGTCAGAGCTAAAGCATAAGCCTAATATTAAGAACAGTTGTGAAGCAGATGTGATTTGGAAAGGACCTCCAACTTGTTCTTCAGGGCAACTAGTAAGCAATATGAAACAGACTCTTTCACCAGTATTTCTGAAAGTGCCACATCTATTATAACCTTCAGCACTGATCTTCCTTGGCTTGATTATGGAACAGTATGGGGATCCTTCTTACTAGCCTGTGCTTTCAGTGTCATAAATATTATTTATAAGCATTTGCATAGATTTCTATATTTGTACCTGGAACTCTACTAAAAGGAAATGGCTTTATTATTATGAATTACTTATGCTACTGTCAGTAATATCTAGATATGAGGCAGGACTCGGGCTTCCTTAGACAAAGCTGAATATAAACACAGAGGGTATAAGAAGAAAGCTTGTATATTTAAAATTGGGGTTGTAAATGCCATAGTATTTTTAGGCTCTTCTCATGTTCTTATATATATGATATGATGCACTGATAGAGCAAGTCACTGCACCAAAAAGATAGGCTTGTTAAAATAAGTGATATTCATCAAAAGGTGGGGCTATTTTTCCTGTGTAAACTGTCCAAAATGTATGTGGAATTGTAAGTAGCGAAAAATTTTTACCCAGACCCACAATGTTCCAACCAAAGGCTACAATATTTTGCTTTAGAACTACCACCATCCATTCTTGTGAGAATTATAGTTTGGTGACTAAGATCTCCATTCTCCTCTCGGCTAGGGACAGAAGGTACACACAAACTGGTTTAAGTGATCAGAAACTGGTTTAAACCTATAACAGAACAGAATCTTAGTGCACATAAGCCAGCTTCAAACTGGCTGAAACTGGTAAGATAAATTTGGTTGACTGTAGTATCAGACTTAACTAATTAGGTTCAAACCAGTTTATGAAACTTCTGTTTCACACCCCTTCCTAGTTCAGTTCCCCCAACATCCCAACATGCTTTGTAGCCCTGGGCTGGGCTGGGCTGGGCTGGGCTGGGCTGGGCTGGGCTGTCTGCTCCAGAGAGCAGGGCTGGTCCCACCACTGCCCCCTAGCTGGAGCAGTGAGGGCTGGCTGACAAGTGTGGTGGGGCAAGCATGACTGCGGATGGAGCCCAGTCCAAAAGGGGGGACTGTCCCACCAGGCAAATGCGGGCTGGCGTCTGGAGCCAGAGTGGGTGGTTAAACAGCCCTTCCTCTGCTTAAACTTAGTGCTGGCTGCAACTGTGGATTGCAAATCTCAGACGCACCTGGAAACAGGAAGAGGAAATGATGAACATCCCTACAGAGTCCTGCTGCCATAATTCTGAACTGCAAATCTCAGAAATCTTGGAGGCAGCAGGAAGAGGAAGCAAACACACAGCCCAAGGGTTGTGCTTTAGTGCCCTCCAGCTTCTGGCCTGAGCCACTGCGGGCACGTGGCTTCATTTCCTGAATCAAAGGTCAATGTCTGCTCACTTCTGTTTCAGTTTAATCAGTGCAGCTTGGACTAACCAGCAAAGACTGAATTGATTTAGCCTCGGGCTTTTTGACTGTCTGTACCTAGGCCTCAAGCCTAGACTGTGGCCGGCAGCTCCCAAGAAGACAGCTGGTATGCCTCATGGAAGATAGAGCCCAAATAAGGGATTTTTATGCAATCAGGTACTTTTGGACAACTATATAAATATATATTCCAGGGAGAGCTTTGGAGAAGGGAGCGATTTTTTAGTTGACAGCCCAGTTTCTTCTGTCAAATTGTCAAAACAGTTTAAATAGGCCTGGAGAAAAAAAAAATCTAATAATAAGATTAAGACATGGCTGCCTTCTTTCCAAAGTATATATCATATCTGTCTATAATTTCAGGAATTAGTCTGGAAGTCAAGATTCAAGGATACTGTGGAAAATGATGGCATTTAAATTAAGAAGGGGGTGTCCAAGATTATATACAGGATCTAGGGGTGAAGGAAAGTGAGAAAAAGCATACATATACTTGACCAAAACCCAAAAGGGATAAGAGATCATGTGCATAACAGGGAGGGCAGAACTTATACCAGACATGAAATACTGTTTGAAACAAAGGAGCAAACAAAAATCCCATCTTTTTCTCTGCATGTGTGCCATCAATTACCTTTAGGAGGCAAGAGCCTCTCAGATAAAAACCACTTTCTAGTCGGGGACAAATCCAATCAGATATTTGGGGTCAGGAGCTCCAGTTCCTTTTGGCCACCATAGAGGTGTGAAGGACCAGAAAGCTGGCTTGAGTGTTCAACTAGTGTTTCTCTACAGTAGCCATAGCCAGATCTTTGCTCCACTCTTTAAAATTGGTGCAGCAGATTTCTAGGAGGCATGCCTGAAACATCTTTTCTCCAGCAATCGTGGCTGTATGATAGCTCTTCTGGAGCAAATTCTGGATGTCACAGCTGTCTCTAGGCTGCTTTCAATTTATTTTTGCTTGAAGCATCTCCCTGCCTCTGTAGCTTCCCAGGATTATAAGGCCTAAAAGTTCTGTTTGACTATCTGCCTTCTGCCTTCCCAGAGTCCTGCACTCAACACAGCTTGATCAGAGTACAGAATTAGGTTCTTTCAGTGCCTTATTACTGCAAATGGAATTTAAATGATTGCAGAGATCAGGGAACAAAGAGCTCGGCTCATATTAAAAGGGTGCTATGTTTAGAAATTGAATATGTACAGGTGTCATATTGTTGTTAATCTCAATGTTGTATTCACAAACAAAGGTGACAGAGCCATAGCAAAGTGATGATTCAAGTATTTCTCATCCCAAGTGGGCACTTCTTACCAGGAAAGTGTTTGGCTTCAAAGGAGAAATCATTAGCAGTTTAGAAGGACCCCATCTGCCCCTAGTAAATGAGGTAGCCTTAGAGTCACCTTCAGTAAAACACAGCCCTGTCATTCTAACAGTAGGTTAGCATCGCAATGGCAGCTGCTAATGAGATACTGGCCCACCATGCAGACAAATCTAAAGTACCTGTGGTGTCTCACTAGGATCCTGTCACACTAAGAACCTGAATGAAACATGAAGAAATGACTGGCCCTTCCCAGCAGTCATGTTTAGCCATACAGACCTCCTCCCATACAGATTAATTTCCCTGTTATGACAGAGAAGCTGGGTCCCTACCAGTGAGTGAAATCTGTTGGCTGATCTACTGAGATAAGTTTTATCTTTTGTTTTGCAATCTTTGTTAGTCCCTGTGTGTGATGAGACATATGTGCTTATGATGTGGTCAAATAGTTGCAGATTTCAGTTGCGGTTTTTCTCGATGCCTTTTTTTTCAGATCCATCAAAAGGTTTGTTGCAATAAATCTGAATATTTTGTTCCAATTTTGTCTTTTGTTTCTAATATATAAGTAAATTGAAATAAGCCATTTTGAAATAGAACATAATATTTTGACTTGCTAAATAGACTAAATGTTGTTAAAATGTTCCATTCTGACTGCTTTCTCGAAGTCCAAGTTCATTGAAATCAAAATACTTCCATGAAAATATTTAACTTTTTATGAATCATCAATTTTCAGTGGAAACACATTCCATCTGAAAATTTTGACCATCTGTACTGAATATTTTTGAGTTCCTAGAGTCTCTCTTCAAATTATGAATGCTGGTTCTGGACAGAAAGAGCAAACTCTGCGAATGCACTTTAACTAGTCTAGAAAAACTGTATAGAGTCCATATATCCAGGGAATTTTCAAACATTAACTCTTACACTGAGGATCAGGCTTCCATCCACTGCCTGTATCACAATTATGGAGACAAGTAGAAAGCTCCCCAGTGGATGATGTTTTATAATTAATGTAAATATCTACCATACGGCTAATTATGTAACTATCTAATATGTTCTATAGTAAGTTGCATAGAGTTAAATTTTAATTAGTATTTCAGAGGTACTATGTCCAATGCCTTGTAGGTGTCTAAATATATTCTCATAGTTACCTTTATTAAACCTGCTTATAATCAAAGAACAAATGCGAAAGCCTTATCAACTTAATGTGAAAAGTTATAATTTCCATGCATATCTAGAGAATTCCGGGAGACCACATAAGTACCTAAATTAATTAAGTGCAGGTTTAACTACTTTTCTGAACTGGCACCTCTAAGAAGAAAACCCAATTAAAATAGCATAAGATGCATAGCACCCTCAAGAAACAATACCATGCGGCATTGCCTTGTCATCCAATTTCTAGAAAATATTTGGGTGGAAGATGGAAGAAAAGAAGAAACTGGTATGTTGTTCCTGGAGGATGTGATGAATTTACTAAAAACATTAAAATGCCCATTTGCTACCTTTTTGGACTAGTTAGCAAATGCTCATCTCTCAGCAGGCATGTTATATATCCTGTTGTGCACGATAAATGATGATGATTGTTTACAACCTGTTGCTCATTGGAATTATATGAGTTATATCATCTATTAAGAATTGTGCTTGGTTAATCATCATCTGATTGGAAATTTCTAGATTATATAAATTTGGTTACAGAAGGGTAATGCAGTAATCTCTCAATTTAAGGCACTGAGTACCTTTATGGGTCATTTTTCATTTCCACCAATGATGTATATAGATGGCCTTTAGACAGGTACTGTTTTCTGAGTGTTTACATATAGGATAAAAAGAAAAGGAGAGACATTTCTGTAAAAATTATGACTTAATTAGGCCAAGGGTAGAATTTGTTATTTATGCCGTCAAACATGGGAAGCTCCATAAATCTCTACACCGTTGCCCAAGAACCCCCGTGCCCTCTCGCCCATTCTCAGAAAAAAATTGTCCTATTTAAGTGGCAATTTTGAGTACATGGAAGAAGCTTTGAAGGAACAAATGTGCATTGTTATTATTTTGCTTTTGTAGTGGTGCCCTCAGGGACCTCATTGTGCTAAGCTCTGTTCTAACTCAGAGCAAAAGTCATCTCTACCATCTTTCTAGTCTATGTAGTCAAAAGGTGGGAGAAAAAAAAGTACTAGAGTCCCTATTTTAATGTTGTCTGAGGCATACAAAGAGATTAAGGCTTGCTTCTCAGCAAAAAAACTCTTTAAACATAACCTCTTTAATCCATGTAACTTATTTTATAAGTGAAAGAAATAGGTTATACCAGTAAAAAGCACCTTTATATCAGTGTAACTTTGTCCACTCTAAGGGGTATACTAATATAAACTTAAAAAAGAAACAACCAAAAGCAGCAAACAAACATTTTTTTTTTGTTTAAATTGCATCCATATACTGTTAGGGAGTCCTGAACCATTACTTGGATTCCTATCCCCCGCAATCGCGTGAATAGACTATAAGATGTCTTATTTGAGGCAGACCTGATTGTGTCAGGGTTTATCACCACTGAAAAATGGTGTATCTTGGCATTTATACACGTTACCCTTTCAACCTGCATTACTGCTCTTCTTCCAGTAGGTTGAGGGAGACCATGAAGCCTGGGCAGCTTGTCTCTGGAATGACCCCCAGTAACTATAGATGCATAGAACCATGTCCTGGGAAAAAGCTGTTAGCGCATTTTATCCTGCATGCTTTAAAGAGACTTAGAGCAGGACAATAGGGACATTTTGATATGTGTTTCCAACACAGTGCTGGTCACTTTTACTTATCAAGCCCATGCTAATTAAAAGTGCTCAGGCATCATGTTTATCCATGGCATAGTGCATCCCCATGCTGAGAAAATGGTGGCAGTACACTTTGAACTAAAGTACATCAAACATGTTTTATTTCCAAGCACACTACTGCCATTTTCTCAGTGCGGGGATGCACTGTGCCACTGATACATGTGACGTGCGAGACTGCCAGAGTGTCTCACACTCCAGCAAAGTTAATTAATTGAGTCTGCTCTGACACACTGGATTTACAGTGTGTCAGAGCAGGCTCCCTGCATGTGTGTAAGCGTCCTAGACTTCTACATTGGTAGAATCCTGAGACAGAAGTCTTTCTCCTGGGACAAATGTGATATCTAGTAATCTCAGATCCAAAACCTGTAGGTATAACTTAGTTAGTGCCAAGCCTAACATCAGACAGTAAGTCTGTGCCAAAACTAGAGATTTAACTCTTCTGGATTTAAGTATGGTATCTTAGCTACAAGGCCATTAATCACATCTCTGGATGTTTATAGACATGTTCTGGGAGCAGTCTCAAAGCCTCTCTAATTAAAGCTCCCAGACCATCACGCATATCAGCATCTCTGCACTGAAAAAATGGTGGGGGGGGACACTTTAAATAAAGCTTATTGAAGCAGCTTTAGTTAAAGCATTCCCACCACGATTTTTGATCAATGAATTGAGTCTGCTGTGACAAGTAATTGCAATACATGAGAGAAGCCTCTCTGCACATGTATAGGCTCCCTCCATTTTCTACTACAGTTTTGAAGTGTAGGTAGAAGTTCTGTTAAGTGAAATAAATGGCATCCAAGAGCAAGGGAAAACATTTGACTATGAATTGTCTTAATTCTACCATTGGGGGAGATGGGGGTGAATTAAGAGAATGTAGATGACCACATACATTTCTGAGGATGTTCACGTCTTCATTGAAGGGGGCAGATTTAATCGACTGGCCTCTAATCAAGAAACAAAGTACTAGATGCCCTCTTCATATAGAATATAGTTAGATACATTTCAGTTGATAGGCTTGTTGATTAATCTGAAAAAGCTGTCACAACCCAAATCAAGTGAGTGTCCCTGACACAATAGACCACCCCCTCTGAGTGATTGGCATTACCCTAAATTTAGTCACGTTCTGCCTCATTAGGTATTCCTACTTGGCTGTTTATCATTGACTATGCTAAAAGTATAAAAGTCTGCTTAGCTGCCGCCCAAATGGGAGCAGAGAACTCTGACCACGCTGCGGGAAACACCTGGGAGACCTCTGAGCACGCTGCAAAGAGCTCTGAGCACGTGGCAGAGTAGACTTGGTGGACTGATCACCCACCAAAAGCCTCTCCATCGCCGAAATCCCTGACGTACCCCCTCCCCTGCCGGCTCACTGCACCCACGAACTCATCAACTCGTCGCTTTACTGTGTAACCTGTAACCAAGTAAGCAACCGCCTCACCCGCAAAGTTACCACCAGTGGCATGAGTAAAAGTTTTGTTTTGCAACCAATACGCTGTTCCACCTCTTCATCTGTCAGCCCGCCTGACGTCTGCTTAGTTAACCACTGTTTCCCTCGGTCGGCTCTAACTGGTCGGCTGGCCAAGACAAGCTAGTCCTTTATTGACAATGCATTTGAAAGTAAAGAGCAACATAGGCCTCTCTAAAGAGTTATAATATTTTTTTCATAATACTCGAGAGAAGAGTTACTTTCTCATATTTTACCCTTGTTTAGTTTTTATCATGTTATTCATTTATCTCCAAAGTCCATTTTTTTTCATGATTATTCTGATGACTGCAGATGATATAGCCTAAACCAGTGGTTCTCACCTTTTTAGACTTGAGGCATCCCTTAATAAATTCAAGGCAGACAAGGTTCTTTGGGTGAATCTGGTATCTTTTATTAGAATTACTTAAATAGTTGGAAAACAATTATTGAGCAAGCTTTTGGGTTCAAAAACCCTTTGTCAGGCTAAGGATGTTTCAGCAGTTGGTGTGTGCTCTTTCTGGATGGAATAGAAAGTAAAGAAGTCAGCAGCTGAGCTGGTATGCATACAAGACAGGTAGTCAGTGAAAATGTAGACTGAGGAATCAGTGGGTGAGAGACAGGTGGGGAGGGAGGGAGGAGAGAGAGAGACAGGAATGAATAGTGGAGAGATACCTGGGGAGCCTTTACTTTTCATTCCATTCAGGAAGAGCACACACCAACTGCTGAAACTTCCTTAGCCTGATGAAGGGTTTTTGAACCCGAAAATCTTCCTTAATAATTGCTTTCCAACTATATAATTTGGTCTGATAAAAGATATCAGATTCACCCAAAGAACCTTGTCTGCCTATGTCCTTAGACCAATACAGTTACAACCTACACCCCTGTAACTTGATAATTTCAAGGCACACATCAGTAGACTTAAATTTTTTGTTGCAAAGAGCTCAGAAAGACCACAACAGCTCAGAATGTATTTAACACTGTGGATTCCTATTTGAAAAGTTTGGATTAATCTTGAAAATAATGATTGTACATCTATTAGTGCTAGCATTACCTGATACCCTGCAACACTCTTGAAAGTACTTCCAAGTACGCAAGAGTACCACAGTACCCTGATTGAGAATCATTGTACTAGATTAAAGTACTGAATATTATTTAAATTCGAATAACTCTTGATAATTATTCAACAGAATGAAAAATATTTGTGCGTTACACTATTATTAGCATGCTTTTTGTTTTTCTTCAGGCTTATCAAAAACAAAGTGCTTTAGAGGTATCATTTGTATAATAAACTGTTCCTGAGGCCTCTTACCTCTTAGGTGTCTTACTTCTGTCACCTCCTGTAAGGAAAATAAGCCATATAAAGGAGCATAGGATTGGAAAGGACCTCCTGAATCACTCAGTTCAGTCCCAAACTATTCTAGACAACCATGCCTTCTTCTTTGGTGATCCCTCACAATTTAAGATGTTTGTCTTCCATGATTGTCTTAGCTGTGGGTTCAAAGATGGCTGATGAGGTCAGTCTGGGATCTACAGACTCTGTTGCATCTAGGGTACATGTTTCCATGCACAGTGGCTGGCTCCAGATTCTTGATTTGGTCTGTGCCACTCCTACTTTTCTGTCTCCTGTTGTTGTTATAATGTTTTAAATTACTGAAATCCTTGCAGTAGACACTTCCTCCATTTGGGGTTGTTCTGAGCAATAGTCTCCTACACGTTGATATTGATTGTTGCAGCGCAACCCACTGCACCGCTCCTTGAGAGGAAAACTGCTGGGGAAAAAGCCCCAGCAGTGTGATAATGAGCACAGTTGACGGTTGCTGAAGCAACTAATAGGGGTCAACTGACCTAAGGGGGCGGAGCTTGGCCCTATCAAGCCCAGAAGCAGAGCCAGGCTAGGAGTCCTCTGTCAGCAGCTGGAGGGGCAGGAGCTCCCAGAGTCAGTAATGTGAGTACAGCTCACAAGAGCTCTAGAGGCTGGAGCAATAATGTGGAGTGGTAGCCAGGAGGCTTACTTTGTTATGGCTAGGTGCTGTATGTTTGAGTTACAGCTGGAGGCTTGCGTTATGTATTGTTAGTACTGTATTACACCGGTGGTTTGGGCGAGGCTGTAGGGGTTGGAGGAGGCCTCAGCAGGGACCCCAGCAGTGTGGGGATCCTGGCGCGCAGGAGGGCGTGATTCAGCACCAGAGAGGGGCCCTAGAGAGGAAGGGCAAGACTGAGAGCCCTAGAGAGAAAGGCTTAGACTGACAATTGACACACCAACGTCCGGGACAGCAGCGAGGCTTGGGATGTGGTGTCAGGGGTGGTAGGAGCCATGTTTGGCCCTAAGGCCAGGGTGCCTGGGGCGCACCCAGTATATGGGGAACATCCTGGTGGGTCCAGGAGATCACAGGGACGAAAGTCCTGGTACACCGTGCCCAAAGCGGTAATAAGGCAGCCTCCCATCCTAAACCTAGTGTCATCAAAGTCGTGGCGGGTGAGAATTGAGGGTGTCTCGTGCCCAACTTGGCGTGGATGGAGGGCCTTCAGGAGATCATGGCCCTCCTTTAGGACTCCGCCGTGACACTGATGTTGCATTTTTTAAATTGACCTTGAGGATCTTCTTGAAGCACTTTCTCTTCCCTACTCTTGAGCATATACATTGACTGAGTTGGGAGAATAAAACTTGCTTTGAGAGTCTGGAGTCAGACATCTAGATGATGTGGCAGGCCCAACAAAGTTGATGTTGGATGATAATCACCTCCGTGCTCATGGTGTTTGCTTGTGAGAGGATGCTAATGTCAGTGTGTCTATCTTCCCAGTGGATAGGAAGGATCTTCTGCAGGCAGTGTTGATGGTACTTCTCCAACAACTTGAGGTGTTCAGATCCAGTGTTACAGTCTTTGAACATCCATTCCTTAGGCGTCCAGAGGCTACACTTGCACATTTGAGGTGATGCTGGATTTCTTTGGTGAGGTCAGCCTTCTGTCAGAGATGGTCTCCAAACTAAGGGAAATATTCCATGCTTTTCAGTTTCTCACCATGAATCTGAATTAGTGGAGCAAAGACCTGTTCATTTAAGAGCTTGTTGTAGGAAGAGCTTAGTTTTCTGAATGTTAAGCATCAGTCCCATTTTCTTACATGCCTCATTAAAGACACTAACAATATCCTACTGGTCTGCTTCTGAGTGAGCACAGACTACCATATTCTGATGTTGCTGTAGTCTGTGATTGAGGTTAAGGTGGTCTTGTTTTTGGCTCAGAGATGGCTGAGATTAAACAGCTTACCATCCATTCAGTAGTTTAGCTCCATTCTGACTGGAAATTTGCTGGTTATCAAATGTAGTATCATAGTAAGGAATATCAGGAAGGGTTTTGTAGTGATGATGTAGCCTTGCTTAACTCCCATCTTAACCTCAAAGGGATCTGTAATATATCTGTTACTGAGAACCACTGCTCACATGCTGTCATGGAGTATGTATTTTGGTGGGCATCTATACTTCAGAAGGATCCTCCACAGTACTTCTTGGTTGACAGAGCTGAAGACTTTCATGAGTTCAAAAAACAAGGCCATATAGAGAGGGTCATAGTTTCATAGTTTCATAGTGTCTAGAGTCGGAAGGGACCTGGGCAGATCATCTAGTCCGACCCCCTGCCTTGGCAGGAAAGAGCACCGGGGT
>JAGPOW010003316.1:26236508-26251926 GCA_030014935.1 Caiman crocodilus | reverse complement strand
TTTTTGTCCCTTTTTGAAGATAGGGACCACATTGGCCCTTTTCCAATCCTCCGGCACCTCACCAGAGCACCACGAGCGCTCATAGAGCCGCGCCACCGGGTCATCTTGTTCCTGACACTTTTCCTGCAGTTGGTGAGCTGTAAAGATCATGTCAGGTCTGTCTCTTGATGCTCTAAACCCACACTGAGATTTGTGGAGGAACTCTTCAGGAAGAGGAAGGAAATGATGTAGTCAATCAGGTGCCAATGTTTAGATTGCAGGTGTTGCCATGATGCCTTGTGTTTCTTTTTCTGATGGAACAGGATCTTGGTGATGGTAAGTCCATGTTCCATGCATTTGGTCAAGAGGATGATGTACTGGAGTAGACCTTTCCTCCTACTCCCATGTTGATGGTTGTATTCCAGACATTCAAGTCCCTTCTGACTCTGGCATTGAAATTGCAAAGAAAAATAAGTCTATCTTTAGGTCTTAAATGTCAGAAAGGACTTGGTCAAGGCTGGCATAGAATTGCTCCTCAGTTTCATTGGCGGCATCAAGAGTTGGTTTATATGCGCTGATGATAGTGGCATATTGGTTCTGCACCAGTTTAAGAGTGAAAGTCATGAGGCACTCATTAATTATGATTGGAAACTCATTGAGTTGGCTTATGAGTTCATTCTTCATGGTAAAACTCAAGTCCATGAAGCCAGCTTTCTCTTTCCTATTTACCCTTCCAAAAAGGGGTATAGCTGCCTCCATATTTTTGAGCTGCCCATTTCCCATTTGGTGGGTCTTGCCTAGTGCAGTAATGTTGATGTTGTTTCACCTGAGTTCTCAAACCATAATTCTGGTGCAGCGCCCTGGGCATTCACTATTAGAATTGTCTATGAGGGTCCTGATGGTTCCAGGTTCCAAAATTGATCGTGTCTTCATTGATTTCAATAGCAGTAAAGTGATCCCACTGGCTATGGTATCTAGTCAGGAAGGAGGTAGATGAGATATGTTTAGGGCACCTTTTCTAGCCCCCTTCACATGTGGGGTGAGCAAAACAGATCCTGAAAAGTGCTGCTCAGTTGTAGTTACAGTTTCTGCATTGGATTTCTGCTTTATCAAAGTGCTAGATGACATTCCTGAAACTTCTGCCTTCTTGCCAGTTCATGACTAGGAACTTCAGGACCTCACAATCCTGTTCCCATCATCACTAGCAGGTTGCCAAAAGGCTTGAAAAATGTGCTTATTTTCATGCAAGACACCTGTATGTGATTTCTTTTCTCATAGAGAAGATGCTATACATCAAGTTCCACAAGGTTCTTCACAGAATGGGACTTTAATCCAAAGGCAAGGAGACCAAGACAATTGGAGATCTTCTTCCACTGCAGCCTTTATCCACCTTCACAGCCACAAAGATTCTTGGATCTTCTTCCATCTCTCCTGGTATTGAGAACTTGTAGACCACTGGCTAGGGGCTGGGCAGGCTTATTATAGTGGTGAGCTGTACTCATCATGTCACAGCACCACTATGTCAAAAGATATATGTGCCTTTTCAGGAAAGAAAGCATTGCCATCTGCTATCACATCTCATTTCCTGGTGGTGCTGCTGCTGTTTGTTCCACAGCTTCATATTCCTCAAAGTTGCCCCTGCTTATTTCAGAGCTAGCCATCCCTGAAGGCCATTTCTCCATCTACCACCTGTGGTCATGTTAGGTAGCCATACAGCTCTACCTCCATCCATGTCATGTAACCTGCTTCATAAACTAAGCAAGCTTCATATTAAAGCTACTCATATTGGATACTGAATTCTCTGATGGGTAAAACTCTTCTAATTTCCAACCTCAATGTATTTTTGATCAATATGTGTGTCAACAAAAGTTACAGCAATTAATAGTTCAGCTGTAGACAACATAGGGGCATCGCACTCACAAATTCAAACATTGAGAAGAATAACAGCCTGACCACCAAGGAGAAGAATTAAAATAATTATTTCTTTTTCTAAGTTAAATAAGCTTTGACTGCTTAAATCATGTCACCATAATATAATGCTTCCTTGCCCCATGTGAGCCTTCTGCCTTCTATTGTATGGAGTACAGATCACATATGCCAAATCTTCTCAAGTCTTCTAATGACTTCCTTGAATAAGAGACTAATAATCTATATTATCCTAACCTAAGTGATTCTTTTTCCAATTTCAGTCATGATCCAGATATTGGATGAGAACATATGGATGAAGAAATCAGGACGGTTATTCCCAATGATCTATGTATAATTTGGCGATGACCCAGGTATAATATCTTCCAAGTGATACAGTGTGATTTTTAGGGGACTAAGGAGCACAACTATGTGGAAAAAGGCTTTTTAGTGTCCCAAGTTTAACTGAAAATTTTAGGGACCAATTTAAATTTTCTCTTTACTGTTTGGAAAATTTCAATCCAGGTGTTTCTTTAAGAATCCATAGATGCAAAAACAATATAAAGTAACTTAATGTTCCAGTGAATGACTTGGTAACTAATACATATAAGTATCCTAGACAAATTCATTTGTTTAATATGAGAAGCTGGTCCTGTTTTTATTATAGTCATTTCCAATTACAAACTCCTGGACATATTGCTGTAGGATATAGAATATTTAGAAATGGCACCAATAAAAATCGTGAATATGATTGTAGTTAGTTAAAATAACTCCCTTTCACCAACATAGTTTGTAGGCGTTCACAGATAAGTATTGTAATACTAATCATATTCAAAATTAAAATATTTAGGATGTTCTATTGAAAGAGGTCATAGGCTACATAGAAAAAAAAAAGATCTATTTCCATAGGATTTCAGTTGCAACAAAACTGAAGGGGTAAGGGGAGAGTCAGAAAGGCTGTTGATTTAATATTGTTGAGGAATATAAATGGTTGAGTTTTAAGTAAATTCTTATCTGTTACAAACCAGGAAGTTCAACATATGACCAATAAAAAGTAATTAAACCTAGATATAAGGGTGTGAGCCAGGTTCTGAATCATCTTTTGAGCAACAGAATATTTTTATCTAATGTACATGTTGTTATTTATGCTGAAGGATCACAAAGCAATATGAAATGTAAAAACAAAAACATCAGTTAATGTAATACTGAAGTATGAAAGTACAAGCACTCTAGCTGAAAACATTAGGCATATTTGAATCGGTGCCTCACATAACATTTTATAACAGGAAGTAAGGAATGTTATATGAGTACATATGTATTAAGCTTTAAGCTAAGTTACAGAGACTTCTGTATCCTATAGATGTATTGCTAGATTTCACAAATTAAGGGTATTAGCCTGCTCTCCTGAAAGACCGAAGAATTTTGTCTTTAGCTTCAATACGAGCAAAACTGAGTCCTAAATGGGATTTAAATTAAGGCAGTAAAAGTCTTTCAAAGAGCACCTACATTTTGTGTTGCATCCATGATTAAAGAACTGTTAATAGCCTTTCTTACAGTCTGTTCTAAAACAGAGCCACAACCTGATATTAAGCAATGCTGAGTGGTTGGATGTGATTTGCTTTTAAGATCCATAAACATCTCATGATGTTGGTTTCCCCCTTCCCCTCAAGGTTAAGAGAACTGACTTTATTTATTAAATGTTGCCCTCATCAAATCCCTTTCCAGCAATAAAATGAAATAGACTATTTATTTACAGAACAACTACTCCAATTCACTGAGTTTTTCAGGGTGCATTGAACACAATGCCAACAAAAGCTTCTTTTTAAATATGAAAAACAAAGAGAACAAAAAATAGCTAACAAATTTGGGAGCCATAGTGGTCATATTGGTATTACTCATTCAGGGGGAAAATGTTATTTCATAAAAATAATGAGAGATGAACAGATATGGCTTTAATAGGAAATGAATCTCATGGTTTACCACATCTATGAGATTCCACAGGGTGACAAAATACATTTTGGGCCCCTGTCTGAAAGGAACTTAGGTAATATATTAGGAATGGCATGAGAACTATAAACCTTCTGCTGGAGGTAACGCCACAATGGGGTGATCCCAAGCAGGTGTAGTACAGGAGGGTTCATCTTCTCTGACCCCCTCACTAAAGTCACCAGTAGAGATGATATGTTGGAGTGAAAAGATACATCATGAATGGGAAGGAACAGGAAGGAGCAGCCTGAGTGTGACAATGTGGTCCTTAGGGCTGGAAACAGACATTCAGGAAAGCTATGAGGAAATTTAGATTGAGTTAAAAATGGTCACCCAATCTAAGGTAAATCAGATGCAGGGTGCTAGCAGGTGGAGGTTGCGGGGGATCATAGGAGACACGCAGGCTCCAGTGGGGATGCGGGTGCAGTAGGGGAATTGAGGGAGCAGGTGGGGTCTGCAGGGGATCATAGATTTCATAGACATTAGGGCTGGAAGGCACCTTGAAAGATCATTGAGTCTAGCCCCCCGCAAGAGGCAGGAAGTCAGCTGAGGTCATAGGATCCCAGCAAGATAAGCATCTAAATTTCTCTTGAAGGTGTTCAATGTAGGTTCTTGAACCACCTCCAATGGCACACTATTCCAGTCCTTGGGAGCTCGGTCAGTAAAGTTCTTCCTTATGTTCAGCCTGAAACGGTCTTGCAGTAGTTTATAGCCATTTGACCTCATCATCCCTTTGCGCACTCTGGTGAACAAATGTTCCCCCAAATACTGATGGTCACCCCTGATAAACTTACAGGTGGCCATCAGATCACCCCCAGGCCTATGCTTTTTCCATAGCTCTCAGCTTGTCATCATAAGGTCTGTTTTCCTGACCTCTGATCATGTGCATGGTTCTTCTCTGGACTCTCTCAAGCTTCTCCACATCCTTTTTGAATTGTGGGGCCCAAAACTGAATGCAGTACTCCAGGTGCACCAAGGGCAAGCACAAGGGGAGAATGACATCCTGGGATTTGCTTGAGAAACATCTATGTATGCAAGCCAGCGTTTTGCTCTCTTTACTAGCCGTAGCATCGCATTGCAGGCTCATGTTCATCTTGTGGTCAATGATGACCCCCAAGTCTCTCTCTTCCATAGTGGTAGCCAGCATAGCATTACTGAGCCTATAAGAATGCTGCAGGTTTTTCCTTTCAAGGTGGAGAACCTTGCATTTTTCAGTGTTAAACACCATCAGGTTCTTGTGTTCCCATTTGCTGAGCCTGTCCAGGTTAGCCTGGATTCCTCTCCTGTCTTCAGATGTGGATGCTTTACCCCAGAGTTTGGTGTCATTGGCTAACTTGGTCCACTTCTGACTCCAATGTCTACATCATTAATGAAGATGTTGAACAATATGGATCCAAGAACAGAGCCTTGAGGGACCCCTATGGTCCCAGTCCACCATGATGATTGACTTCTGTCAATTACCACCATCTGGGTCTGACCATGGAGTCAGTTTCTCAGCCAGTGGATCACAGTGGACCCAAGGTCACAGTTGGCCAGTTTCGCCAAGAGGTAATCAAAGATAAGATCAAAGGTAAGATCAAAGGCTTTTTTGAAGTCAAAATATACTTTGATTTATATTTTGATATAAAAAGATATATATGATATCCATCTCTTCTCACTTGTCCAGGTGATAGGTCACCTGTTTGTAAAAGAAAATGAGGTTGGTCAAGCAAGACCTACCCACAACAAACCCATGCTGACTATCCCTCAAGATGTTGGTGTCAGCCAGTCCATTAAGGATAAGAGAATTGGAGGGTAGCAGGATCCATGGGAGGGATTGGGGGGCAACCAGAATACCTGGGAGGGATCTGTGTATCAGAGGGAGAACAGGCAGGATTCATAGAGGGTCTTAGGTGGATGGGACAAGGGGCTGTTTAGCCCTCCAACCACCCCCTCTGCTGAACCCAACCCCTCCCATCCTGCATGCTCCTCCCCACATCCCAACTTACTTGCTGAGCTCCCAGCACTGGTGAATACAGGAAAAATGTCACTGAGAGAAGCTTTGAGGATGGAGAGTTTGGCAGGTTCAGCAGGTAGTAGGCTGGCTGATCCACAGTGGGTCAAGGGTTGTTTGCCTCGTGATGGTGAGGAGGAGTCGGGGGTCTAAAGTAGCCCAATGCTGTGTAGTAAGTAATTAAAGTGCAGTCCCAGAGCTGATGCCAGCAGTTGGGCTTTCCGAGCTGTGGAGCTGTGCTGAGAACTGTACAGAAGTTCAGGACACATAGGTCTAAGAATGGCCAATCAAATTTAAGTTGAGCCTACCTTGAAGGTAGGGGTATTTTAGATGGGATCAGCCATTGTTTAGACCAGTGTAGCCTTTATGGATGATCTGCACAATTTGCACTTAAATCCACTGAAAAAACATAGTTCACCCAGGTGTGGATCTTATGTTAAATTGGGTAGCCATTTTTAACCTAATTGACGTCTCCCTAACCTTCTTGAACATCTGTTCATGGCCTAGGAACTCAAATCTTATGGCCGCCTTCCTAAGTTATACTTGTTTGGGCCAGGGTTAGAAAGAAATTCCAGAAAAGCCCTCTTCTGTGGCCCCCACCTTACATCTCTTCTTGTATGCCCAGTAAAGCTAAGCTAAGCATACTAAGGATTCAGTCCCACAGTATTCTGGGCTGATGGGCTTGCTGAACTTGGTTACAAAGTTACTATTCTTTGTCACAGACAAAACTGCATTAAATCTGCTGAATAAAGAGAGCTTGCATATCAGCCTGGTAAGTCCTTTGGGATCTTTCAGGGTCTCTATAAATGTAAATTAAATAAGTTTTATGTGGAGAACAATTTTTGCAACCTTATTTTTCTCTGCCACAAAGCCTGAGAAAATATATTAAATTTATTTTGTCCATTTCTTTGTATTTCAAGTTGATTAAAGTAGCAGGATTTACTCAAACAGATGTAAAGGAGAAAATAAAAATGCCTGTCTTTTAAAATGCTATATACAAACTGAGTTAGTACTTCAAGAGAAATACTGGTGAACATTTGATTGAATAGAAAAAAAAGCACATGTTGTTTCTGACTATTTCTACTCATTTTTCATCTCCTACCTATAAAATTGACTTCAGTGGTTTTTTTTTCTCTATTTTTGGGGGGTGGGGGGAAATATATGCAAAGATACCCAGTCAACACATTCATGCAGCATATCAGGAAATAATTCATTTTTTCTGTTCCTTTTTATAAAAGATAGTCATTGAATCAGAGAATAGAAAGGTTATTATCTGCTTCATATGATCAAGCATATGCATTGTCATCAAAAAACAGAGTTGAAGCAAGGAGATCGCTAAATAATTCAGATAGTTGGCACCTTTATTAAAATCAAAGTATGTTTGCTATTAATTAATTAAAATAGGAGAAGGTGAAAACTGGAAACCAAGGCTAGCACTTTCAGAACTATTTATTATTGTTTGTGTTCCCCAGATTGAAGTCCATCCGAAGACTCAGGCATAAAAGTGTACCTTTGTAACAGGGTGCTAGAAGGCTCCGTTAGTTTACAAGAAAAGAGTACCAGGATGAGCTGAATCGGGGAAGACTGGAAGCTAGGAAACAAGCTAGCTGCTAATGAAATAGCTGCCAGCAAACAGATCAGATTGCAAGGCACAGGTAGAAGCTAACTTTGGGAAAATAACTCATTCTGGGGAGTGAGGCAGAGCAGTAAAATGTATCAAGGGCAGTGTGGCAGGGCACTGTTTGTGCCTGCCACTTTAAGGGCCAGAAGACAGAAGCTGACAGGTGCCTGATTGGGGCAGCCATTTTAAATTCAGGACTGCCCATATAAAAAGGGCATGTTGCTGCTGGACAGCAAGCAACAAAATTGCCTGGCTGCAGGGCTGACGATACCATCTAGAGGTAAGGGAGGAGCTGTAGAGGATGGTCAGGAGGCTCCTGGTCCTGGGCATGACCTAAAACTGCACCCTGCTGGGAGTAGGTGGCCTGGTGGGGCTCTCAGTGGCACGGGAGTCCCCAGAAAATGCCAGGCCAGTTACCATCTAATTGAAAGGCAGGTTGGGGCACCTTAACCCCTAGCCCCCACAACCGGGTGGATTACCCCTTTTGTAGGTTCTAGAAGGTGGACCCCGGAGAAAGAGAAAGAGTCAGGCCATAGACTGTTAAACTGTCTTGACATCCCATGACTGGTCTAAGCTGGGACCAGGACCAGAAGGGTCAAAGGGCCAGGGGCCCAGTTCGAGGAACACCCAGGAGCTGAGGGCCTGGGGTTCTGACTGGTCTGGAGGGGGCCAGGGCCAGTAGAGCCAAAGATCCTGGGGGGACCACACTCGTAAAGGGGAAGCAGCTCAGGGAGCTATGCAGCCAGGAATTAAGGCAGAATAAGCTGCCTGAATGGAGGGATCTAAGTGGGGTCCAAATAGTAGGATTCTGGGGCCCAGTACAGGGCCAGTGATATGGATAACATCTGTATGCCATCTGCAAAACTTGGGCTGCAGTGTAGGGGAGGACCAGAGCTACAGATAATGCCCCCTGGCATCGGGGCAAGAAATGGGCAGCCTCCCACCTTATTAACATTAATTAATGTTTATTAATTAACAACAAGGTGTGGTGGGCAAGAAGGTGGGCGGTTAGCCCAGAAAAAGGTAGGCGAGCCACAGTGAGACAGGCCCCTTGTTACAGGTAGTCAGGGAGTCAGCCCAGAAGGACAGGGCTGCAGACAGGTGAGTGCAGTTCTAGCAGGGAGAACAGGCATGTCATGAAGCACAGGGGGAAACCTGTGAGTGCCCACAGAGTCACATGACTGGATGGGGCAGGGCTTAGGGGGATCTTAAAGCCAGTGCCTGAGAGCAGGCAGTCAGTCTGACCCTGCTGGCTACTGAGTGAAGAGCCCCTGCCCTGGAGCTTCTGACTCCTGGAATGCCCCTGTAGAGAAATGTCCAAGGGCGCAGCTGCTGGAAGAGGCAAACTAAGGGAAGCCACAGCCCAAGAGAGGCAGACACAGAAATATCAGCAAATAACTGTTTGCAGTAAATAATGTATACAACAGCTATGCAACCAAAGCTTTTGTTAACTCAGCGCACAGGTTTAAATTACATAGTAGTTCTTCATCTAAGCCAGGGTTGGCCAACCTGGCACAAATGTGCTGCTTGTGGTACAGGCAGCCTCTGTGTATGTCACACAGTAGATCAGGGCGAGGGACAAGCAGCATATTTGCAGGTAGGGCAAAAAGCAGAGTGGCAGGTGGGTTAGGAAGTGTAGGACAGGGAGCAGGAGGTAGGGGAAGGGGACTGGAGCTTGGGAGAGTGCAGGGGTAATTTGTGGCATGCCTGCCAAAAAAGGTTGGCTCCAGTCATTTAAGGTTTCCTAAACTTTGAATTGTCTGAGCAATAATATTCACAGCAGTAAAGTTTCTTTTTCTCTCCTCCTCTTCCCCTCATTAGAGAGGTACACACTAAAATCTAAGTCTGCTACTGTTATTCTTTGTATGTGTGGATTGCTGTAGATAAATATGACATTGGCAAAGAGTAACAGTGCCCTCTCGTGGCCAGATTTATTCTTCACAGAGATAATATTCTCTGATGTTCCTGGGATTCTTAATAGGGTTTTTTAAAAGATTGTCTATGAGACTAATGTCAACAAAATATACTCCAGCATGTTAAGCCTTCTTACTATCTATTACACATGATAGTAATGCAATGTCTTTTTCAGAGAATTCTAACAAAAATATTTCCATACTAATGGCACTAGAATCAGAAAGTACTGTGGAAATACAAAACTATAGTGAAAACAAAAGATTGCAGCAGAAAATTAAGTCTTCAGTAAATAATCTATGAACAGATTTGTCCCTATTACAATGAGCACATTTATGTGCAACTTATCTTTGCCTAGACATGTAGAAAAAGGACAGAGCAGCTGTCTTTAAAAGATCTATGACTATACAGTTTTAAAAAAATCATATCTTATTGAAATCCATTTTTTTAGCATCTGGATAAAACAACAAACAACCAGGTCTTTACAGAAGCTATTCAGAATGAAACAAGGGAAAAAATCAATATGATGTCAATATACCTGGAATTTTTCTTTCCCTTTACCTAGTTAAAAACAGGAAAAATCTTCTACTTCAGGGATCGGCACTAATGTTTTGGAGATCAGATCTTTGTGTTTAATTCTATTAACAAATCATTACTGAGGATTTTTTTTTTTTAAATACTGAGTTTTCATATGTTCATTCCCATTTTATCTATGAGCCTACCAATTTTACAGTATTGTAGAAGTGCAATTACATCTGGAAAATGGCATTTTTTAATTGCTTGTCTTTATTTTTCTGTTCATATTAATGGGTCAATAAAATGGCATTACTGCTAAAGTGGCTACTTACTGCTGTAAGTATAGATGATTTTGTTAGGTACCTTCCAGCCTACTTTCCTATGGTTCTACAGCATCATAACAAATGCAGTTAAATAGATATGGAGCTTCAGCTAGTAACTTTCCATGGTCACTTGTGAAGTGTATAATATTTGCATTTCACTTGCCTTTGCCAAATATGTTATCTTTGACTGCTAGAGAGTGCTGAAATTTGTCTGTCCTCCTAAGAAAAGAGGCACCATTTGGTTAAAGGACTAATTTACTAATTTTGGTAAAAAACAGTTTTTTAAGAACTATGGTCAAGAAGTATGTTTTCCTTATCTCCTATGAGTTGGATATAATTTTGATAGTACATTGAACCTCTTATGTTATTTCCATAAATACAAAATGATGATGATGATGATATCTTGCCTGAAGAAATTCAGGTATTTCAGAGTCTATCAATGTACTCAGTGCTCTTATCCTAGCTACATTTAGGCCATCATCAATACTAGCTAATATTTTTGTAGCTCAAATTGTTCATAGGTCTCTCTTAAGAAGGGAATCTTAAGAGACTAGGAACAGCCCTTCACTTCAGAGTCTGCTGCTTCCCATATTGAAAGTGGCACGTCTGTTTACATTCAATTTTTCCTATTTGTTCCCTAGTCATTGTCTGTGTACATTTACTGCCTATTCTGTATTATCCTTAGAGAAATCTAATACTTTATGGCTCAAATTCTTCTAAGTGGCTTAAAGTAAGGTGCCCACTAAACACGTGCAGGTAAAGGTGTTATGGGATCTAATGCACAATCAAAACAGGCCCTCTGCCATGCAACATGTGCACAGTGAGATGTATGATTTTATGGATTATGCATTAGATCCCATTACACGATATTGTTGGTTCAGGGGGAACTGACAGGGTTCCCAGCCACAGAAGAGACACCACTACATATGCCAACTAAAGTTCAAAAGCAACCAGCTCTAAAGTTAGTACACATTTTTCAGGTCTAACTTTATAGCTGGTTAGCACTTTTCATTTTGTGATAGCTACTCTGCATGTGTAGCTGGTCTTAAGGTCATTGCATAATTAACAAGTTAATTGCACAATACCTGTAATATGTAGAGGGGGCCTCAGTAGCTAGCATCAGAATCAAGTTTAGGTTCCTGTCATTGACATTCAAAATCCTTACAGCTATGTCAGCCTATTTCCTTTGGCACTGATGTGTTTAGTATTCCCTGGCATGCATTTTATTCCAGTTTCTAATCCTTTCTGCTTGCAAATTAAAATACCAAATATTTGAAAGTTTTGATCTATTCTTCTGGCTTTCTTTCTGAAAAAAAATGATGCCAACAGGTTCAGTATCTATTTTTAAAGCTATCCTCCATAGTGATTTATTCAGACATGCATCATGATTTTAGTTTTGTAAACCCCTTGTAATCCACGCAATAAGTTTTTTATATAGGCTATTTCTTTCCAGAAGTGTACAATATAGGTTCTTATGTCCAACTTTCAAAAATGACTTGAGGCCAGGTTTTGAAAGATACTCTGTCTCATAAAAGTGGCCATGCCCAAACACCTACCTACCATACTACACTTTTGTACAAAAAACCTGGTACTACATACCACATTTAGAGAATTGGGAAAACCTGAGCCCATAATTTGACCAAATCTAACTAAGGGAAGAATCTGGGCATGAAGACATATCAGGAATTAGGTAGTATGACAAATTCTACCCTGAGTTACATTTTATGTATTCCCGATGTCTTTAAGATTTTAGGAGGTGTTAAAACAGAATTTTATCTCCATTGCTTTGCTATACTGGTAGTCTCTCAGATTTTTTCTTTCTCTGGCACTGGGTTATATAATATCTGGTTATATAAACATATACTGCACATTTACTGTGCAGTAACTAAAATTATTGCACAGTATGGGCATGCATGTACATATGCATGCCTGTACTATTCAATAAATATGGTGGAGTATGCCGACTTGAGCACAGATTTGATACCTGCATCATGCAGGTATCACATTTCGGCCTGATTAATTACTGCATAGTAATGGATTTGTAAATGCATTATTATGCAGTAATGCAGGAGGCCCCCCTGCTGGGTCTGCCCAGCTACTACGAGGCTGGCCTGAGCCAAATCCCAGGGCTCCTGGCTGGCTTCCTCTCCTAGCTTAAACTTGGAACTAAAGTTAGTCCCAAGTGCTGGCAGCTGGCTCTGGCTTCAATTTGGGATGAACGTTAATCTCAATACCCATGTAGCCGAAGCTGCAGATTATCACCCAATGGCCACAGGGGCACATAGCAGACTGCTCTGACCTAGTACTAAATTTAGTCCCAGGTTGCTTGCATGTGTAGATGCCAGCCTATTCCCACCTTATTGCACAGTAATTTACTGTGCAATCAAATTTAAACTGGCATAAATGCACGTGTAGATAAGCCCACTGTATTGAAAGGTATTTCTCTACTTTATCTAAATATCCATTTAAAGAGACTCAGTAAAACTGAGCCAGAGTTCCAGAAAGAGTATCTTTAGTTTTATTTTTCTAGAAAATTGTAAGAAGTCCAATATAGTCTGTGCAAGATCATAAAATGAACTGGCCTAATTGTACATTCCTTTATGGCCTAATTCCAAAAGCAAACACTTTTCTTTCAATACCCATAAATGTCTTTTTCTGTCACTCCCTGGTATATTTACTTTAGGGACATGATAAGTTTTTATCTGCTTTTGGAGGTCCATTCTTGACAGAAGATAATAGTATTTAGAACCTTTTACTTTTACAATCACATTAAGTATTTTGAGTAGTGAAATTGACCTTTTTCCCTCTTAAATAAAGTGAATGCAGATGGTGAAAGTTGATACATCAGTCTATTTGATGTGTCCCATTGGGCATCAGGAAATGATGAGGCAACAAGTCAAGTATTTAAAAGATCAGCAAAGAGACAAAAAATGCAAATCTCTTAATTTCGTCTAAACTTTTTGTGCAGCTGTGTATTTTATATATGTGTGTATATTCATTTCTCCTAGCACTCATTCTGAGCATTAAAACCTGGCTAAATTCTGAGCTTTTTCAATTTTGATCAGTCAGCTTTGATTAAGTCTGGGTTCAGAGTTATTTTTAGGATCTGGTTCTTTAAATACCCATAAGTGGAAATAATTCTCAAATACATTTAATCTCTGTTGCATGTAAAAATTCAGTTTATGCCAAGGGGGAGGAGCTGATGGTGGTATGCCTCTTTGATAACATTTGTTAAATACAGTGTAGAAACTGTCCATCTCGAAGATGGACAGTCACCTTGCTGGACTGGACAGTCACCTTGCTGGGGGTCACCTGACCCCAGCTGTCTTTCCTGCCTGGCCCAGGGGGTTGGACCCAAACATCTTCCAAGGTCTGTTCCAGCCTTACAATCTATGGTCATGTCCATAACACAAAGTTTCAGTAGTCTCAGCAGTAAAGTCAAGGACTGACTAAGAATGGAAGACAAGTACCATTTTAGAGATCCTGATGCTCCCTCTAGACTGCAGCTCCTGTTGATAACAGCATAATATGGGGAATGCTGTACCCCTCTTGTCCATTACTAGAAAGGCAGTGTTTTGTAAATATTCATTATAAGATGACTACTTCAATGAATCCCTTTAACATCCTGAATTTGTGCCAGTCATAATCCATAATTTTGACACGTGATAATGATCTTCATTGTTACATGCTAGATCACGCAATTCACCTGCTCATAAAGGATACTTACTCTTATTACTCCACCTGAATGCGTTTCCTCAATCTTTGGAGACCAGGTAAGCAGAACAAAGCCTACTTAGTCCCTTCCTTGACCAGACTGTTAGAATGGATTACAGAATGCACACTGTCTGGCTTTATCTACTTTTCTGCTGATCAGCAGAGAAGTGTACAGTAATTTGCTGTGGACAGAGTCTAAGTAAAAACTAGTCCAAATTCCCTTCACACTCCAAGAAAAAAAAGAAAGCAGATTAGGAACAGTGATTCAGATGTCTCTCTCAATCTGTCCCAGTACTATCTGAGGTTGGTACAATTCATATACCACACGTTGATCAAGGTTACATATGCCATTGCAAGTTACCCTACAAACAATAGAAGCAAGCCCTACACACTGTCTTTAAATTAAGACTATTTTTTTATAATCAAATATATCATAAAAAATAAATTTAAAAATGATCTTTGGAAGCTGTTTGTGTTTCATGATGAATTAATTAAGCCAAAGAAGAGGGGGGAAAAACATGAAGAATAAAATTAAAGAAATAAGAATTTCCTAAAGAATGCTAGCTCAATACAGGAAAATAAGGGGAAATGTATCATTAGCATATAAAATTACATTAATACATTTCAGCTTATAAAAAAAAAAAAATCATGACTATTAAATCTAATTACCAAAACATGAAGCACTTGGAAATATGCATAAACTGAATGAAAATTAAAAATATTCAATTACATTTTGACACTAAGTTAGAAAGTAAATGAATGAACTCATTGATGTCACCATGTAACTATGACCTGAATTGAACAGATGAGTGTATGAACAAAAAATATTACAACATTACAAAGAAAAACTTGCATACAAGTTTTTTGTTTGTTTTTTCAGACAAAGGACTTTATGTGCCTATTTTCTGGGATAATACTGAGATTTCCTTGATATTTTTAATGTATGTGGCTTCTGGGCAATGTTCAGTAAATTCATAGCCTGTAAAATGCATTGGATTGAAGACTCCAAGCTTGAATTTATGTGGATGAGGCATTTCCTTTCAGGACGGTATCCCACACCATACTGGGGAACAAGTTAAGAGACTGTGACTTGGATGACTACACAGTCTGCTGGGTGGTGAATTGGCTAGAGGGTCACACCCAGAGTCGCAGTGGATGGGTCGGTATCGACCTGGAAGGATGTGGGCAGTGGGGTCCTGCAGGGCTCGGTCCTAGGACCGATACTCTTCAATGTCTTCATCAGTGACTTTGATGAGAGAGTGAAGTGTACTCTGTCCAAGTTTGAGGATGACACAAAAATGTGGGGAGAAGTAGACACACTGGAGGGTAGGGAACAACTACAAGCAGACCTGGACAGGTTGGAGAAGTGGACAGAAAACAACAGAATGCAGTTCAACAAGGAGAAATGCAAAGTGCTGCACCTAGGGAGGAAAAATGTCCAGCATACCTACTGCCTAGGAAATGACCTGC
>JAGPOW010003316.1:26198565-26224347 GCA_030014935.1 Caiman crocodilus | reverse complement strand
GCTTCAGGCGTTACTACAAGGGGTTTGATTTCACTACGAGGGTTTGGCTTCTTAGGTGGTGTCATGAGTCACCGCCTACAATGCAATCTGCACACTTATGAAGAAGAGCAGGTCAGAGGTGGCAGCCCCTGTAGAAAAAGGATCCAGGCACTTTGTATATTGGAGGGGATGGAGGTCCAGCAAATATGTGTCCTGCTTAAATGGTTGCAGATTCAGCAGACCCTTCCCCCTCTCATACCCCAAATGGGGGATTCTTTCCCCATAGGTAATGGTGACCCCAGACCTGGCCTCCATATGGACACTGACTGGTCTTCCGTGGCCTCTATTCCTAGACCCCAAGATACTCCCCCATAGACCCTACCTGAAGGGCCAGAAAGCTTAAGGGTGAGGATTCCCCACTTGATCTGCACTGGATCTGACAGCTAGTTCCACAAGGGTAAGGATCTACTAGGCTGCTGGAGAGGAAATTCACAGGATTGATGAGCAGGTCAATGTGATTGATGTGCTGTGTGACAGCCTGATAGCTGAGAGTGGGAGGGAGTGCTGTGGAGGGGAAGGGTGTGGCCCCTTCAGGCAGTCAGTCCTGAGCTGTCTGGTTGATGTTACCTATGTCCAGGAGGACAAGGGAGCTTGTAAAATATATTGGGATATATGTTCTGGATGCTTTTAGCATTGCAGGCTATCTACAGAGCATGTATATGTTTCAGCAGTTGAATTTCAAACAGCTTAAACTAAGTGGCTGAACTTTAACCAGTTGAACTGAATGATTGTACACATTCTGAATGCTTTTATGGCACAACCAAACCTACATATATAAGCAGCAGTAGTTTTTAGGTGTAAACACATAATGCATGATCCAGTATGTTTATGTGATGTCAGTGATACAATGATTCCTGTTTGAAAACATTTTAAAGTTATGGGTTAAATAGTCTTTCAGGAACAATTCCCAAATATAAGTTCCACTACTGATTTTAATAGGGTCAGGGCTTCACCTTATTTAATAAAAAAACAAAAAACAATTGGCCCAATAGGTCTGTAGGGTACAAGCTGAAATAACTACAAATATGTACTGGAAGTACAAAGTGAGGTATAATAATGAACTCAGCTGTGCTATTTTTTGTGCAGGTACATGAAGAGACACTATCACAGATATACCCCGTAAAGTATCCTAACACAGGCATTGTTTAAGAGTGAGTATTTGACTGCATTATATCAGTATATCAAACTTGAAAATAACATTGTCTTTTATATATTTTCCAGACATCACTACTCCATTTTCCTAAATACCACAGCTAGTGTTATGTGACCTTCTCCTGTCTGAGTCATTTTGTCTTGAGGGAATGAAAACTGTTTTCCCCCATGTTATCAGTATCAAAATGTAACCACCTGCCCAGTCAACCTAATAGTTTATGATAAGACCATAAGTGAGGTTAAATGGAAGCAGCAACAAGCCTATAATTAAACTGTGTTCAGGCTACTTGCTATATTGAATTGTAAAGTAGATCAATCCAACCTGTTTTTTTCTTTGTTACGTGCTGAAAAAAGTGTTTTACAACTCAGCACATAATGTATTACAAGAGGTTCAGTGATCCCATATAAAATATTGCATTCTCCATTCATTTGATACAGATGGTAGCATTGTGTCATTAAATGTTAACTATTTTTTTGTGAGAATCTCCCTGCTATTAATATTTTTAAACAGTAAGTGATAATATGAAATTCAGGTCATGAATTCACACCACTTATATATAATTTAGTGAGAGCACACATTCCTTAATTTGGTTACTGTAACTATGCTTTTTCTCATTGATTTATATACAGATGATTTCTATAATTGAGATCATTGAAAAACCTTAGGCATTCTAATGTGTTATGAATGATGCAATATCTCTTCCTGGGCTTGTAAATTCCTTTTATTTGTCAGCATTGTTCTATCCTCTTGGTTGCTTACCAGTAGCCAACAAAGGCATGTATCTATCGCTGCTGAGTGCCTGGGCTGAACACCAGTTCTACCTAGAAAAGACTTCATAAACCAAAAAAATCTCTTACCTGCCAACCACCCACTCACTGCTTATCTTACATATAAGGGATTCTCACCCCATCCCTCTGTTTTAAAAACTAAATCTACTAAACTACTACTACTAAATCTACTAACTAAAACCACACTCTCAATCCCCTTGTAACACAATGGAGCATTACTACAGTCTCCCATTTCCTGATTTCTGGTTCTCAATAATTGCCCATTCCCATCCCTGAATCATTGAATTAGCCAAGAAAAATGAAAAACCCCTTTCTTCTAACCCTACTGGTGCAAAACACTTTAATTTCAAGTTTCTCTCGGGTTATGTCCACACAGCACAATTAATGTGATGTGCCCTCCTGGCACAAGCTGATTATAGTATGTGCACCTTTATTAACTTAATCTTGCAAGCATAGGTAACAGTAGCAGTGAAGAGCCAGCAGTGCAGGTTTTAGCATGGAGTATAAACTCTCTGGGGACACAAGGTATAGACTGTTATATTTCTGTCTTTCCTGTTCTTGATACCTTTGTTAGTTACATCAGGCTAAAACAGGTCTATTACCACATGTTAAAAACCTCTTCACTTTGCTGCATAAACACACTTTCAATGTTAAGGCTTTCTGGGCTCATTTGCATACACAACTGACAGCTCAGTAGCATTAGTAAGGGGGGACAACCAGGAAACTAGCTAGAGGGCACCCAAAAACAGCAGACACTCTGCTACCAACCCAATCATTGCCACCACAAAGCAGCCATTGATGCTGTCCTGTGCACTGCTGCCATTAGGGCACAGACATGCCTAGGTATACCTCTGGCACATCTTCACTATGCTACTGTATTTAAAGCACTATGAAATCCTAGCATAGACAGTTGTTATACTGGCGTAACAGTGCTTGTACCAATATGGGTTATTCTGTCTGTCAAGCAAATAGATCTATTAGACTATGGTACCTTGTTCTTTATAGTGATATAATTGTGTCCACACAAGGTTCTTTCAGTGAAAATAGTGTGTCTCCAACAAAAATAGTTATGCCAGAACAAAAGCTGTGTAGATGTGGTGACAGGTAAGATAGCCATGGAGTATGCCTTGATCAAGAAACAAGAGTTTGTCATAAAATTGGCTAGTATATACTTTGTTACCCACCAATGGACTCATTTCAGATGCCTTTAGTGAAAAAGCAGAAAAGAACATTTTGACTTCTATTTATACTTGGTTCCTACTTGAACAATACTTCTATTACAAGTAATGAAAATGTTGCTTGAGTAAGACATTTGGGATTTGCCCTAAGTGATTGACATTTTCCTCCTGGAATACTGTTATTTTTCCTTGTGGCAAATTTCCTTGGTCAATTTCTAAAATAGAATTAATTTGTTGAAAGAGGCTCCTCAATAGAAATACAACACTTGGATGGCTAATAGCAGATGTCTTTCTGCCAATCTGTTAAAGTAGAAATGTCTATAGCTGTTAATTATGGAAGGGGAAGAGTGATTGGGATAAAATAAGAATAAATTCAACATGTCATACATTCTTCAAAACCTGTTTTGAATGTTTGAGAACCAAAAATGCTCAGTTCCATTTCTTACATTATCTTTTTTTTTCACTTCTTCATAGACCCTACCCATCAAAAAACAGATACTACTGGCAGAGTAGTGGTTTAAGGGTAGCCCTGTGGGCTGGTCAGCTGACTGGGGCTATCATGACCAGGAGATGGCTCAGGACAGACCTAAATAAGCCCTGGATTAAACTAGTCAGGGCAGATGGCCAACATAAGCTGTGGTGGAATATGGGGCTCCTAAATGCCTAGAAAACTGGGAGAAAACACATCTGCAGGCCAGGGAATAGGACAAGTGACCCAGAAAGAAAGAGACACTTGGTAAGCAAGCACTGCCTGTTGTTTTTCTTCTTAAGTTATAGCCCAAAGGCTTAGTGTTTATGTTGCAGTTTAAACCTGTGGTTTGGGTTGGGACTGTAGAGGAGGTTTCAGAGGTCTCAGTAGTGTCCAAAGGGCACATGACCACCTTGAGCACAGCCAAGTGCAGATTTAAGGTTTGATCAGTTATTGAGTCCAGAGTGGGCAGAGAGAGTGCTAGACAGCAGCCACATAAAAGGGGTAGAAGTGCAGAGGCACAGCCCAGAGAAGATGCAGCCACACCAGGGCCTGGGGCCCAGCAGACAATGGCCAGGGGCCCAGTGCAAACATGAGCTAGAGCCTCAAAGCCAGGCCCAATGCAGTGAGCCTAGGCTAAAAGGCTACCTGAAGTAAAGGGTCAGAGGCCAGGGAAGCCAAAGCCCCAGCAATGACTACAGTAACATCTGTGAGGCATGGGGCATGATGTAGGGATCATATGAGCCATGCAATGAGCCCTGAAGGCAAGAGTTCTACACCTATGAGAGTTCTTGGGAGCAAAAAGCAAGTCTGGGAAGCCCTGAGGCAGTCTCTTCTTTGAGAACCAGAAGGAAAATCAAGACATGGCAGGAAAGTGAGGGGGAGAGTAAATCGGAAAAAGGGGAACTCCAAAGAACCTCCAGGGGGGTGTTGACTGCCCTGGGAATGGCACCCTATTACAACAGGGATGCAGAGAGCATAGTGCTCAAAAAATGGCATGGCCAATTTAAATTGGTTTACCTGAGTAGGTGCAGTAGTTTAGATTGAGATTAGACTAACCCAGGCTAAGAAAGGGTTCACCACTTCTTGCAAATGCCTGTATGAGATCTGGAAAGCCCAGCTGCTCATTCCAGCCCCGGGGCTGAGGTGTTCCCACCCCCATGACCATGACTGGGCTATATTTAAGCTCCCCCACCTCCCCAGTCCCACCCACTCCTTCTTCCACCTCAAGTTACTTGCACCAGTTTCACTGTGAAGCTCCTAGGAATGGCAAATAGCTGGATGTACTGCTCTTGCACCATGTTCAAGTGACTTAAAGCAGTGTGAACAAAGACCAGTGAATGGCTGTATGTACCTTTTGGGAATATCATGAGAAAAACCCTGATCTCAGCCAAAATTGTTCAGCTAATTTGGATAGCAGAAAAGGCTTGAAATTTTCATTAGGGTGGGATATTCTTCACTGTAGAATCACAGGAGCCTGAGCCACTACATTTTCTTGTAGGAGACAGACTCAGGTAAGTATCCTTATTCAGGGCACTTATTTAAGCTTTCAAACAAACTGAGATTTACCCACTAACTGTAAAGGTCAGTCTGTGACAGTTGCCCTCCTGAATGCTGATGATCATATCCTCCTGTTCGGTTTATATAAAGTCTGTATTGCTGCTACTCTATTAGAAATCATAATAAATTTTTGTTTGGATGAAAACAACTTTTACTGAGGCTCTTGTCAAAACCAGCCCATAAATCTGCATTATAGGAACCCTGCAGGCACTGGGATGATTATCAACAGTGCTACTGGGACAAGAATTGGAGGAGCAGACACAGTGGGACCTGTAATTTATATGCTATTACCACCACAAACTCAAAGTGGCAGCTCAGATAAAATAAGGAATAGAACAAGGAGTTTGCCACAGATGTTTAAAATGTAGGTAGAGCTAAAGACAGAAATGGACAGATTCTGGTCTGAATTGTATGCATTGTATCAAACATGACTCCACTGAAATCAATGCATTTATACTCCATTGTACTTTATCACTGGCAGGAGAATTTTGCTTATTAAATGTGAGTTAGCCCTACCCTTCTTAAAAAGATAATTGTAAAATTTCTGGGTTTGCTAAGGTGATTCATGTTATAGCTGAATTATTATGATTATGACAGTGCATTGTTTCTTTAACAGCTAGGGGATTTAAGATGTATAATTTGCTTTAGGTAAGCTACGTGGAGAAGACAGCTACATGATGTTGTAACTTTTAAAATGGGCTTTATTTTTTTTCTGTTTATATGAATCTGTCTTACATGTGGAGACCCATTACACTTGGTCCTATTCCTTAACATCTGCAGAATTGCATCCTAATGTTTTCTATGAAATGCCCTAAAAAAAAAGCTGTTTGAAATACTTAAAATGAGGTTCAGTGGTTCTGGCAATCATATAACTTGTGTAGGTGGGGAGGGAGGGGAATAGCAGAGCATCAGCATCAGAGGCATGGACAAATTCTAGTGGCACCAAAATGACCGTCCGACAGACTTTATCCTGGTGCTACAACTTATGCTGAAGGAGTTCCAGCTGAGGAAGCAGCAGCCCATGCCATCACAACTACAGTATCCCTTGTGTGATGAGGTAAGTGCTCTGTCCATGCAGCCCAAGGCACTAACATTTTAACTTATACCTCTAAGCCTAGGTAACACATCATACACTTCAGTAAAGACAGAGCAGGACGCTTCAACAAAGGGCTTAATAGACATCTTACAGTGATTCATTGTAGACTATCTTGAAATGGAAAATATTAGAATAATCTGCCAAATCAATAATGAGCATTGTAGAGAACTTCAAGAATTAAGTTTCCTGTTGTGAATATCTAAAAAGTTCTGTAATAGACTCTTTTTATTTACAGCGTCCTCATGTCCTGAATTTTTATTTTCTTGTGCTTTGCTTTATGTAAAAGCTAACAATCGCAGCATTGGCCAGCCATTTTATCTCTTCTCACATAGACATACAAATCAATCTGTCCTTTTGAAAGAGCAGTTGGAGAACAATTAAGAATTCTGCAAAGGTATTCTGGTATGTAAGCAAAGGGAGAAGATGACTACAAAATGGGTCACAGTCCAGAACTGGGAACCTTGGGTTCTTCCCTCATTATATACCTGGAAGTTCAATCATATAAAGAAAGAAAATGTGTCTAAAGCCTAGCAATACAAAAATCATTAACCAAGAGCCTAGTAGGCTTCTTACAATTAACCTCTAATTTGTTTTCAGTTAAACCCAGATTCAAGAGACAGTTTTGTTTGTCACAATTCAGAAAGCACCCCTATTCAGGAAAGAAGCTTAAGTACGTGCTTAAAGATGAGCAGTCTATGTGGTTTTGCTCCTGTATATTTGTATGAATTAACACAAATTGATGTACATGTATTTTTGAAAGGTTTTATGATAAAAAAATCATGACTAATGGATTTTTCTTATTTTTAAATGTTTTACTTCTAAATTTTCATTTACTTACACAATATTACTTATAGAAATTGTTCTACTTAAAAATATGAGGCACATTGTTCACATCAAGAAAAGACAGTTCATATTTAGATTATTTAATGCCTGTGTTAATGTTGTTAGTTCACAGACCACATTTTTCTCTCATTACATGAATTCACCTTTAATCTTTCTACCTTACGGCTCCTGAACATACTTTATAAAATCTATGATGTGTATAATTTTCTTTTGTAATATTTCTTACTCATCTAATCAGTCTCTCTTCTCTCCTGAAGAATTAGTTTCCTTGCTCTGTCCTCTTTTGAGGTTTACAGGTGTCTTTTAAGTATGTTGTGTTCTTGATTTCCTTATTAAATAAATTGTTTATCCTGAGACTCATTTTGATTAATTCCAAACTAACATAACACATCCAGATTCACTACATTTTATGCATCCTTCAGAAAATAGTCCACTCTCAAGATATAATACATCCTGGGAGTGCACTATAATAACTGACCTGAAAATTCATATTAGATACTTTATTTGACAAATGTATCTCTCTCTTTTCCTAACATGTCTATGAACGGCTACGTCAATTGGCAAATTTCCATTGATTACTACTGGAAAAGTTTGAGGGTTTTTGAAAATCCACTAATGGCATTTTGAATACCAATTCTCTTGCTTTTTAAGCTCTACTTATTAATAAATTAGAAACTATTTTCAAAATAATAGTCTAATAATCATAATTTGTTTCATACACTTCCCGGGTCAGAAGAAAATGCATGAAATTACACAACAGTTTTAAGAAATCATTCATTGCTTATATAGTTTCATCATCCGATTATTTCTCCAATCTTGATGGTTGCAAAAAAGGCAAATACAGTATGCTGTTTTGTAGGCACTTTATCTAATCTATTGCATGCTAGAAAAGAGTGCCCTTTTTCATTTGTATTTGACTATGCACATGCCTGAACATAGCATAAGTCACTGTTAATTTCAGATAATGCTGCTTTTGTTCAGTGTGTGTGCACATATATATATATATTTAGTTGTGAACAACCTGCATCTGTAGATAGGAGATTTTTATTTTTCATAGGTAGACATGAGCTCAAAGTTATAAGTATCAAAACTGAAATATTGAAATGTGATGTTTGTTTAACCAAGGCATCAATATCCATTGTCTAATCCTAGTCCCATTGAAGTAATTTTTGCTATTGAGTTTATTATGGTCACCATTCCTTACCTGGTATACAGACATACTTGTATCTGTTTTGTGTTTTGATTAATTTTACTCTGTGTTTAAACTTTTCTGTACAACTTTGGCATTGAGGAAATCCCAAAATAGTAATTTAGATTATATTATATTCATTTTCTTCAAAAAGTGTCAGTAATCTGTAGAGAAATGTCTCATAATTCTTTGCCAGTGTTCTCTAATATAGTCTCACAAAAGTAAACATGTTTCTCAAACTAGATTAGTGATTTCTTAAGGAGGAACTGTCTGTCAGGAAATATATGATGGGATTTTAGAAAATTCCTCAAAAAAGAGAGACTTGTTCAGACTGCATGTTAATCATAAAAGATGAGCAAAAATAATGTAGGACCCAAACCTAACATATTCTGAGTAGTATTTACAGTTCTGTGTATTCTTACTGTCTGCTGAAATTAGGTAAAAATTGAGGTACCCATATATCATTAAAATATCTAATCCTTAGTAGGCTGTGAGGCCAATTCTGATGATGTACTGGAGTAAAAGATTTAATGGAATTACACTGAATTTACACTAGGACATCTAAAGGTTAAATTGATCATTGTTGTTTTTTTAGCCACAATGGGAGAACCTTAAAAATACAGATCCACTCTAAGTCATCTTCTTACCCAAAATACCTAAACCCAATATGAATTCAGAGTCAAATCTCATCATTTTATTTCTAAAACCAACTCTTTACCCCTGCTGTCGCTATAGAGCCAGCACAGGTGGGACAGAGGGAACTATGTTTTTATATTTGTAAGTCATTAGGAGTGATTACTTTTATTCCAGATGCATATTTGTAATTGTTGATCATGTATGAATAAAATATTGCAATTCCCAAATACGTATGTAGTGTTGGTAGTTAGCAAATCACCTTGCTTGTTCATGGGTTAAAATTTTGATGCTCATGAGAAGTGAAAAATTAAAAGGAATTATTTTCCTGATTGTGGGAATTTTCAGATTTTTCTAGCTTGTTAAAATGTTCTAAATCAGTACTGCCTCAGAATACTGGAAAAGTCTATTTCATATTTGGATTTTAAGTGAAAGAAGAAACTAAAACTAACCAACTGCACAGCCAAGCTGTATATGGGAATATTTTTAAACTTAGGAATCCCTATGTGTCCTTCTTTCTTCTTTTTTCTTTGTGTTGCATTGAAATCTCCAGTTTTTTCTCCATTCTCAAAGAGAGAATATTGAGCTAGATAGAACATTGGTCTGATACAATATTGCAATGCCTTTGTTTTTAAGATGGAAAGGTACCAGGGAAAAGAAATTAGGTAAAGGTTTTAGAATTTTTCTTTGCAGTAGTTTAGGGATTTCATTTTATTTACTTTTTGGTGCATTTGTTTTTCTTTTGGGCAGATGTCAAAATACAGAATTAGCCATCAGTGCCTGTAGTTCTGCAGGAATGCTGCAAGTTTTTACTCTTAAAACCAAGACCACTGCAATATTTCAAGGGAAAACAGTAACAGTGGTCATCCATATATTTCTGTTCATCCATGCAAGATGTTTTTGTATCACTCACTCTCAGGAGGGGTGATATTTAACAAATATATGTAAATAATGACCAAAATGTGAACTGTGATCTGTAATGTTCATAGTAGTCCAATTATATGAATCTCTGATTAAGTAATCTGTTTACTTTGTTACACATTCATTTAGGTGGCTCCTGGAGCTCTTAACCCCCATATTGTCTGTACATTAACACCTGAAACTATTTTTAAGTATACTTTACATGGCTTAAAGTGATGCCAGTCTAGGGAAGGTTTATCTCTGATCCATATTACCCAGCTTATGTTCCTTTATTAAGTGACCACTTCCCACTGAGCCACCCAAGTTCCAGTCCTGCAACATCTCACAATGCAGTCTCCCATCCCCCACCCTTCTGTTCTGTGTGGACAAACTTTGCATCTCTGGAACTCTACTGCCCAGGGGGTGATTCTGGCACCACGAACACTTTCCCATACCTGGGCATGTGACCTTCTCAGCTCCTGAGTGCAAACCCATGCAAACAGCCTGCAGAGCACATGCCAGCTAATCAGGTTGAAGGGCATAGATGGGTCCAGTGTGACTGGGGCAGGGAAACAAGGTAGAGGGCTGGATCTGGTCCCCATGACCTGGAGCTTCCATTCTGGGGCAGAGGCATTAGCTCCTCAGCACTCTTACCCCAGGAAGCACAACCAGCACCTCCACACCCAATCCTGAATCCCAATGTATTAAAACATTAAAACAAGAAGCTCTTTAATTTATTTCCTCTTTATTTCTTTTTAAATTCTTTTTTTCTTACCTCTTTTTATACTGTTCTTCAGTGGCGGAGTTCCTGCATTTCACCACCTTTCTTCCACCACCATTTCCTTTTTACTTCCTATGTCATTACCCACGTTGTCCCATTACCTCTCCACCTTCCAACTTCATGTTCCCACCCACCCTAACCCATCTCTCATGAACCCCCATCTAGCATAAAGATAGAAGCCTGCCCTGGCTTACTAGCCCTGGGATGGCAACTCACAGCTTTAGCTCCTAATCAGGACTCTGCTTGCCAACCCTCTAGTGGCAAGTCACAGCTGTGCAGGTCAGGGACTGTCAAAGATGGCTTTTAGCCTTAAAGTGTAACTGTTCCAAACTTAAGATACCACTAACACTGATCAACATTTGAGCAGCCAAAGTGTGACAAGGCCCGCTGATAAAGGAGCAAACTTATATTTTCAAAATCTAAGCATGTTTTCCTTGTTGAACCATAGAAGTCAGAAAATGTCAGAGCTATTATTTTAACTCTGACCCAAATAAAAATATGAAAATACTCCATATTTTCTTAGTAATTTTATTTCTCCATCATTTTGTCAATTGTCCCCTCTGAAGTGCTAATTAGGTCCAATAAGATAATTGAATTACCACAGAGGTCTAATCTGAATTTCTGTCCACAGGAGGTGTTTTAAAAAATAGAAATTATCACTTGCTCAGCAGCATGTATTTCCTCTGTCAGCTCTGGGTGTTGCAAGAGCAACATTTTATTAAGAAATGTTAATACAACAAAGTAATAAACAGCTGTGTGCCTCTGAACCTCCATGCTGCCCAAAACCAGACTGGATCTTCATGAGCTGGATCCTACCTCTTCATGGAGTAAATTCAGCTCATGCACCATAGGTTTTTGGCCTCTGTTGTAGATTGAGTCATATTGGCTGTGTCTACATGAGATGCTACATTGCACAGTTGACTAATCTGCTGCACAGTAGAGCCTCACCATCTACACATGCAGGCACTTACTGGGCATGTCTACATTAGATGCTATGTTGCTGTAGCTCATCGTTATGACAATGTAGCATCAGCAGGCACTAACCATAATGCCTCTGCTACCGTGCAGTAGCAATGAGCTACTATGCAGTTGTTCATTATCACTGTGCAGTTGGATTGAAAAGGACCTGTGAGCTGCCAAGACTGTGCAGTGCCAGCGGGTACTTTAGCAAGTACTAAATGACTGTGCAGTACCGACTGTGCATTCAGGGACATGTGTAGATGCACCCACTGCACAGTAAATTAGTCAACTGTACAGTAAACTTAAGTACCTTGGCAGTAAAAAGGTGGTACTTTGTTCTGCTAAGGCGAGATCTATTCAGCTGTTTTCAAAGTGAAATATTCTCAGACACTGCTGCTTTTTTCATATCCTTAGTAATGTAAATTTGAGGTAAGAACCTAATAACAGACTTCCATATGATCTAAGGAAACAGATATTTCATAGCATTGAATAGGCGTATATCTGCTGTATGCAGATTGTCCAAATTATCCCTAAGATGCATGGACACTTTGTATCATTCACTGTGGTAGACACACTGCAAAGCTCAGTATCAGAGAACAACGACGCTCCTTTAGAAGTTTCATTCAGGTTCTCCAACCACTCATCTGCATCTAGTATTTTTTCCAGAATTGTAAATTCTGGGCTTATAAGTATATCCTAGTAGATTGACTAAGGTGTTGGGAACTATACAAGGCTAAGACCAAGGAAGGAAGGAAAAAACACACACCTACCCTCTTGGTTTCTTAGCAGACATCAGTATTGGATTTTAAAATGAAAATCTGCATTCATGGGAATGTTGCCATCCTTATAATCTATTTCCTGGTACTTGGGTTTGCTGCTCTTTTTAAATCATTGATATATTAGTTACATACTTGCTTTCATACACATTCAATCTGAGCATGAATGACCTTACTATTTCCTCTTGACCTTTCTCTTTTACCTGATTTACCATTATTATTATCAGTAAAGATAAGAGGCTGATTTCCTCCCATGTTTGTTATATGTATCTATTCCTGTTTATCTATGACAGAGAGCACTTTGGGCTCATAAGTACTTGTTATCCTCCAGTCCCTGGCATGTTCTTTTTAGTCCCCCTGAATTCTAATTGGCTGTTTTGATGTTTCACCTTGTTTTTTACATTCGGATTTTCTTATGACCTACTTATTCCCTTCCTATCACTTGTCACAAAATACTAAGCGCATAGAAATATTTATTCATTTGATCATTCATGAAAGAAATCACAAGTGGAAACATTTAGGATAAAATTCTGACACCTACTTCTGATGAGTAGCTCCTACCACAGTTAGTTCTTCTACAGTCAGGGAGTGGAAGGGAGAAGTATCTGATGCTCTGTCAAGTACTGTGTCTTGCTACAGATATGGAAGCATTGCTAACAAACACTGAATACAGAGTTGAAGCTGTGTAATGTCAGGTAAAGTGTAAATATATTCTACCTAATCTTCTGGTTTTGGAACTGGCGCTGTACCTCAATGCAGGCTTTAAGCATTTGACTAAGCCTCTGCTGAGTATAGGCAGTTGAGACTAGCCCTTTTTTTTCCTGTTCTGCAAAATTGTTGGAAAGGTAATATATTCCAGTGTTGCTTTATGTGCAATTTTTTTTCACCCAGCTGGCCTTAATACTTGCAGCTGCTTATGACAGCAGTGCATTTTAATTACTTCCCTGATATGGATCAATTCACATTGAGATAGATTAGTTTTTAGCAATTCATTCGAATCATTTCATTTAACAGTTAATTTCAGTTTCCATTTCTGAACTCTCTTCAGAGTTTGTATAATGTCTGTGGGGTTTTATACCTTATTTTTGTCATAGGGATATTGATAGCTAGAATTTAATTAAATTGTGAATGCAAAAAACATTGTTTAGCCTAGTTACTGGCTTATAGGTGATATGAAACTAAAAATACTCAAAACCTATTCTTTAGAGCATGCTCTTTCTTATAAAGTGACTATATCAGTTACTTGATTGCATTCTGTTACCCATTCTCATTTCATTTTTGTGCATTACACACTCCATCTGTTCTTACTGCCACTAAGCAACTCTGCTCCTTAACAATCTTGTATGTAAAGTTTTAGAATATCTAAAAGCAAACTCCTCAGCTAGAACCATGAATGGCTGGGGATCTCTCAATGTGAGATGGTACATAGATTTCATCTCCCAGTGTACATGTGTATATGGGGAGGAGGTAAATTGTTTCTAATGTTTTCATGGTCAGAAGTGCCAGAATCTTACTGGAAAATGCAACCATTGCTCCTTTGTACCCTGTTGCGAGTTAAATATTAGCCTTATTAGAACTTTTACTTGTACTGATCATCTCACAAAATGAAACCAATTACCATATTTATGGAACTCCAAGACACAATTTCCACCCCAACTCACCATGCAAGGGCGGGGGGAGACAACACTTATCATAGATTTGAGTATGACCTGCAGCACTTTGTTACTGTAGGTTCAACTCAGCTCCTGGTCCACTTCAGACCCAGGGGAGACAACATGGTGTAGAGCCAGGGGAATTAAAGGAAGATCACATGGTGCTTGGTGAATGGAGTGTAGGCAAGACCGCATGATGGGGGAAGAGAATGCAGGGGAAATTGCAATGTGCCAGAGAGTGGAGCACATGTGGAAGCTGTGCAGAGGCAGGATTGCTGCTGTAGATCTGGCTTTGTCTCGAACCCCAACCCAGGACAGAGGCTGGTGCTGGGGTTGTGACCCAGGCTAGACCTGTGGCCTCTGCAGGTGCCTGGCTGTGGCCAGAGCCATAGCTGATGTACAAAGTAAGCAGCAGCAGGCAGGAGTAGTGGCAAGGGGGCAGGCATCATGGGAAGGCAAGTGGCAAAAAGGACAGTTGGCAGGGAGGCAGGTGCCTCAGGTATAGTCTACCCAAGGATGTCTACTCCCCCACTGCTGCTTTTTCTATAAAATCAGTGTGTGGGGGGGCACTTAAGGTGAACTTCCAATAAAATGATAAATTCTTACTTTTCTATATAGACAATCTTATTATTAGGTGGTCATTTTAAATTCAAAGCCATTTTGGATTTTGGTAAATATGGTATTTGCTGGATGTTTCTGTATCCTAAAAGACCAGGGACTGAACAGTTGCTCAATTAGCTATGCTAATGTAGTGTATCACACAGGATTTGAAGATCACATCTTCTTGATTCTTGTTAACTCATGCACATTGCGGCCAAAATGCTAAGTTTCAAAGAGATGTGTTGTGATAACAGAATTGTTAGTGATGTGTATCATGCCATTGCCAGTCAGGCAATAACAAGGCAGAAACTGGGTGTGTCAAAATGAAGAAAGTGTATCGTAAAAAATAGCCATAACTAGGGCGTTTCACCATGTGTGAGGTTTGCTAATAATGGATATGTCTGTAGAACCTCTGGCTGCATTAAAGCACACTCCACCCATTCACTGTTCCTTTACATGAACTAAATGCTGAAAAAATGTAATGTTGCTATTAGTGTTGCTTTGGGCATAAGCCAAATATTTTCTCATTTATAATGGCAGATTTGATATGCCCAATACAGGAGGCAGTGGGCAGTGGTTCTTCCTAGTACGCTCAGAGGCAATATAGATACATCTTAACATACCATGGTCCTCATAACTCCTCATCAAGTTCTGAAGCTGAAAAGGATATAGGTCTATATCTCTTACTTGTCCTACTACTGGAGTTGTTAGACTTTACTTAATGGTATAACTTTACCATTATAGCAACCTTAGAATACAGTGTTTGGATGTGAATCATCATTTGGTGCATCCTGTTTTACTGTTTTACTTTACGCCAGGAGGTGTGTTGAGTAGGGCTGTAGAGGCAGCCTGAAGGGCAACACATGGGCCAACCCCAACAACTGTGCAAATATATGAAGTTGCCCAATGAGGGGCTAGGGACAGGATTAGTCCTGTGTGAGGCAGAGCTGGAGCCATGTAGAGTAGGGAAGCTTGAGCGACTCGAAGAGTTGTGTGGCGTCTAGTCAGCATGAGAGTAGGCAAGCCGGATGGCCTGAGAGGGGCTGCTCAGGGGAGCAGGGCAGATAGAGGGTAACCCAGTGATGGGTGGTATGAAAGAGGCCTTTTGAGAGTGGGCAGAGTGAGAGGCCCCAATTGGAGGAGGGTGGTATGAGTGTGCCTCAGGGAAGGGCAGAGTGCAACAGACTTGGCATAAGACCAAATTTGGCCCAGCCTTAAACCTCAGGTTTAGTAATAATCTAAATAGCATCTGCAAGGCATGGGACACAGTGTCGGAGTGGTATGGAGCCTTGTACAGCCCCCTTGGCATTGGGGCATTAAAATGGGCAGCCTCCCAAATTTAGCATTGGTTCATGAAACCAGCAAATTCTGGCAGATGAGATTGGGCAGACTGCCTTAGAGAAAGGTGGGTGGGCCCAGCTTGAAACATGGCCCTGAGTTGGCCCCCGTTACAGTGACTTAACCCTAATTAGGTTTAATTATAACATCTGTACCTAGCCTCTGAATCTGAAGCCTATTTTAAAACTCCAGTTTGTAAGAATCAGCAAAAGTCAGTTAACAGTCTATTTCCATGTTTTCATCACAGGTGCACTAATTCATGTTTTCACCTTTCTTCACAGCAGGCTGCACGGTAAAATGGATATATCATTTAGATGTCCAAAAGCAGCTGCTACAAGAAAGTTCAGTTTCACTTCATTTTGGTAATGGAAGTCATGCTTGTGTATGTAACCAAATCATTTCCCCACAGATGGATTAACATATTTTCAGGCTCTGGATGTGTTTGTTATAGATGGGAATTAGAAGAATTATCTGAATGCACCACTTTTCTTGTTTCTGTGTCAGCAACTTCTTCTCTGTGTGACAGTATGATTACAGTGGAAAATAAAAACATCACAACGATGTTGTAAATCCCACTTGGGCTGCAGATATTGTTGGTACAACATAAACTAACTGCACAGAGAAATTGTTAGGACTCCACTCCAGATGCATAATATATTTATTTTAGAATGACCTAAACAAGTCCTTGGATTGGGGAGATAATTATCAAAAGTTATCAACTATCCAGTTGTTAAGTGTAATAGCACAGCATATCATTTCTGGGAATAGATCTCCCATTCATCTTTAGTTTACACTTGAATATTGTGACTATTGTAGTGTTGGCCTTACCCCAGTTACACTGTACACTTGTTTTTAAATGATTGTCTTTAAAATGTACCTGACTAAAAATAATCTGCTTTATACACCCTTGATTTGTATTGGCCTAGGGGTAAAAAGGTGAAATAAATTCAATTCAATGCCAATTACTTGCTATACTCTAATTCTGTCACACCCTTTAAGGACAATAATTTTAAAACAATTGTATAGTATTTAAGTAGAGCAAGGCCAACACTACAGTAGTTATGATATCCAAATGTAAACTAGAGTATAGCAACTAATTGGTAATGAATTGAACTAATCTCATCTTTTTTCTCCTAGGCTAACACAAATCAAGGGTGTATGAAGTAGGTTATCTTTAGTAAAGACAAGGAAGTATTGTTACTGTTTTATACAGCATTAAGATCTCAGTTAGACTCTTGTCTACAGTCTTCATCAACTTTGTTCAAAAAGATAAATTTAAGCTAAACAAATTAATACATTCAGGCAACTTTTACTTTTTAATAGACTGAAGTATGGAAGACCATTCCAGAACAGAATAGTAGAAGCAAGTAACCTGAAATTCTTCCAGATGAATTGTTTTAAGCTTGTGAAAATGAGAGCATGGTATCATGGATTTGGGCTTCTGCTGGTTGCATGGAGGAGACGGAAAGGATTTTTGTATATATTATTTGACTTCTGTTTCTTTCTCTGGTTTAAACTTGTTTCCTTCACAGCATTGCATATGTTGTCCTTGGCTAGAGGTGGGAGATGATGTAGAGTGCCATGGTCCTTGTAGTGAGGTGGTAAAACCTCTCAGGTCCCTGGCTGGTGTGTCTTCTTCACATACTCAGATTAGAAATGACCATATATGGAGTCAGAAAGTAATATTTTTTCCTTAAGTCAAAATTGAAAGGGCTGTCTTTTATAATTTTTTGCCTCTTCACTATATAGCAATGAGCCACATCTTAGGATCATATGAGCATATTTTACTAACCAATCCCCTGTAATTACAATGACCAAGGCACAGATGTCAGTCTTGTCTCTAGCTTCTCTTGTTCTCTTCCTGTGGAACACTGCAGGCATTTTGTTTTACTTTATTTAAATTTAATTGGGCTCTTTGTAACTGTGCTATGTGAGAGGAGCCAAAATGTATGCATGCTCTTAAGGACCATTTTAACCAAATCTTTATAGCCTGATTGTCTGCAAGTGCAAAGTACTAAACTCAATGGCCTTGGGAGGTCCTATCTAGCCCTACATTCCACATGTTAATAGTTTGCCATTAAGTTACAACATCCCTATTTTAATATTTTAAACCGGACATTGATTGCTAAAGTAAGTAATGAAGTTATTTAGAATGTGAATAGTAAATGGTCACATTTGATAATTTGAATAATGGTACTGAATTCAGTAAAAAAGATAACATAGTGTTGATTCTTTCACCTGATGGTATAACTGATACACTAGTAGCTACTTGGTTCATGCAGCTAACCAATCCCATACAATTTCTCAAGTTCATAGTTGTTCATGAAAGAGAGAGCACATGTTAAAAAAGGGGGGAGGGAGATTTGGTGGAGATCCTATCTTTGAAGAGTCCAGGCAAGTGGGGAAAAAGGGAGACTAAGGCAGAAAAGTGTGTGGGAAGATGTGTATAACTGTATACAGAATTAACAATGAAAAATGGAACAAATAAACAGAAACAGTACATTTTGCAGTTATGGCATATTATCCAGTGTGAAATGTTGCTGTAAATTGACTTCACTATGACAGCACTATCTCAGAAACTGAAAACTCTTGGAGGAAGTAGGTGGGAAATGAATGATGCTGTTTAAGTCATCTGTGTAAAAACGGTGCCATTTAACTAGCACCTCAATTGAAAACATGGTTTTCCAGCTTTAGTTAAAAGATTAATTTATGCCCTTGACTTATTTCCCTCAGACTTTCTAATTTGGCTTTTAGGATGACTTCAATCACATAAAAGTGTCCATGTAGAAAAGAGCTGATGCAGGAACTGAGCACTGCCCACTTGGCAAGCAAAATGGCTTTGTTCAGCGCATGGCTGTGAACTATCAAATTAGCAAATGGGTATATGGAGTTTTTAAAGTGCTTTCCCCAGAGTGAAGAAGTGGATGAGTGCTTGTAAAAGCTGCTCACCTGCCTAATTTGCTAGGACAATGGATTAATAGAGGCCTTCAGCTAACAGCTGATCAGATATCAACACTGTATATTTACAAAGCTTTCTCTCTCCTTCCTGTGCTCTGCTTTTTGCATATTCTGTTTACAGTGTCTAATGAAGTGAACTTTGCCTCACATAAGCATGTGCTCTCTATATAGATCTTATTTAATTAGTTTATAAAGGTGCATATCTACCCTACCCTCTAACTGACTCAGACTAACATGGCTAACTACCTCTCTCAACTTTACAAGCAACGGTTAAAAAAAAGCTTGCATTATATTTGTTACTAACTTACCTTTTGGGGGTTGCCTATTATTTACTACCAAAATCCTCATGTTATCAGAATAGAAAATGTAATATTTGCTTAAAAATGTGCTTCATTGGAGTAATCATGACCAAAATTGGAGACCTTACAAAGGTTATGTCCTAGGCCAAATTTGAATAAACCTAAGAATACAAAAACATTTATGCCATTTGTCCTAAACTTTTAATGGAGTGGAACCTTAGATGACTGCAGCTCTACTGTTTCTCACTTAATTAGTCTGTGAGTTCATTGTGTAAGCATACACTCAGGATTTTGGATGCAAGAAGTCTCCATCTGATGTTATTAATTCTTTGTAATTGGTCACAATGGCAATGTTTTAGGAAGGAAGAATAAGGAAATTGTATAGAGCCAAATGCAGAAGCCATAGCTCAAAATTCACTCAAACTTCTTATTTGATTAAAAAGAAAATATTCTAATGTAAGCCTCATATATCACATCGTACCAAATAAAGGCTATATTTGTTAGATTTTAAGGTATTCTAATACTTTGCTTCTGATACAAAGTACTGGGTAGTCAAATCCCTACCTACATCATTTTGAGACAGTGACAAAATCTCCAAATCCTTGGAAAAAAACCCTGCAGCGTGTGACTACCTTAGTGAAGTAGAACTAGTAAATTAGAAATTTAGCATGAGTTAAAAAGTGAGAGGGGCATGGGTCCCATATTAATCAGTCCTATTCACTGCAGTAGGAAAAAGAGGGTGGGGGATGTAGCTCCAAGATTCTGTACTATTGCTTGTAAAAGGCTGGTTTAGTGAAAACTGGGAGTATGGAGTGCTTGTACATGTGATTAAATTGCCCTTTTAAGTGGTTTAATTGCCCTTTTATAGCAGTTTAATTGCATCACACTGTACATGTGCAGCGGCATATTGCAACGTAAATTATTTTCTTTTGCAGCAAACTAAAACACATCCCGACGTCTTTTAGTTTGCTACCTTACAAATTGTAGCAATACATCCATACCTGATGGATGTATCATCCCCGCCACCTTCTCTGGCTACCAGAACACCCAGCTTGCCCCTGGGGCAGCACGGGGAAGTGGCAAGAGGTCAGCTTGGTATGTTGGCGGTCAGAGAAGATGGGAAGGACAATGTACAGGGCACTGGAAGCCTGGGGGTGCTCAGGGAAACTCAGGCTTGGTGGGCTCCCAGCCTCCGTGCACAATCCTTGCCACCTTCTCTGGCCTCTAGCTGCTGCCTTCTTCTGCTGCCTTCCTGCACTGCTCCAGAGACAAGCCAGCCCATTCCCAGATGGACAGTCCCAGGCTGTTGGAAGGCAGTGAGAACCGTGCATGGGCTGCTGGAAGCCCAATCAGGAAAAAAAAATAGCAGCAAGGGACATGATGCTTTTTTTTCTTTTTGGCAGAGCCTGTTCGCAGCCAGGGGGTGAGCTGCCAGTGTGCCCTGAGCTCTGGGGAGGACCCAGTCCTTCCCTGCACAGCAGCAGTGCTCCCCTGAGGCTGCCCAGGCGGACTGCTAGTGGACTGTGTGCTGCCCCATCTCGGAGGGAAGGGTAGGGCTCCCCACAATTCAGGGCCCATTTGCAGCTCACCCCCCATCCAATGGCAAGCTGCACTAGGAAAAAAAAAAGAAAGCAAAAAAGACTGGGCCCCTCACCCTAACAGTGATGGAAGTCCCTAAATTGAAACAGTGACTTTTTAATTGTCACAATTGAAAACCCACCATTTAATTTAGGGGAACTAAACTCCCATCATGTGTACAAGCAGCCATGGAGACTGTAAGAGTACGGAGACAAGTAACCTAGAAAGGTTAGAATGTAGGCTGGAAACAGTTCAGAATGAGACCCTGATAAGCCGTCCAAAAAGGATGCATTAAACCAGAATCTTGTATTGTTTCAGTGCTTGAACATTGGTTCCCAAAAGGAAAAAATGTCTTTAACTGATCTTTGGAATATTGAGCTGTGTAGAGTTAATACAATTTAGAATTTAGATTAAAAGAGTTGCAAAACTCCACCCAAAAAAGTAGATATTTTTCTCCCTCTCCATGAGCCTTCCTTGAGTTTGCGTAATTAAATTCATATGATAAATATAACAGAAGTTTCTATAAACTTCCAAAGCAAACAGTTTATGTGACCTGCTCTGGAGAATATGAGAAACTAAATATATAAAACTCGGTTGGGTTTCTACTGAAACTTCTTGTAAACGGCTTTGATTATTAATGCTTAGTGGGTACATCTCAATGATCTAGGAGATGCTTTCCAGTTTTGTGTACTTATATACATTTACTCTAACAACAGTTAACTAGAGAAAAGATTAAAATATAACAATATATACCGAAACTTAAATGTTATCTCTTTTAAGAGGAAGGTTCTTTTAATCTTTATGATGGTTTAGGAGTGATATAAAATACAGCATAGTGACTAAGCATAAATAAAGATAAAAAATGTACTTAATTTGCAAACGTATCCTATAAATATCTGTTTGTGTGGATTATTTTCCTTCTCATGAGCATGCATCTTTGTGGCCGGTCTCAATTGTTATAAACTTCCACAAAAAAAATGAATCTGACAAAATCATTAGCTAAGAAAAGCATTCCTCTCAGCAACTATGAGATCTTGTTTGCTGTTCTGCTTGCAGTTTTTGTGTGTGTTTGTACTGGATTAATTACACTTTCGTGGTTACTAATCACGGAGTTTCAACAAGGTAAGTAATCAAGATTTAACCTTTACAGGGTTTCAAAGCCAACCATCTCAGACTGTTGCAGCCACTGTAATTATTTTCCACATTTTGTGCTCTGCCTTTAAAATTGTTACTATATAAAAAACCTAAACAAAACACAACAGAAAAAGATTAATTACTTTTATCCTCTGAAAATTAGTAGGTTTGAGAGAAAGAAAAATGTAAGAAGGACTTGAAACATGATAGAAAGCTTGATGAAGTCAAACAATATACTCTAATTGACTTCAGGCGACTTAGAAGATCCATTTAATTTAAATTTAAATTATAAACTCTATGATACTTGGACATGTATGTTACAATGAACATTTAAAAGTTCTGCTGCATTTTGGGGGTTTGCTTATTTCCCAATCAAGGTAGATTCTATTTTTTTTTAATTGTACTTTTTTTGCCTGAATGCTGTACGGTACTGAGCAATTTCGTATTCAATCTAGTTGCCTAAATAATATTTTGATATTTGTTCTATTGTGGTTACCCTCAGGTTATACTCTGTATATAGTATCCTCTTAGTAGTACGTATTCATATATATTAAAGCCTTTGGTAATCAAGCCAGATTGGAAAAAAAACATAGTTCTTGTAAAAAATTTTCAGTGGAATAGTTTTGGATTGTACCACATTAAATCACATTGCCTTTTTTTAAATTAGATTTTTACTGGGAAAGTGAAAAAACAAATATTTTTTCTTGTTGAAACATTTCATTTAGTGTTTATAGTAAGTATGTTATATTTGTTATTACATTTTGTGTGACATTTATCCTTTGACATCACTTAAAAAAATTAAACTTTATCAAAGCAACTGCTTATCAACAAAGTGAAACAAATTTATATTTATTAATTTAATGATATTAAATTAATAAATATAATAATATATAATAATTAATAATGTTAATAATATTAGAATTAATAAAATGTGGATTTTCTGTTCCAAGAAAAATCATAATTTCAGCTTTTTACCTTAATTTAGAGCTGAAACAAATCTAATTTTTTCCAATGGGCATATTTTATTTTTTGATTGGTTCTAGTCACAGTATAGAAGAATGGCCCAGAACTTGAAAACCAGGATTTTCAGCACAATATAAAATGGTATACAGTATACTCTTGCTGTTAAATAGAATAGAGGGGGAAATATGATGAGGAAAGTGTATAGGTGAAAGAATTAAAAAAGAAATCATTGTTTTTTTTATGTAATGTCTTTACTGCAGGAAAATCTTCAGTTGGTATTAATGAGAATGGTGCCAGTGAAGCCACTGGTGCTATATTGACATACTGAAGCTGAGCTGGCCCTCAGACTATTTCTTCCATTAACATCAATGGCAATATACCTTTTGTCTTAAATACAAGCAGAATCAAGCTTTTCAGCTGTGACAAAAGTACTGTGTTGGATATTAATGTCATTTCCAACATGCAAAGGTGCATTTCAACAGGGAATAACAAAAGATGGACCATGCACAGGGTTCAGCTAAAAAAATAAAAAATAAAATAAAAAATTAGGGTAAATTTAAAATTACCAGTGCCTTCATTGACCAAAACAGATAACAAAAGGCTGAAAACAAAAGGCCAATCTTGCAGTAAATATCATATAGTGGAATATTAATATTCAAAGGAGAAATGATTGTATTTTATGTAAAAGGATGTTTAAATCCCATTTCTCTATCCAGAGTCAAAATACAAAGAGGTAAAATGTATTCTTTTGGAGAAGAATAGCAGCATGATATTATAACAAAGTGACTGCCCACATCTACACAAGATTCTGATTGCGCAGTAGCTTGTTACTACTCTGCAGTAGCGTCACATGGAAAGAAGCATGATGTGACACTACTCTGCAGTAGTAATAAGCTACTGCACAGTCAGCGTCATGAAGGAACCATTTGGTGATGCTACTGCCCAGTAACTCCGGTTACTGTGCAGTCATTTAGTACTTGTTTATACAAGTATTAAGTGACTGCATAATAATGACTGTGCAATCTCATGTAGATGTGGCCACTATATCCCCCTTTAGTCTCACGTAAGTCTAATTTTAAGACTTGCTCAGGATTTCAAAGGTGCCTGTTTCTTGAACTGGCCCTCAGAGTATGTACAGCCATTCAGGGGGGTTAGGGAGAGGTTATATCAAGTTAAATATGGCCACCCAATCTAAGGCAAATTAGGATAGCAAGGCTAGTGGGGAGGGGGCTTTTGGGGGATCAGGGCAGCAAGTAGGGTCCAGGGGAAGGGATCCAGGGAACAGGTGGGGTCCCTGGCAGGGAATGGGGAGGTTAGTGAGGTCCATAGTGGCAGGCAGTGTCAGCAGGGTGATCAGGTGGGTTGGGGGAGAAGTGGGCTTCATGGGAAGTTGGTGGGGTCTGAAAGGGTTTGGCAGTATCAGGGGGGCTTGCAGGGTCTGTGGAAGGCTTGGGATAGAGGGGTTTCTCCTCCAGCCCCAGAGAACAGAGGCTATTTTTACCCACCCGGTGGGCAGCCCCTGCCATCCTACCCACCTCTCCCCCACCCCAACTGACTTGTTTGGGTCTCACGAGTGGCAAATGCTGGATTGTGAGATGTGGGGGTGGTGGACTGAGGATACAGTGGGATGACTGGTCTGTGGAGGGGGTTGTCTGTCTCAGGGTGGCTGGGGGGATGAGGGGCAGGGAAAATTCCCCAGTGGCAATTGTACAGAAGTTCAATTAGATCGGTCTCACTGGACCCAATCTAAGTTAGACTACCTCAGAGGTTCAGTTAACTTAAATCCAGTTGGCCTTTTTTAGATGGATCTAATTGTCCTGAACTTCTGTACAGTTTACACTTAGATTCGCCTAACTAGGGATTTAAGTGTAACGTCCACACCTAGGTTAACTGAATTATATCAGTTGGCCATTTGTAATGCAATCTATTCTCTGGATTTCTGTATGTACCCTCAGTATGGTGCAGAATTTCACTTTCTATAGATAATAACTTACTTTATTACAACATAACGGCATTGGGTTTTAATAGTACTGGTTAGGGTTTTCTTTTTTTCCTTATATGGATTTTAACTAAATAATTTGAGCAATAAGCAAGGAAAGAAACAGCATACATGTAAACAAGAGTTATACTATGCTTATAATGTTCTTTTGGCAACTGAAAAATATTTATGATTTAAACAAAATTAATGTAATACAAAAATACCTTTAAATTAAAAAAATGGAAAGAGAATCAACAACATATACATACTTGCATTTCTACATAGTTCCACACTTTTCATGTTTTCTTTTGTATTTGGCTGTTTTGTCTTTTTAAAACAATCAAAATGAAGCAGGTGGAAATAGTCACATAGCCATGGGGTCATTTACAATAAAGGAGGGAACATCATTCAGCACTAGTTTACAACAAAGATCATCACCCGTCTTCAAGGTCCTTGCCTTCGACATTCAACAAATGGTAAGAGCCTATCAGACTATGGTAGATAAGGTTCTTTGGATAAATCTGACAACTTTCACTAGACCAGCTATAATGGTTGGAAAAATTTTTATTTGAAAACTTTCAAATACAAACACCCTTCTTCAGGCTGAGGAAGTCTGCAGTTGTTCTGTGCTCTTCTGGGATGGGATAGAATAGAATACAAGCCAGAAGCCAGTATGCAAGGATGCCAATCGGTGAAAATGCAAATTGACGCTATCAGTGGGTGAGAAACAGGAGAGGCAGGAGGGAAAAGGGCAATGTAGACCTGGTGATAAATATAAGATGGTAAATGTGCAGATTGCATTGTAGGCGGTGACTCACGACACCACCTAAGAAGCCAAACACTCGTAGTGAAATCAAACCCCTTGTAGTAACGCCTGAAGCCAGCTTCATACCATATAAGGAATAGCATAAAAACAA
>JAGPOW010003316.1:26165688-26191656 GCA_030014935.1 Caiman crocodilus | reverse complement strand
ACTCCTGCACCTATCTCTTTGAAACTTGGTAAGCTTTGTGGCCTCAGCAGGAACTACTATCCCTGCAGTTTTTACCATGCTGTAGCTTAACATACACATGTGACATGACTTTTGCTTTCAGAAGTTTGGGGTGCAGTTTCCCAGAAACCCCTGCACCTATGACCTTGTAACTTATTCTCTGCTGAGAGTATGATACATGCCACCATCCCTTCATGTTTCATCTGAATCAGTCAAAAGACAACAAAATTATACATATTTCATTGATTCCCCATTATACTCGAGAGCCGAATCTCTGAATCGATTTGAAAAGCCCAAAGCTTCCTGTGATTTGATCTGGAATCATAGATTTGGCTTCTGAATCACCTCTGAATCTGAATCATGATCTGAAGCTTTGCACAGCCCTAAGTCATGGGCCCTGGGAATCTCTGGAATGTCATGAATAACTGGAAGAAAATAAGCTATTATTAGGAATGTGGTAGTGTTGTGATTGACTACACAGCCAAGTTTTCAAATTTTCAGACTGCTTTGAGCTTTACTAATCCATCATGTAAATCTATTCTGCAAGATATACTGTTATGAAGACTGAACCTAAGGTTGTCTACTTGTCTTGTTTTAGCAGATCCTGTGTTCACTACAATGGCCCTTCCAACAGCTTCAGGTCAGAACTCTCAATGATCATGAGAAAACAAGATAAGTGTGTTAATAGAAGGACCTGGCTAAAGTTACGCAAATCATAAGATCTAAAACCAGCATTTGTTTGTTTTGAGGGGAAGAGGAGAGAATGTTGTATTTATTCTGGATTTTGACCTTTTAGAGTAAACTTTTTCAACCTTTTCTGTCCAACCACATTTGCCAAAAATTTACTTTAAAAAGTGAAGCTGGCATTCTCATATAATAACCTGGCATGTACAGCTTGGATTTTAAAAACAGTAAAAATTGTGTGGCTTGTGAAATGGCAGCACTTTTTAAATCCATCCAGTGAAACAATTTGCATCTACAGGATCCTAGGGAGGAACAACAATTCTCTAATGGAAAGAGGGTCTCTAAAACAGAAGGCTTTTGTGAAAAGGGGGCTTTGCTTCTGAAATATTTTAACCTTAAAGCCATTTGGTTTGTTTATGCAGGTTCAGCAGAACTCACTACCAGCAAATCCTTAACAACTTCAGGTGAGTAGTAGCTTGTGTGTTACTGTGATTTCCATTTTGCATGGAAGACTTTAGTATCTGTTTAGTTGTATACATTATGGGGTCATTCTTAATTCTCAAAGTCTCTTTAACTAAATTGGGAGACCCAAGCCCAAGCACAGTTTGCAGGATCACATCGCATACATATTATCCATTTTTGCTAATAATGGACTATATGAGAGATTTTGAAAAGCGCAAGTAACAGTTAGCTCCCACTAGTTTTCAGTGGAAATTAGGTACCTACCTGCTATTTGAAAATCTCTCACAGATTCATTAATTGGTGAAAAGAGTGCAAAATGCAGATGTGTCTGGGACTATATAATTTTTCCATTAGTTATTCAAACTCCACTGTTATTTAAAGAATCCTTTAAAATAGAACAATTAATAGAAAGTGTAAATGTTTTTGTCCCCAGCAGATGGCACTGCAGTTTAGTTTTCTGAGTTAAAACACATGGCGTTGAAAATGTTCTTTGTGAAAACAACATGGTTATTCCACGTTATTTGCACAATAAGTCATGCATGTGGTGGGTATGTGGTGTAGTTTTGTGTTTGTGTTCTTCTTTGTGTTTGAAGTAAATTATGTTTAGACATGTCAGCAGGGAGGCATCAATACCATGGTACAAGAGTTCATGTGTTTTGTTTTACATTGTGTGTAAGGTTGCAGAGCTTATCCCTGATAGCCAACCAAGAGAAAGCTGTAGTCCCATAGAGCATTCTCAGTGCCCAAGCCAACCTTTCCATTTTGCATAAAATAAACTGTTATTACAAACAACGTGTATGGACTACTATCTGAGTGTTAAATGGCAGATAAACTTGCCAGTACTATCACTAAGCAAGACAAACATAGGGGGAAATAGCCTCCAATCTACATACTAGTTAATGGATTGAATTTCCAAGAGTTCTAGCTACCAATCTTCAGGCCTAGTCCTATTCCATTATTGAAACTCATAGAAACTTAATGGCGACAGAACAGGACTCCTGGGCCCTGAACCTGCAACTGGATGGACATCTATGTCTATGGGAAGCTTTGCTAATGGGTTTCATACAGGCATGCATTTCTACCCACGGGTGTCTGCTGGATGGATATCTAAGCCTTAGTTTGTAAAAACTGAGCAGAAAATTTTATAAAAAGAGCTTTTTCTCTGTGTTTTCTAACATTTCCAAGGCCTGTCCCACGTGGGTTTTTCTCCCTTATAGGACAAGTCAAAATATGAAAATTCTTTACTCTGAAAAATTACAATTTTTAATTAAATGATTGAAGGTAAAGAAGTTGAATTTCCATATGACTCAAATCAAAGGCTTTTCTTGCAGAATGCTTTATTTTGATCCACATAATGCATAAGGTTTGCTCTGAGGGATGAGAATATTTTATATTGTTTTAAAAGGCTTTCATCTCTGAAGCTTTGAAATATTCTACTGGCCTTTTATTCTGAGCATAGATCCAGTTCCATAGAGGTAATGAAGAGTTTTATTCCCAAAGCAGATCAAGTGATTCCAATAAGAGTTGAAATAGATGAAGATCAGCCTTGTAGGCACTTCCATTTAGGTATTGCAATGCTTAAGAAATAGGTGGTGTTACTTAGGAAGATGAGCCAACTACACATGTTTAGGCTCCTAGCCTTTCTTTAGAGTCAATGGGGAGAGTTTGTCACCACTGAAGCGTGATCCAGAGTGCTTAGATCAAGATGACCTATAATTTTTTCATCAACAAAAAATGAGTGAAAGGTAAGAGTTGCTAATGAGATTCCTTGAGTCTAAAAAGGTTGAGAGCCACTGAGTTACTGATAGACCTGGCCAATAGGAAACACTAGGCACTCTTGTGTATCTAAACTTCTGTCTCTCCCTACAGAGCTTAGATACCTACCTGAGGACTAGATATGGGGTGCCTCTGTCATCTTTTGATGCAGGCTTGCCAGAGGTTAGGTGTCTATTTGACTTCTGCTTGCAGGGAGGCCCACATTTTAGGTTAGCTTCCCAGTGGTTAGAGTATTCACCCAGAAAGTGAAAGATCTAGGTTCTAGCTGTGCTCAGATTGAAAGGGTTCAAACCCACCTCTCCCACTTACTGGGAGGCTGGCCTAACTACAAACCTATAGCAAAGCCTTTGTGGGTTCACTCTTCACTTTTCTTATAGGATCAGAGCATCAAAGAATGCAATTTTATGGGACTGGAAGGACAGCAAGAAAGGGAGGGCATGGCTGTAGCCCAGAGATGGTGATACTCCTCTGATATGGAGTAAAACAGATTTTTCATTGTCTAATATAAAATGCATGCACACTCTTGGCAACAAGGAATACATTCATGTATATGAAGCACTTGTATACTTTTGTGGACATAATTCTTAGTTTCAAATTAATAAAGCTTGTTTTTCTGAACGTATTCAAGTTGGATTGATCATTATCTTTCTGGTGTGTATACATTTGTAAGTGATTAACTTCTAGAACTCTAGAAGTGATTCTCAGCCAGAGTGCTGTGGCACCTTGGGGTACTGCGAGATCCTTTTAAGGGTGCTACAAGTTTCTATGCAACTTAGCACTGTTTGGTGTGCAAACACCTACACGAGTCACAAGATAAGCCCAGACATTTTAAATAGGAATCCATAATGTCAAAAACATTCTGACCTGTCATGTTCTTTCTAAGCAATTTTGAGACAAAATTGCTCTATTATTTTTCTGTCATCAAAAATGAATGAAAGCTAACATCTGGTATTTTCCAAGGAGTTTTTTGAGTCTAATGAGAGGTGCCTTGAATCTAAAAACACTGAAAGCACCAACTTAAAACCTGTAAAAATATAACAAACAGATACTATGATTTGAGCATTCAACTCAAACTAATGGACAAATATTTACAATAAGATTTGTTTTTGACTTCAATAGGTAACTCTTTCCTTGCTTATAATGTCATTTTTCTGTCTCCTTGTGTTTCATTATTTTTATTTCAGTGAACTGTTTCCCGCCTGATGAACCTTGTGCTGATACCATGACCTGCATAAAAAAAGACTTATTTTGTGATGGAGTACCAGATTGCCCGGACGGTTCAGATGAAGCTGAAAAAAGATGTGGTAAGAACGTAAATTAGTCTTTACCAATCAATTTTTATATCTGTTTGAACTGCTCAGTTTACTCTACAGTACTTGATATACTCTTCCAAACCCAGCCAATTAAAAGGTAATTTTGTACTTAAGATCATGTGTAAAGATAAAGTATATTCAAACAAATGTGTAAGGTGTAATGATATAAGGCAGTCAGCTGATTGTCAGGCACCTAACCTGCTGGTACAAGGGGAGCCCAAGGTCATGATCCTGGGCCAATCCGACTATTGCACCTTCTGCCATGCACATGTGCCATGGTAGGAGGCACAACTGTCTGGTTCACGGACCAGATCCAACTGAAACTTCAAATGAATATCTATCAGGGGCCTTAAAAATCTTTCCCTAGTATCTCAGACATGTTTTCCCTCTAATTAGAGGTTTTTTATTGGAGTTAGTCAAATCATGCAAATAATCACTCAAGAATACGGCCTTGGAATAAAGGCAGAAAACTTGTTCTGCTGCCTTTTAAAATATATTAATTATTTTCATTGGGTGTGTCTACATGTGTAATTAATGTGAAGAGAGAGAAGCTCCAGAACTGTTTGAATTGGAGTATACCAATACCAAGCATAGCATCTACATGTATACCTAAGACAGCTGCAATTTGAGCCTGGGCACAGCAGGCCCCGGGTGGTAGCAGGCTTGGGGGGCCATCCCCGGGCTCCGGGTGGCAGCATTGGGTGGCAAAGTGGCTGGCTGCAGCACAAGAGTCCTGAAAGTGTGGAGCCATGTGGTTACATGGCAGGCAGGAGTGTGGTTCCCTGCTGCCTGGGTTAACCAAGCACAATTTATGCCCACAGTCACCTTCCACACATGCAGTTAATCTCAGTTAATTACTCCACTGCAAGATAGTGCTGTCCCTATCTCACAGTGGAGTTAATGAATTCACTACACCTTAATACCACAGCATGTGTAGATGGTGATGCTTTACTGCAGAGCTAATTAATATACAGGCAACCCCTGCTTAACAATCTTAATTGGTTCCTGAAAAAGGGAGCATTAAGAAAAACAATTGTTAAGTGAAACTGAAAATATTTGAACCAAGATGGCGACCACGAGTGTTATAATGAAAGTCACTGAGAGCTAAGTTAAATCAGTTATTAATTTAAAATGAGCGTTATAGCGAAATAGCGCTACGCGAAACAGCATTAAGTGGGCGTTGCCTGTATTTTACAGTGAAGTGAATGTGTAGATGTACCCATTGAGTACTTTGATACTAATCGCATTATTTGAAAATGTTGACAAAATCAACTTCAGCACAATTTTTCACAAATCTTAGGAAATTTCACAAAGTTTTAGTCTAAAACGTTTTATGTTGGTTGGATTTAACCTCATCTAGCTCATTTAATGCTGGTGGTCCATATTCTTTAATTTTTATGCCTTTTTTTGTTGTATATCACTAGGATTTTTCAGCTGATCTTATTTTTGCTATCTACCTGTTTCTGGCTATATACTTGATGTATAAGTAAGGTACTATTGTAAAGGAAATTAGTTACCTTTTATTACTTTCATTATACATTAAATACAAGCCTGGTCTTTTATTAATTCTTAGCTTATAGCATGCAAAACATCTTATGTTTAAATTCTTCCAAAATTTATTTTAATTATCCATGTACCTGATTTTAACCTATCATCATGGAAGCAACTAGAAAGGCATTATCTTTGTTATTCTATCATAAGAAAAAGTTGGATTAATAGCTTTTAGTCCCCTGTGTATAGCACTTATACAGAGAGAAAATAAATATACAGGAGGATGTTTTTAGAATTTCTATGAAGAGTTTTATCTGTAAAGCCTCTGTTTGATTAGTGGGAATTGTGCTGCTAAAATCCTTCATGCATCGAACTAAAATTTTACTTTTCAATATAAGGGTACATTAATAATACACACACATATATTCCTATAACAAGACATCAAAATAACTTAATGTGAAAAATACAGTTAATGTTGTATAGGGTATATAGTTATTAACCTCTGAATGGGATTTTCCAAACAGATGAAGCTGAAATGAAATAAGAGTATCTTCCTTCTTATTTCAGGCTAATATAAGAAACTTTTAAAAGCCTTAGCTTCTAAAAGAAATAAGAGGAGTATTTTGTATGTAAAGAGTCCATATTGCATTTAGATATAAACAATTATTAGATATAGTAAAGAACCTAACACCATTTCTCAAAGCATTTATGCAGTAGGGACATCATTGTCCAGTGCAAAGTTACTTCTAAAAGTCAGAAGCAAATTTACTCCAGAAAAAGCAACTCCTTTATATGAATCATATGTTGACTCCCCTTGTCAATTTTACTTTGCAGTAGCAATTTGCTCAACACAAACTTGCCCCTCATCCCTTTCATGCACACAAACATGCGTGTGTGCACACACCATGGCTAGGTGCTGTAATAGTACCTACTTTAGGCAACCAACTTAATAAAATATGGAATAAAATCCATAGTAAGCTTACTGTGTCTCTGCACTCTAAGTTGCATCAAAATAAAAGACATTTTTGGGTTGCCACTGAGTGATAAATTCAGGTTGTGTTCACAACGTTTGCTTATACTTTGTAAAGACATGACAGTTATTTTTTTTTTCTTGAAGTAAGAGGATCTGGTACAAACTTTGACTATAACTCTCCTTTTAAAAATCAGAGCATTATTTCTCACTCGAAGGATGCATCCAGACAAGTGTGCAAGACTCAGCTGTAGTACCACAAACCACATGTGCCACACACTCACACATTTGCAGTGTGGCTATTTTGCAGAGCAGTGTCTTTTTTGACACCAGGAGATCCTAGTGTAAAAAAAAAACCTGTGTCAGAAAAAAGTGGGGCATCACACATAGCAGCAGAGTGCACCAACTGAAAGTGGAGTCTGGCCAGCCAGAACCATGCTCCAGCTTCTGGCCAGGTTCTGCGCACCTGGACTGCCACTTTTGGAGCCCTGGGAGGCCCCAACTACCCCAGGTAAGGCCGCTGGGGCCAGCCTAGGTGCTAGTCTCTGCCTCCCCTACACCCAAAGTAACTTGTTGCATACCAGAGTATACATGCAGGGGAGGTCCCCAGGGACATGTAGCAAAAAAGTTGTGTGCTGCTCCTATTTATTTTTGGTAAAATGCATATGCGCACTCTCACCTACATGTGCAATTAGCAAGCAGCAATAAATGTGAACATGTTTATATCAGGTGTATACACATGTATCCAGAACCACAGAAGTTAGAGTTAGGGTGGAGCAGCCCTGGGCTGACAACAGGCTCATTGGGGAGGAGGGAGGCAGAGATTAGGTGGGGAGGTTAGCTGTAGGCCCCAGATCAGGGCATCAGGCAGTGGAAGGACTTGTGGCACAAGGGTGCTACAGTGTAGGGGCTAACTGGCAGGCAGCCCCCACACTGTAGCACCCTTATGCCCCAGACAGTCCCAGTCAGCAACTACACTTTTGCTGAGGCGGTGTATATCTTTGTTGAGGCTGCGTAATCTCATCCTAGACGGTACTGTCCTATGGAGTTAATTTACTGTGCCCTAATATGTGCACACTAAATGACAGATGATGACACTTTACTAAGTGATCTAATTATATTAGATCTAATTATTCAGCTCTGCAGTAAAAAGCACATGTAGGTGCACCCATAGTAACGTTTTTCCAGATCAGAATGTATAGACTAGATACAGAGTCCATAATTTGTTATGTCTTTGCCTTAAAACAAAAACACATCAATAGCATATTGATAAAGAAGAGATAAAGAGTTACAATAAACTATAGGGTAGAAGTGTTGATATCCTTTTCCTCTTAGTTTCTGCCTGGTGAATCAAGTATCCAAACTATTCTTTTTAGTTCAGTTTCCTTAAGAACTGCAGTTCAGAGTCTTATGGTAATAAAAGTCTGGCTGGAGGACATGTGCAGTCCATTGCCTTCATGTTAGATTTTTTACTCTTAAAATTTGTGTTCAAAAGTGAAGTTTTTCCAAGCTTCCATATTTAGACTTCTTAACAGCTTGCAGAGCCAGCATAGAGAATGGCAATAAGCCAGACGCACATTTGGGACACCTGCCAAGTTTTCCACCCCTTTGATTTTTTTTTCACTCATATCCCATCCCGAGAGTGACTTAATACAGCCGTATAATAGCTAAAATTGCCTGGCTTTTCAGAAGCACTGCAGAATTTTACAATGAGATTTACAGCCAACTTATAATTCTTGTTGCAAGAGCTCTTGCACCCAAAGGCACTACTTCCTTTTAAACAACTAAGTTGTTTTTTTTTTCCTTTTCCTCCTGACTTACTCCCTGTAGTACTACTGAGTGCAGCATGTGCTAATGGTTTAAAGATGCAGTACAGGATGAAGGAATTCTAAGTCTCTTCCTGCCTTTGATATAGTTCTATGAATTCCATAAGCTTTTCAGCAGAGATTCAGACAACAGGTGACCTAACATACCCTTATTTTCTATTTTTATTTATTAAAATTGTAATGTAGTACTTCTTTCTGGCTCTGCTTGCTGTCGGAGACAGCAACTATAGGCTCTGCAGAGAATTGTTAGAAATGGCAATATAGGGACTCAAAAGATGTGTGTAAAGTCTGGTCTGCGTTCATTAATGGACACTTCCATCAATGCAACAGCCCTAACATCAGTGTGAAGAAAAGTAGTCCAGAAGCTCAGCCCTAAAGGCATGATTTCTTCCCAAGGCTGTAATAGCTGTGTTCTTGTCTGTAGCCATATTTTGTCTGTACCTCCTTCTTGGTTTCACTACCTGGCTAAAAATTAAAAAAAAAAAAAATGAAATAACCATAATTTAGCCATCTATACCTTCCTTAGCAGAGGAAGAGCACTGCCAGGAAAGTGAAATGAGATTGATCTTTTTCCTTTGAAGTCAGTTGGAGTTTTGCCATTGGTGTCTTGCCAAATACGGCATCATAAACCCTATGACTTAAACTCAGATCCCAGGGTAAGTGTCTGAAACTGACTGAAGACTTGTGCGCTGGAGAGGCAATGAGAGCCATCTCCATGAAACCCCACACTGGACCCAAATGATTTCTTTTCTTCTTGGAACTGGAGCTTTCCTGAAACTCCAACCATGAAGCAGAAATGTCATGATGATTGGCCTGTCTGTTCTTTGCTCTGATCAGCATACCTTATCTTCCCACAGAGGGAAGTAGCTGAAGCAGCACAAAGTCTACAGAGAGGGAAGGGAAGTCAGAAGGGCCAACTCTACCTAGCTACTTTAGAAACTACAACTAACCGTTAGAGAACTCTCCCAATTTCAGAAGTGGCAGTGGTGTTTGTTTTTGTTGATTTTTGCTTTAATCCCTTTGGAGTATAGTTCTTTTATAGTCAGACTAAGATCTATGGCAAGAGTGGCTGGCTTTGGATCATATGACAAGACATTGATTTAAAGAAATGAGAATGGGAGAAGAACAAAATAAATTAATGAACAAAATATCCTGCACGTTATTCAGCTCATAACTTTATGCTATTGTCTGTCTTTCTCATCAATTTTGGCTGTAAAGTCTATGAGAAAGGGGACTATCTTGTTACATATCTGTGAAAAAGTACCATACTGGAGGGCACTGAATAAATAATAATGCCCTATAGGTGCCTGTTTTATGAAAACAGATATAGACTCCTTGCTCTTTCTCAGGCCAACCTTGCTGTACAGGGCAGAAATTAGTCAATTTGGTGCTGTCTGCCATTTTTTCCTGTTTGCATTGGTTCCATGTCATTAAGATTAGCTCTTCTTCCCTCTCTACTAAGGATTTTTGCAAAAACCCTTGTCTTGTTGCATTCTTTAATTTGCAGTTAATGGCTCCCCATAGAGCCTTGATGTCAATATGCAGAAGGCTGCCCTAAACAGATCTAGCATCCCTGTATGATTCTGGAGGGAATGAGTCCTAGTTTGTAATTTTGCAACTCTTCATTCTTTCCAAGAATCTTTTTCTAGGCATTTGTTTCCAAAGTGTAAGCAAGTCTTTCTGGAGCCCCCCTGGCTACAGATATAGAACTAAGCGTACATGCCAGTAAAACAAACATGAATAGTATTCTGTTAATGAATTAATATATTGTCCTGATAATAGAGGCAATAATGAACAAAAATTAAAATACATGACAATATCATTCCTATAGTAACACCAAGTAAAAATCCAAAAGTGTCAAATGTGCTTCTGTTCTGAGAACTGACTACGTAAAAATGTCAGCCTTTTATTCAGACCTATTTTCTCTGTACAGCAAGAACCAAATCCACTTTCTTTACTCTCTACAGCATATTTATTTTTGTTGTCAGTATATTCAGTCTAAAGCTTTGGGAGAGGGAGATGAAGTCTATTTTGACTCGGGCATCAGCAGCAGAATGGTTAGTTAAGTAAGTGGTAAAGAACTGGTAAAATAAATAGGATTTTTAGCCATGGTTGGCGGGGGAGAAGTTTGAGTCCCATGTTCTTCAAGCACTTTTAGTAGTGATGGCTAGACTTAACTTTGTACTTACAGCCTGAACTGATGTAGGTCTGGAAGCCAATGAGAGCCACCTCACCAGGTGCTCTCCCAGGGTCTGCGGCCAGGACAAGGGTGAAGGACTGAGTATGTTGGAGTTAAAGTGACAGAGTAAAGAGTGCAGGCTAGTAGGTGCAAAGCCACGCCCAGGCACTCTCTTCGGGTCTGGGACAAGGCCATAGGGTGAGAGAACACTTATTGTTCGTATTGATTCCTGTGGAGAGCGAGGTAGCCCTGGAGAAAAACCAAGACTGGTTGAATGAACTATCCTCAGCCATTACAGGTAAATTGTGAGATCAGGAATTAGAGGTGGGGAAAAACAGAATGGGTTTCACTTCCCTCTCCCTACCAGCACTGCATTGTTATTTGTATAACACTTCCTAGTTGTTGAATGGTTTATATTCAGGCAGTACTTCTGATTTCCATACTGTTATTTGACAAACTTTTTTTCTTTACAGCCACAACTTGTGATGGAAAATTTGTGTTATCTGGCTCTTCTGGGTATTTCAACTCTCTTAATTATCCAAAGCCCTATAATTCAAATATTATTTGCCGATGGATTATACGGTAAGTCGTTTCATCATGTTTTGTTACCTGTGTTCTCTTTTTGTGAGGCATGGTGATTCCCATTTATTCCTTTATTATACTTCCAGTTATTATATCCTGCAAAGTATACAATAAATTAAAACAAGGCACCATTTTACCAATAAATTGCTATGTCAGTCTATAGCATGATGTGTTCTTTCATAAAAGTATTTCTTGAAATATTACCTTCAAAATAGTTATTATAAGACTGACATTATCATTGGTAACAGGTGGGATTTTCAGAAAATACCAACATGATTTAGGTGAACACATCTCATTTGGAAAGAAATGGGGTTTGTGCTTCTAAGTCATTTGGGGCCATATTTTTAAACATATTTGGTCATCAAACATCAATTGAAATAAGTGGAGTTAGGTGCCGAAATACCTTTAAAAATATGGGTGTTAACTTGTCCTGGAAGTCTTTTCATCTTTTCACCAGCTGGCTCATTCAGAAGTAGTGCTTTGAGGAAAGGCAGAAATTCAGTTATGGCTTTGTAAAAGATAGTATACTGATTTCCTCTTTGAGAATTCTTAAGTTGGGGTAAGACTTCTCAAAATAGAGCAAGGAAATTGACTGCCCAAGTCCTGCTTAAACTCAGTGCCACTTAGCTACTAATTCCCATAGGCTTCTTTAAAATTCCAAGCCTTTGAGAGTGCTATAGTAAGTCAGAAACTCCATTTCCCCTTAAATGGGTAGTAATGAATTTAAGCCTTTTGATTTCCTTTTGATGTACACAGTCCTTCCTCTCAAGAGTGAGGGTTGGGGTGCTTTATGGTGCCCTCCCAAATCCTGTTCATCTGTTATACACTTAACTGTTTTTCTTAGTTTTGCATATAACTATTTAGTCCCCACAAAGTATAAAAGTCAAACTCCATCCATGTTTTCTATTAAACTACACTATTTAAATGCATAAGACAAGCATGGCCCACTTATCTGTGAAAGATGTCATGACCCAAAGGTCTTCCTATCAAAGTCAGCATGGTCTGTCTACAGGGCGTGTTCCCATAAACATCAATGCAGGCTTGGAGTAGGATAATCCCCATGTAAATACTTCATGAAATATTACCTTCCTGACATTTTATCTGTAAATTTATATGAATTTAAAAAACAACAAATCAGATTAGTCTGATTATGTTTTCCTTTATGGAAATGCTAGCATTATTTTGCAAAGTGAATGAACAGAGTATCACAGATTAAATGAAAATGTAAGAAATTGTCCTGGTATCTCATGGTTTACCTTGGCATGCCACAATTTAAGGAACAGTCAAAATATCGACTTCTTAAAGTTCATGCTTTATTTCCAACAATGCCTCAATGATGCAAGAAATTTTTGTAGCTGCATGTTGCTAAATTAGTAAAATAACCTTCTAGTTTTATTCTTCAGTACTCTGGCTTAAAAAAAAAAATTGAGATCCTGAAAAGATCAGTGGGTGCCTCCTAACCCAGAGGCTGTTTTTCTTTAGGGCACAATTGTTTCTTTAGGGAATCTTTTGAATTTTTCATTCACCATTGGGATTCATGTTGTTATTCATTTTTAAATCCTTTTTTAGAAACCTTTAAAAAATCAACTTGCAGTATAACCAAGGTTGATCTTTGTCTATCCTCTTCTTTACCAAATAACCAGAAAGCCCTACTGTGAGCCTTTGAGAGAAGATTTCACATTTTCTCTTTTCTTTCCCAACCAAAGATGTAATTTCATAATAAAAAGAAAAGAAAAGCACAACAGAAACATGATTGCAATTGTGTAACCAATTTTTCCCCACTTACTTCTCGCAGTTTTCTTCTTGGCCTTTTCATTTTCATATATGATTCTTCATGATTCATTCTATACAAAGATGCAAAAGAAAACTAAAAAGAATTACAAGATGCATAAATACCTGTTTTATACTTCTGTCCTTAAGGTTTCTGGCATTCTGGCAAGAATGCTGTCATTAAAACTACATTTGGACTTCTCTTGGGAATTGCAGTCTCGGAAAACTACAAATTTGGGGTGGTCTGAGAAAATTAGTTCACTTGGACTGTGGATTTTTGAAGTTGTAAAATGTTTAATTTTAGAAAGGTATTGAGAGGACCATTTAAAAATATAATAAAGGGTATGAGATTGGGAAAGTAGCGAGGCATCTTTGGCTTACATTTGAGAATTTCTTGCACTATTAAAATTACTCAGGGAAGATTATAGGCAAGGAAAAGATTATAGCCAGCCAATTGACTGGACAAACTACAGGGTACCTACACAGCATGTACCCAGAATGTGTTTAGCACACGTTGGAGCAAACTTGATAAATTGAGGGACCTGGAGCATGCTAATTAACTTTCTTCATCAGCTTTCATGTCATGTCTATTTAGTGTCCCCATACTTCAGAATGGCTCATTGGATGAGCTTTAGTTCAAGTGCCCCAGCCACCATTTTGAAGTGTGAGACATTGAATACACATGATGCTGTGGACACTTTAATTGGAGCAGCTCTCATAGCCACTCTAAAGTGCTCCCTCCCCACCCCACCCCCTGCTCTGAAGCACATGTATAGATACTCAAATTTTATAAGCTTCAATTTGTTTTTGGCACAAGAAGATGTGTTGTGGGTATGAGGCAAATTTTGATAGCTTTACTCATGACATTCTGCAAATAGTTCCATTTGACTTAAAAGAGGCTACTTTACGTGGTAAAGTAATCCTTATAATGAGCACTGTTTCTAAAGTTTTGTGTAAATTAATGAGCAGTTTCTGGAGGACTGCCTAGCTGAATTTCTTATTCAAAATTATGCAATGGTTTAAGCCCTGAAAGACTTATTATGCATCTATAACAGTTTCTCTAGAGTTTTTATTCTTGCACTTACACAGGGTTCATGCTCTTTCTCTTTTGCCATTGTGTGAAACGTAAAGCTTAATCTAAAATAAGTAAACAAATAAGTAATTAATTCATAGATTCAAGGGTCAGAAGGGACCTCAGTGGGCCATCTAGTCCAACCCCCTGCCCTGGCAGGCAAGAAAAGGGTCACCAAATCTGGGATCATGTGATCCCAGCCAGGTGCTTGTCCTGTCTCCTCTTGAAGACCCCCAAGGATGGGGCAAGCACTACTTCCCTTGGAAGCACATTCCACATCTTGGTACCCCTGGCTATGAAGAACTTTTTTCTTATGTCCAGTCTAAACCTACTCTCCAGTGGCTTATGGCCATTGTTCCTTGTTGTTCCAGGGGGTGCCCTGGTAAACAGATCATCACCTATTTTGTGTCGCTCTCCTCTAAATTTGTAAGCCTCCACAACATCCCCTCTCAGCCTTCTCTTGGAGAGGCTGAAAAGATTAAGGTTCCTTAGCCTTTCCTCATAGGGCCTTCCCTGAAGGCCTCCAATCAGATGAGTGGCTCATTTTGGTTGTCTGCATCTTGCTTGAACTGAGGCATACAGAACTGGCCACATTACTCCAGCTGTGGCCTGACCAGTGCCGGGTAGAGAGGGAGAATCACCTCCCTGGACCTGTTTGTGAAGCATCTACGGATGCATGACAAGGTGCTATTTGCTCTGCCGACTGCTTCATCACATTGATGACTTATGTTCATCCTGGAGTCAACAGTGACTCCAAGATCTCTTTCTGCCTCAGTGGTGCTGAGAAGGTTGCCCCCCCAACCTATAGTGTGATGGTAGTTTTTTTCTACCTAGATGCAGCACCTTGCACTTGTCCTTATTGAATTGCATCCTATCGCTTTCTGCCCACTTCCCCAACCTGTCGAGGTCAGCTTGGATCTGGTTCCTCCTCTCCAGGGTGTTAGCTTCACCCCATATTATTGTGTCATCTGCAAATTTGGACAGGGTGCTTCCCACCCTCTCGTCCAGATCACTGATGAAGATGTTGGACAGCACCAGTCCCAGAACAGACTCCTGAGAGATTCCAGTGCACACATCTTTCCAGGCTGACACTGACCCATCCCCCACCACTCTCTGAGTGCGACCCCTGAGCCAGTTTGCTACCCAGTCCACCATATAATCATCCAAGGCATAACTCCTCAGTTTATTAATACATTTAATGCAGTTACCATATAATTTCTGAATGGTCTAATAAATAACTGTTGTACATATGGGTTTAATTTTTACTATAGACAAAGACATAATCTTTTTGTTTTCATTTTATTCTTTTTGGCTATAATAGTGTGAATCAAGGGTTATCCATTAAACTAAACTTCACCTCTTTTGAAACGCAACAATTTGGAGATATCTTGAATATTTTTGAAGGGACAGGACAAAGCAAGATTTTAAGAGGTAATCTCTGAAAAATATTTCTACCTGATCATATTTTGAAGTGAATAAGATCCATTCATATATTTATCCAGCTATCTCTTTTTTTATTATTTAAATGTATTTTATTATACTAAATGACAAGCTAAGGAGATTTTTATAGAGCATCTATGATAGAAAGACGCGATTGATTTGTTTTAACATACCCTTTAGCTGTGGCCTAAATGAGCTAGTAGATCAACTGTTGCATGCTAGCTAACGTCGTATTGTATTTAAACATGCTGTCCACATTTCACCATAATAAATATAGTCAAGGCACTCCCATATTATGATGAGGGTTTCTGTGCAGATTTGGGGAGGAAAAAAAGATAGGGGATTTTTTGAAAATTATATTCATCTTTATTTTTTGTGGGCAAAAGGCAGTCCATACCACACATGCTGGCTGGAAGAGTATAGTAGGGATACATGGTACCCAGAAGGAAAATTGTCCCTAAGCAATATTATCCTACTTTGGAAATAAAAACAGTCCAAAAATGTCATCTTTGAAATATACTAGTTAATTTCATGAAACTGGATAAAGATTACAGATGAATGAAGAGAGAATCTAAACTCATCTCAGCTTTAAAGAGGAAATCTGGTTTCCAGGATTTTCTTCCCAATAGATATTCTATAATACAGTATAATTGTATACTAAGATTTAGTGTCAGCTTCCTTCTTTCCATTGGCCTCAGTTGGTTATTGAACCATGTGGGGGTTACTATATAACTGCATTGCTTATTATATTAGTTCTTTAGTTTAATAAATAATTAAGATGTTTTGAGAGTTTTCTATCAAAGATCATTCATGTTTTTAATTGCATTGTAGTTGTCCTTGCACTTTTATACATTTTTATGACCGATGCCTATACCAGAAAATGGAGTTACAAACTATTAAAATTCAATTTATTCCAAAATTTGTGCATAAATTAGAAAACTTTGAGTGCATCCACACATGCAGATGTGTGCACTTGCAGCAGCTCAAATAGGAGCAGCACAAATTTGAGCCGAGGATTTTTGCCTTAGTGCACATGCCCAGACATGCACTTTGGTGTGGGACAAGTTGTGCCACTTGAGGCAAAATAATGCTGCCTGGCTCCTCCTGGATCTGTAGCCAGCAGGAGCTGAGCCTGGGGCAGCACCTGTGCTGGCCCAAGCAGTGTAAAAAGCTGCCTTGATGAGCAGCTCATGGCTACTTGCTCTCAGGAGCTTCTGGGGCCCAGCCACTTGGTATCTGGGGCACTACCTCTTGTGCCAGCTGGATTGCTGAAGCAGTCCTGACCAAGAGCTCCCTGCACCATTTAGCCACTGCAGCAGTTTGGCAGTGGGGGCTGCTGTCTGGCTGTGACCTGCTGTGCACCTGTGACAGCATGTGGCCCCAAGGCTGCACACCTGCCAGATCCGTATGGGGGCTGAACAGCCACAGCAGAGACATGCTCCCCCCTGCATGATGCACAGCTCACCCAGAATAGCAGCAGCCATTGGGGCATTCAGGGCCTCCTGACACAGCTCCCTACCACCACCATGGGGCGTGGGGCAGTGCAGCTTGTCCCCTGCTGCCTGGCACTCGGTGCTGCCTGTGCCTTATCTTGTGGGCCTGGCCTGGGGCCATGCACCTTCAGGCAGCTTAGGGCTGCTCAGGCTGTCATGCAGGGCTCTGCACCACTTGTGGGGACTGCCTGTCATACTGGGCTGGGTCCTACACATGGAACCAGCCTGCCCTGACAGCATGCAGGACCTGGGCATGCAGGATCTGGCCCAGCATGACTGACAGTCCCCATGAGGGTGTTGTGGGGCCCTAGGTGACAGCCCAAGCAGCCTGGAACTTAGTGAAGATGCACTGGATACCAGGCAGCCAGGACTGAGCCTCCCTGCCTCACATTGTGCAATAGGCCTATGCCAGGAGGCCCCAAATGCCCTGAAGGCTGCTGTTGCTGTGCGTGAGCTTTGGGCTGTTTTGGGGGGGGCATGTGGGCCCTGCAAGGGGTGGGCAGGGGACCCACACCCTCCGTCCCCACCCACTACATACCTGGAATGGAGCCCAGGTCCATGTCACTGCAGCCTGCATCGCAATTTGCCCTGCATGGGCAGGCAGTGTGCTGCAGCCTCGGGGCAAGGGGCAGGCATGGAGATGCTCTGGCTAGTTACTAGAGCATCTTTTTGGTGAACCTGAGCCTTTGATTGCCTCAGGGCATGATCTAAGACCATACCATGCCTCACTTTTTTTCTTTCTTTTTGATACCTGGATATCCAGGTATCAAATTTTGAGCCTGTGCTGCAAATATGCTGTGTGGGAAACACTTTTTTTTAGTTCCCAGTGTGCCTCTTGTCACATTTCAAACCTCTTTGACATGCAGCAAGTCAGATGCACAGAGGCATGTGCAGGCTCATCTGGATGCACACTTTGGGAGAAAAATGGGTAATAAAATCACAAAAAAGTTCTGTTACAGGATTATGCAATATATACGAGTATTAAAAAAAGCTTAACTTGAGATAGTGACCAAACATGAAGTGGATGCGTCTGTATATAAACATTTGCTGTTATGAAATATAATAAAAGCATAATCATTTTAATTATTATATTTGTTTTCATGGCTATAACCTGCCTGTCAGATAATTAATGCCTCTTTAAAAGCACTGTTATTTGAAAAAAGAAATGCTGAGGTAATCTATGTCATCAGAACTTACGTGAGATTTATTAAAGTTACTTAAGAAATAGGTATAGTTGAATACAATTTTAAAAAATGATAAAACCCAAAATGTCATTGAAATCCACTGAATTGTGTATCCTTGCTGTCACTGAAAACATACTCAACATCCACAACTGTACTACTTTCTCCATCTGTTTCCAATATACAGTTATCATTTGGATATAGATTTAGTTTTTCATCTGTTTCTGAAATGAATTTGGCATGTGTAGTTCATTAGAGATTTGCTTTAATATAGTTTTTGTTGACAGATTTCTAGGCACCATGAGCCCAAGTGCATATTTCTGCATAAGTTTCAGTTCCATTTTGCCATTCTTCATATATTAATACATACCACCTGTGCATCCATTTTTCCCATTTTTGATGGACACCATTTTAATACTGTGATTAATGGCTGTCAAGTGGATATAATAATATTGTCAAGTGTGCTGAAATGCTGACCATCTCAGTCTTGTCTTTATAAAATATTTAGTATCACAGAAATTAGAGTTGGAAGGGCCGTCAGGAGGTCATCTAGTCTAACTGCCTGCTCAAAGCAGGACCATCCACAAATATATCATCCCACCCAAGGCTTTGTCTAGCTAGGTCTTAAAAACCTCTAAGGATAAAGATTCCAACACCTCCGTGGATAACCTGTTCCAGTGTTTTACTTACCTCCTAGTGAGAAACTTCTTCCTAATATCTAACCTAAACTTCCCTTGCTGCAACTTGGGACCATTGCTCCTTGTTCTGTCATCTGCCACCATTGAAACCAGTCTATCTCCATCCTTTTGGAGCCACCCTTTAGGGAGTTGAAGGCTGCTATAAAATCCCCTCTGTCTTCTCTTCTCCAGACTAAATAAGCCCGGTTCCCTCAGTGTCTCCTCATGAATCGTGCTCCAGCCCCTAACCATTTTTGTTGCCCTCTTCTGGACTCTCATCAATTTGTCTACATCTCTTCTGTAGTAGTGGTGGGGGGAAGGCAAAACTGTGCACAGTTCTCCAGATGTGGCCTCACCAGTGCTGAATAGAGGGCAAGAATGATTTCCCTCAATCTGCTGGCAATTCTTCTAGCAATGCAGCCCAGTATGCCGTTGGCCTTCTTGGCAACAAGGGAACACTGTTGGCTCATATTCAGCTTACTGTCCAGTTTAACAACTAGTCCTTTTCTACAGAAAGGCTGCTTAGCTAGTTGGTCCCCATTCTGTCCTTATGCTTGGGCTTGTGCCATCCTAAGTACTGGATTTTGCACCTGTCGTTATTAAACCTCATTAGATTTCTTTTCGTCCAATCGTCCAATTTCTCTAGGTCTCTCTGAATTCTAGCCCTTCAGTATATCTACTAATCCACAAGTTTAGTGCCATCTGCAAACTTGTTAAGGATGCACTCCATCCCATCTTCCAGATTGAAAATACTGAACAAAACCAGTTCCAGGAGCAAACCTGGGGCAACCCACTTGATATCAACTGCCAACTAGACATCAAGCCATTTATTACTACCCTCTGAGCCCAACAATCCAGCCAGGTTTCTGTCCACCTTACAATCCATCCATCCAACCCATACTTGTTTAGCTTGCTTGTGAGAACATTGTGGAGGACAGTATGAAAAGCCTTGCTAAAGTCAAGGTACATTATATCTACTGTTCTTCCTGTGTTCACAGAGTCAATCATTTCATCATAGAAGGTAATCAAGTTGGTTAAGCATGACTTGCCCTTAGTGAATCCATGCTAACTGTTCTTATTCACCTCCTTCTCATCCAAGTGCTTAGAAATATATTGCCTGAGGACCTGCTCCATGATTTTTCCAGGGACTGAGGTGAAGTTGACCAGTCTGTAGTTCAAGCTTTCCTTGACACCCTCTTGGATGTCAGCTCACATAGAATCGATCATGGGACAGCTTTGTAGATTTAAAAAAAAATCTTCCTGGCCATTTATATGAAAAGTTTCAGTCTGCCTGCTTCCTTTCATGACAGATGAGGCAAAGGATTGTTTTATCTGCTGCCGCTGACAAGCGCAGGTTTCATCTCTGTCAGAGCTAAACAGTTAAGAGATTCCTCAGCACAGCTGCGCTTAAGCACATTGCGAGTCCCAGGTGCAGGGATTTCCCCTGTAAGGCAGGAAAGAGTCCTTGGTACAAAATCAGAGCCCGCCAAAAGCTTGCAGCTGCACCGTCGAGTGCATGCTCATGATTGGCTCAGTGTATATTATGCACACGTGGCAGTCAGCAATTAGCTTGTTAGCCGTACAAAAGGCTTGGGTGGTACCCGCCCAAATTGGAGGAGAGCTCGGATGTGTGTCGGGAGAGATCCTGATGTGTACCTCGGAGCCATGGAGGGGCCTGATCAACCACCAACAACTCCCCATCGTGGTTACCACGATGTACCCCATACTCTGCGTGAGTGTGAACGTTGGTGTGCCTGTCTACAGTTTTCATTTGTGTCTGTCTATGGATTGTGCCTACACTGCATACCTCGTGTATACAGCTTGTAAGTAAAGTTTTTTTTGTTACAACTGCTGCTGCCTTTCTGCAACAAATTCCACTCTATCAGCGGCCCCATTCCACTGGCATTTCTCAGCCCCAACAGTCTCTAGGGTCTTGTCTTCCAGAATGTTTTCCATGTTGTAAAGCATAGTCTACAACCTACCTTAAATTCAGTTGAACTCATGATTTTCTTGGAGCCACTTACATTTTGTTTCCAGTGGTCAAGTACAATTAGCACCTGTGCCACTCCCTCCACTGCTCCCAGGCTGATGAATCTTCAGCTATTCGATCCTGCAGACATCTCTTCGCTCCCTTCGCTCTACAGTAAAAAACAAAACAAAAACAAAACTATCTACTTGATGAAGTATACTTTATATTACCTGCACATGTCTATAACTGGTGCTGCTCAAATAAGTGTTTTTGAAAGATAACCCTCAGATTATATTCACATAAATATGGTAGGATGTTGCTGTTTTTCAGTAGCTGGCATGCATGTTGAAGTTTAAGTGAGATGGTTGTGTGTGTGTCTGACTGCTAAACTTAATACTACAAAAGTGATTGGATTGTAGCCACCTACCAAATATTGTTTTTGGTTTTGTAGGAATATGAGACAGAGCCACTACTAGAGTGAAGGGAGATTTACGTCAGTACTGAAAGAATTAGTTATGCTTTCTGCCTTTTTGGAACAGAATTGAACGTTGTAATTTGCTCAGAATTACTTTCAGTAATAACATTTTTTAAATTTATTCTTAGCATCACTATGGGGAACTAATCCTGGTGTTGTTCGCATCTTTTCTAATGAAGCCACAGCAGAGTTTGCTACAGACTATTCTGACAATTACAGTGGCTTTAATACAACGTACAGCATATTTAATACAAGTGAGCTAAGCAGTAAGTATTATTTTTCATTTCTTATTCACAAAGTTTGATGAATCTATATTTTCAGCTTGTTGAAGAGAGAAAATTGAGGTGAGGAAAGCATTTGCATGACCTTGATCCTGTAACTAGTTCATTGTGGGAGAACCTTTGTAATTCTTCAAAGCTCCATTGACTGCATCAGGAGTCTGCTTCCTGCCTTGGCATGTGGAGAACTTCTTGAGCTGTGAAGAATCAACAAAGTTTTTAATCAAGGGGAGTAATGTCCTTGAAGTCGGTGTTCTCAGTACTGCAGCATCAAACTATAAAGCGAACATATACACTGTCTTGTCTCTCATAATGTTGCCGTTGAGAGGAGTGAATCCAAAATATCTGTGTGCTCTAGTCTTCCCAGGCACTTTTCAGCATTAATGCTCCTGTTTTTGCTTAGTAAGGGTGAATGAGACATACTTGATGAAAAACATTTTACTTATCTACTTATCTGCTAACCTTATTCACAGATAATGAGAAAATTAACTGCAATTTTGAAGATGGCTTTTGCTATTGGACTCAAGCGTTCAAAGATGACAGTGAATGGGAGAGAATCAGTGGACATACCTTGCCTTTAATGACTGGTCCTAATTTTGACCATACATTTGGGAACCTATCAGGTACAAATAACAATGTAACACTGACAGACAAGTTTCCTTGGGTAAATATGATATCTTTTATTAGACTTATGTCCTTATACCAACACAGCTACAACCAACACTGATATATTAAAAAGAAAACCATTCCTTTCAATACAAGTCAAAATATATTTTAAAAATAAATTGGTAATCTAGGGGGAAAAATTCATCCTGTTTTGGAAGGAATGAGGTATTATATTCAGATGTTGTGTCAAAAGCCCTGAAAATTAAAGTTTTAGAAAACTTATTTTTAATTGTATAATATGTCCAGTTTAAGAAACTCACATAGTTGTTTTAAATATTAAGTACTGAAGGGATTAAATAATACTACCATTGATATGATTTATTATTATCTTGCTCCTTAAGATACTTATCTGTGAGAAGTGTCATGGATCACACAACAGATTTACTGCAAACAAAACATTTATCTATACCTTTGAAGAATGACAGATACATATACAATGCAGTATGACTTGCATAAAATGTTCTTGGGTATGTTATGAAGGAATCTGCAAACATTTAATATTGACTTAGTTTGTGCATACACCTCAGAAGTCACAGCCTCTCCCCTCTAACACATTACATGTAATGCACGAGTGGTTATTTGCACAATTATTTTAGACCAGCATCATATGCACTGTAGCTAGAAGTCCCACAGCTGAGGAGTCTCTGCAACCGGAAAGAGCTGTGGGGTGGATAGAGTACCCTGCAAGCTGTGGAAATTTCAGTTTTGGTAGCCATGGGGCACTGCCAGGACCAAGAGTGCTCAGCTGTGGGACTCTGTCTTGGAAGCCATGGGGCACTGCCACAGCTGCAAATTCAGTCAGCAGCAGGACTCTTAATAAGGCATGATAGGATATGATGCTGGATCCCACAATCATGCCTCCTGCCATGAATGTGTGGTATCGCAGGAGGCACAATTCTGTGGCTTGCATATCGGATCCTATCATGCTTTTGCCTGAATATCTAGAGAGGCCCACAGATGCATTTACTCACTGTGCCTAAAACAAATTTCACATCCCTCCCCATAACTGCTGTAGCAAAGTAATTTCATAAAAAGTTCCTTTTAAACAAATGGAGAATATTTTGAAGTTGTGAATCGTCATGAATTATGAATGGCAGTGCTGGAACACTGATTCTAAAGCTTTAATGCTAGAATCAAAAGTATACTCTTGCTATCTGTCAATGCAGTCAGAACTAACAAACATGGTTTCTGTCCCACATTGTGTGTTAGATCAAGGATTAAAGCATGTATTCAAGGATGATTTAGCAACTGGAGAAGATTATGATCTATGCAAGCACAAAATACTTACCAAAAAAGGAAAAAGTAACTAATAAATTAATATTTGGCATAAAATGAACAATCCCAAAACAGTCTTGAATCTTATTTTCAACCTCAACTCCTGCAATACAAATATGTTGAAGGAACAGTACATGCATTTAATAAAATACCTGGCAATGATTTTTGGAGCTATTGAAATTTTTCATTTATTCCCAACATTCTCTGTTTAACTGCGCTGCTTAAGTTGACAGCCCTATATGCAGTGTTGCTATTATTTCAACATTCAAATTTCTACTGCCAGTTTGATATAAACCTATATGCTTACATCATTAATATATAGATATTGAACATGTTCAGTAAGACTGACTATTTTGTTTGCTTCCTCCCCACAAGTATAACAGGAGAGTTCATCTTCATTCAGCCTATTTCAGACCTAGACTAGAAAAGATTTACTTTCAATTCAAATCAGGTTTATTCTTTACTACACTTGGTTCACATCACATTATATTACATAATATCACATCTCATGCCAAAACAATACATGCTACATAATAATACATTACAACAGCAAAAAGTCCAAAGGAATGCCCCATGTATAGTCAGATAAGATTCCAAGATAACCGATTTCAGGCATTCGGAGAATTAATGGTACAAAGGTCAGAAAGAACAACATTGCTACAAGTAACTAGAGACCTTTCTCAGGAGTCATGCCATTTTTTCCAGGAGTTGTCACATTTACTTATTCCTAAAGTTCAGATTTTCAATATGACCTGCTCTAAATCAAGACAAAATGAAAGATCTCATTTAGAGGTCATGTTTAAAAGCTGACCATCAAATGTTCTTTCATTTACTTGAATTTTCCACACACATGCAACTGTTATCAAGCAAGTAAAATCTGGGTCCCTGAAAGGTTTGCCATTGATTTCAAAGGGTCACAAAAGGACATTTTTCCTAATACTGTCAAACTTTTGTGGAACTAGAGTGCTTCACCACATAATCTTGCTCCATTTCACAACCCTACCTAACAGCAGTTGCTTCAGAATCCTAATCTCAAAGATTTAATTCAGACAATACTGGAAAATATACTCCCAAATGAAATATTGCTTGTGTTGATGTTGTTTCCATCTCTTAGAGTCTCAGTGACTACAGTCTCTCTCATTCCTATTTGATGTAATGAACTGTATGAAATGGAAAGCAATCCCCCTATAGAGGTCTGAACATGTGCCAGAAATGCAGACACACTTTATTTACTTCCTGTAAATCCAGCTTGGCTCTACTGAAGAAATGACAGAAGCCCCCTGATTTTAAGGGAGCGAAGATTCCACCCTGGTATGGTTCCTAAGAATATCCTTCAGGTTAAGAGTTAATTTAAAGATATGAGAGAGAAATAATTTTTTAGACTTGTGCATAATCTTATAGTTACAGGGGTGTAGGTTGTAGCCGTGTTGGTCTAAGGACATAGGCAGACAAGGTTCCTTGGGTGAATCTGATATCTTTTATTAGACTAACCCAAATAGTTGGAAAATAATTATTAAACAAGCTTTCGGGTTCAAAAACCCTTTGTCAGGCTCAGGAAGTTTCAGAAGTTGGGGTGTGCTGTTCCTGGATGGAATGAAAAGTAAAGAAGCCAGGGGCTGGGCTGATATGCATACAAGAAAGGCAGTCAGTGAAAATGTAGATTGAGGAGTGAATGGGTGAGAGACAGGGGCTGGGGGGGAAGAGGGAGAGAGAGAGAAGGGGGTTGAAAGTAAAGAGATACCTGGAGAGTCACGTGACAGGCAAGTCATAATGTGTCATAAATCCAATGTCTATATTTAGTCCATGATTTTTACTATCCAGGAGGTTGATGAAGTGGAGTTCATAGGCTCATCTCTGGAAAGTGTTTTGTAGGTTTCATTTGAGGATCAGGACTGAGTGATTGGAGAGAGAGTGGTTTTCTTGTGAGAAATGTGCCCCCACCAGTCATTGGGTATTTCTGTCTTTGATAGATTTCTGGTGTGCGTTCGTTCTGGCACGCAGTTGTTACTTGGTCTCTCCTATGTATTTTCCATCAAGGTATTTGGTGTATTGCATGAGATGTATTACATTTCTGGAGGTGCAGCTGCAAGATCCAGGAATGCTGATGGCTCTGTTGTGGGGTGTAGTAATAGAGGGGGTGGTGGAGATGTGTTGGCAGGTTTTGCATTTCTTGTCCTGGCACAGTCTGGATCCTTTTGGTGTGTTCTGGGCTTGAGGAAGGTTGCTTCTGGTGATAAGGTTAGTGAGGTTCGGTGCTTATTTGAAGGCTAGGATGGGTGGCTCTGGGAAGATCTTTTTAAGAATAGGGTCTCTGTCTAGTATGGGTTGCAATTGTTTGAGGATTTTCCGTACAGGTTCAAGGGAGGGGTGA